>CM038144.1:58869808-59387490 GCA_021437245.1 Aegilops speltoides | reverse complement strand
TGATTTATCAAGTTTGTTGTCTTAACCTTCAACAAGGATCGGTCGCAGTCAAATTCGATTCAACTAAAGTAGGAGAAACAGACACCCGCCAGCCACCTTTATGCAAAACTAGTTGCATGTCTATCGGTGGAACCGATCTCATGAACATGGTCATGTATGTTTGGTCCGGGCCGCTTCATCCAACAACACCGCAGAATCAAAATAATACATTGGTGGTAAGCAGTATGATGATCACCGCCCACAACTCTTTGTGTTCTACTCGTGCATATCATCTACGCATAGACCTGGCTTGGATACCACTATTGGGAATCATAGCATGCAATTTCAAAAAAATCCCTACGCTCACGCAAGATCTATCTAGGAGATGCATAGCAACGAGATGGGAAGAGTCTGTCTACATACCCTCGTAGACCAAAAGTGGAAGCGTTTGACAACACGGTTGATGTAGTCGAACTTCTTCTCGTTCTGACCGATCAAGCACCGAACGTACGTCACCTTCGAGTTCTGCACACGTTCAACTCGATGACGTCCCTCGAACTCTTGATCCAGCAAAGTGTCGAGGAAGTAGATGAGTTCCGTCAGAACGACGATGTGATGACGGTGATGGTGAAGTGATCCGTGCAGGGCTTCGCCTAAGCACTACGAGAATATGACCGAGGGTGTAATCTGTGAAGGGAGGCGCCGCACACGGCTAACAGATGTTGTTGTGTGTTCTAGGCACCTCCCCCCATATATATAGGTGCGAGGGAGAGGGAGCAGCCCTAGGGGTGCCCCGAGTAGGAGGGATCCTACTTGGGCTCCTGCCCTAGGTCAGAGCCCCCTTTTCCTTCTTTTGGCAATGAGGGGAAGGAAGGAGGAGGTGCCCCCCCTTTCCTTTATACCACCAAGGGGGAAAGCCAAGAAGAGGTGGCGCCCCCTCCTTTCCTTTCTCTAGGTCCTGCGGCCAGGGAAAGGGGCGCACCAGCCCCTTGTGGGCTGGTCTGTCCCTCCCTCGGCCCATTAAGCCCATATCTTTGCCGGGGTTGCCCGAAACTCCTTTCCGGTGACCCGATATGTACCTGGTACCCTCCGGAACACTTCCGGTCTCCGAATACCATCGTTCTATATATCAATCTTTACCTATCAACCATTATGAGACTCCTCGTCATGTCCGTGATCTCATCTGGGACTCCAAACAACAGTCGGTCACCAAATCACATAACTCATATAATACAATATCGTCATCGAACTTTAAGCGTGCGGACCCTACGGGTTCAAGAACTATGTAGACATGACTGAGACACCTCTCCGGTTAATAACTAATAGCAGAACCTGGATGCTCATATTGGCTCCCGCATATTCTAGGAAGATCTTTATCGGTCGAACCGTTATGACAACATATGTTATTCCCTTTGTCATCGGTATGTTACTTGCCCGAGATTCGATCATCGGTATCTTCATACCTAGTTCAATCTCGTTACCGGCAAGTCTCTTTACTCTCTCCATAATACATCATCCTGCAACTAACTCATCAGTCACTTTGCTTGCAAGGCTTCTTATGATGTGTATTGCCGAGAGGGCCCAGAGATACCTCTCCGATACTCGGAGTGACAAATCCTAATCTCGATCTATGCCAACCCAACAAACACCTTCGGAGATACCTGTAGAGCATCTTTATAATCACCCAGTTTTGTTGTGACATTTGATAGCACACAAGGCATTTCCGGTATCCGGGAGTTGCATAATCTCATAGTAGAAGGAATATGTATTTGACATGAAGAAAACAATAGCAATAAAATTGAAAGATCATAATGTAAGCTAACAAATGGGTCTTGTCCATCACATCATTCTCCTAATGATGTGATCCTGTTTATCAAATGACAACACATGTCTATGGTTAGGAAACTTAACCATCTTTGATCAACGAGTTAGTCTATTAGAGGCTTACTAGGGACATGGTATTTTGTCTATGTATCCACACATGTATCAAGTTTCCGATTAACACAATTCTAGCATGAATAATAAACATTTATCATGAAATAAGGAAATATAAAATAACAACTTTATTATTGCCTCTAGGGCATATTTCCTTCATTATTTTAGTGTGAACCCTTGATAGATCGATCAGAAAGAATAACTTGGTATTATCTTAGTACGAACTCTTGATAGATCGATCGGAAAGAATAACTTGGTGTTATTTTAGTACGAACTCTTGGATAGATCGATCAGAAAGAATAGCTACAAACAATTTCTTCTTATGTTCTCCACTAGATAGGAACTTTGGACTGACTCTTCATCGCACGTTGAGGGATGGTTATGTGATCCAATTACGTTAGCATTGTTGAGAGATTGCACTAGTTAAAGTACGAACCCTAGGCCCCATTTTCAAGCATTGCAATACCATTTGTGCTTCATTTTATCACTTGCTACCTTGTTGTTTAATTTTATTCAGATTATAAAATTATATTTCTACCATCCATACTGCACTTTTATTACCATCTCTTCGCCAAACTAGTGTGCCTATACAATTTGCCATTGTATTGGGTGTGTTGGGGACACAAGAGACTCTTTGTTATTTGGTTGCAGGGTTGTTTGAGAGAGACCATCTTCATCCCATGCCTACCATGGATTGATAAACCTTAGGTCATCCATTTGAGGGAAATTTGCTACTGTCCTGCAAAACTCTGCGCTTGGAGGCCCAACACGAGTCTACAAGAACAAGTTGTGTAGTAGACATCAAGCTCTTTTCTGGCGCTGTTGCCGAGGAGGTGAGTGCTTGAAGGTATATCTTTAGATCTTGCAACCGAATCCTTTAGTTTCTTGTTTTATCACTAGTTTGGTTTATAAAAAAAAACTACAAAAAAATTGGAATTGAGGTTGCATCATATTATTCATCTTTATAATGTCTTTCGTGAAAATGATGGAAAGGAAAATTGTGCTCAATTATTAGAAGAAGAATGCTATAAAATGTTTGGCATAGAATCCATGAATGATGAGCATGATTGCAATGCAGCTAGTATGAATTCTTTGAATATCCATGATGCTAATGATATGCAAAGCCATAAGCTTGGGGATGTTATGTTTGATGAAGATGATATTTTTATCCCCCCAAGTTTTGATGTGCAATTTTTTTATAATGGTAGCATGCCTCCTATTTATGATGATTACAATGATGAATCCACTAATTTGGAATAGGTTTCAATTGACTATTATGAGAACAAAGTTGTTATCTATGATGATTATTGTGATGACACTTGTTATATAAAGAGTAATAATATCCATGAAAGTTGTCATCATAATTTAAATTCTCAATATGATTATGCTAATCAAGTATCACATGATAGTTATTTTGTTGAGTTTGCTCCCACTATTATGAAAGAGAAGAAATTTGCTTATGTGGGGAGTAATAAAAATTATGTGCTTGTGGATCATGAAAGGAATGCTTTTTGTGATGGTTATATTGATGAATCCATTCATGATGCTACTGAAAATTATTATGAGATAGGAACTTATGATTCATGATGCTCTCGTTATGTTTCAATTCTTTATTTTTATGTGAGCATCATTGAAACCATCATGCCTAGCTTAAAAGGCATTAAAGAAAAGCGCTTGTTGGGAGACAAACCAACATGTAGCCCTATTTTTTTGTGTTTTCACATGATTAGTCTACTGTATTAATCATGTTTTATAGCTTTTGTTTCAATAAATTTCCAAGTAAAGCCTTTGGGAAAGTGTGGATGATAGTTGACTTGATTCTGTGCAAAATAGAAACTTTTGCGTTCAGTGAAGAAATTCCTATATTTTAATGTGACGCGATAAAATGCTGATTTTTTTTCTATAGATGATTGATAGATAAATTATCTATGTTGTCCTACTTTTTCAGAATGTTGGAGTAACAGAAGTATGGTGAATGTTCAGATCATTACAGATTGTTCTGTTTTTTGACAGATTTTGTTTTCAATGCATAGTTTGCTTGTTTTCTAGTTTCTATGGATTATATTGATCAAAATAAACTGTAGAAATGATATGCTGTAGTGGCATTGTCCGGAAAAAATTATGAATCTTTTCTTCAATGGTACTTAAAGTGGTGATTTGCTTTATCATACTAACGGATCCCATGAAGGTTTTGTTAAGTTTTGTGTGATTGAATTTTCAAGTTTTGGGTGAGGTGTCGATACGAGGAGTATAAGGAGTGGCAAGACACTATGCTTGGGGATTCCCAAGGAAATGTTCAAGGAAGACCCAAGCAACTAAGCTTGGGGATGCCCCCAAAGGCACCCCCTCTTTTGTCTTCCACATTATCGGTATCCTCACTTGGAGCAAAATTTCTATTTGTCACATGATATGTGTTTTGCTTGAAGCGTCATTTTAATATGTTAGGATTTGCTTTGTGGTATTTATAATAATGTTTTACATCTTTTATTTCAATAAAAGTGTCAATGATAGCCTTTACCATGCTTATTTTGCAAGTCTACTTGTTGCTGTTTGAAAACAGAAAGTTTATCGCTATTGCAAAAATTCCCCAGAAAATTCAAAATGTGATAAAATGTTGAATTTTTTTTGAACAATAAGCTATGATAAATTTTCTACAGTGTGGTAATTTTTTAGTTAGAGAAGTATGAATCTTCTTGCATTCTTTACAGACTATTCTGTTTAGACAGATTGCTGTTATGTTTGCACTATTTGCATATGCTTTCTTGTTTAATGATTCTATTTGAGTATAGGAGAATTAAATTTGCAGAGGCATTTACTATGCAATGTTAAATTATAATTTTAGTGATGTGTCACAGTAGAGAATGATAAGGTTTTCGCATTGATCTGTACTAACTTATCTCACGAGTCCTTGTTGAGTTTTGTGTGGATGAAGTTTTTAAGATTTAAGGAAACCGTGATATAAAAGGAATTACGGAGACACAAAATCTCAAGCTTGGGGATGCCCAAGGCATCCCAAGATAATATTTCAAGAAGTCTCAAGCATCTAAGCTCGGGGATGCCCCGGTAGGCATCCGACCTTTCTTCATCAACAATTATTGGTTAGCCTCGGTTGAGCCTAAGTTTTTGCTTCTTCACATGATATATATGTGCTATTCTTGAAATGTCATTTTATTTTGTTTTGCTTGCTGTTTGAATAAAATACATAGATCTGAAAGTTTCTAAATGAGAGAGAGTCTTCCAATACCTACCATTTTACTTAACTAAATCTTCACTTATATCTTTTTGGAGTAGTTTGTCATTTGCTCTCGTGCTTCACTTAAATTTATTTGAGAGCTTGTTAGTAGTAATAGCAATATATGAAATTTGTCCCAAAGTGATAGATATCCAAGAAGAATATAATAAAAACTTTCATGAAGATCATTGGACAAAATAAACTTGATTCTTTGTAATAGTTTTGAGATATGATGACAGTGATATGTGAGTCATGTCAGTGAGTAATTATGCTTTAATAAGAATATTGGTATTAAGGTTTGTGATTCCCTATGCAAGCATGAAATTCAATAGTTATGCAATGAAATTACATCCTATTTGTGGTGCATTATTCGGTGTTAGTTATGCTTAATGCTCGTTTATAAGATTTGTTTTTTCTTTGTTGGATGCTTCTCAATCTATTTGCTAGCCTTCATTTGTACTAATTAGAAAACTACTTGTGCATCCAAAACCCTTAAACCTAGTTTTGCCAATGTATTCACCATACCTACCTATATGTGGTATTCTAAGCAAATTTATATGTGCCATCTCTAATTTTCAAAATGAATTTCCTTTTTTTGTGCTCGTACCGCTCATGAAGCGGCATGGGGTGGACAATATTTTCCATGCTAGATGTGTTATTTTCAAGATGAGTGTTTATTCACTTGTCATTGCACGAGAGTATGGCGGTAATAGGGATGCCCAGTCCTGAAATAAAAAAGAAATTTACTTTATGTTGTCAAATAATAAATTCCTTGGAAAGTGCTGGTATGGAAGGCACCCGTGGATACGGCTAGCCATGGATTATGAAAGAAATGTGGAAAAAGGAATAAACTTTATTTTCTATTTGGGAACCGCTTATGATATATCTAGCATGAAAAGTGTTGGGAATTACTCGTTCGTTTTCGTTGACGGGAAAAGTATGCCTCTCAAAAAAAAGTTATCTCTCAATTTAATATTTGAGCTCTGGCACCTCTACAAATCCCTACTTCCCTCTGCGAAGGGCCTTTCTATTTACTTTATGCAATTTTTATTTTTATTTGAGACTCTATATTCTCTTATAAAACATCAACTGGGGAGCACTATGATCATACTTGAGCATTGGATGTAGCTAATATGCGAGTGTGTTTCATGAATAGATCAATGATTGAGCATCATGGGCCAGGGATAACTTTCTTTAGTGTTGACATTTTGAAAGACATGGTTGCTTGTTGATATGCTTGAGTATTGAAATCTTCATGTCAAAACTAAACTATTGCTTTGAACCATATAGAAGTCCAAATGTCCATGCTACAAAAGAAAATAATATGTGATGAACATGTTAGGCAACATTCCACATCAAAAATTCTGTTTTTATCATTTACCTACTCGAGGACGAGCAGGAATTAAGCTTGGGGATGCTGATACATCTCCAATGTATCTATATTTTTTGATTGTTCCATGCTATTATATTATTATTCTTGGACGTTTTACAATCATTTTATAGCAAGTTTACATCATTTTTTTGGACTAGCCTATTGACATAGTGCCCAGTGCCAGTTGCTTTTTTTTTGCTTGTTTTTTTACTTCGCAGAAAATCAATACCAAATAGAGTCCAAACGTAGCGAAACTTTTTGGCGATTTTCTATGGACCAGAAGACACCCAGTGGGCCAAATAAGTACTAGAGGGAGGCTTCGAGGGGAGCACAACCTACCAGGGCGTGCCTGGAGGCCCAGGCGCACCCAGGTGGGTTGTGCCCACCTCGGTGGCCTCCCACACCGCCTCTTCACCCTATAAATTCCCATATATTCCAAAAACCATAGGAGAGTCGGTAGATCAGAAGTTCCACCGCCGCAAGCCTCTGTATCCATGAAAAACCAATCTGGACCCCGTTCCAGCACCCTGCCGGAGGGGGAAATCATCACCAGTGGCCATCTTCATCATCTCGGCGGCCACCATGATGAGGAGCTAGTAGTCCACGCTCGGGGCTGAGGGTTTGTACAAGTAGCTATGTGTTTAATCTCTCTGTCTCATGTTCTTGAGATGGCACGATCTTGATGTATCGTGGGCTTTGTTAATATAGTTGGATCATATGGTGTTTTCCCCTCTGTATCTTGTTGCGATGAATTGCATTTTACCTTCGAGATTTCATTCTTATCAGATTGAATACTTTTATGGATTTGAGAACACTTGATGTATGTCTTGCTATGAATACCTGTGCTGACAATGGGGTGTCATATTGATTCACTTGATATGTGTTTTGGCACTCAACTCGCACACTCCCGAGGTGACATTGGGGTAATCTATGCATAGGGGTTGATGCACGTTCTCGTCTTTGTTTCTCCGGTAGAAATATTGGGGCACTCTTTGAGGTTCTTTGTGTTGGACTGAGTACTATGGATTTGAATTTGTTTTGGTGTTGTTTTAGTATGAACTCTTGATAGATCGATCGGAGAGAATAACTTGGTGTTATTTTAGTACGAACTCTTGATAGATCGATCAGAAAGAATAACTTGGTGTTTTAGTACAAACTCTTGGATAGATCGATCAGAAAGAATAGCTAGAAACAATTTCTTCTTATGTTCTCCACTAGATAGGAACTTTGGAGTAACTCTTCATCGGACGTTGAGGGATGGTTATGTGATCTAATTATGTTAGCATTGTTGAGAGATTGCACTAGTGAAAGTACGAACCCTAGGCCTCATTTTCAAGCAGTGCAATACCATTTGTCCTTTGTTTTATCACATGCTACCTTGCTGTTTTTATTTATTCAGATTATAAAATTATATTTCTACCATCCACACTACACTTTTATTATCATCTCTTCGCCGAACTAGTGCACCTATACAATTTGCCATTGTATTGGGTGTGTTGGGGACACAAGAGAATCGTTGTTATTTGGTTGCAGGGTTGTTTGAGAGATACCATCTTCATCCTATGCCTCCCACAGATTGATAAACCTTAGGTCATCCACTTGAGGAAAATTTGCTACTGTCCTACAAAACTCTGCGCTTGGAGGCCCAACACGAGTCTACAAGAACAAGTCGTGTAGTAGACATCATGCAATTGCATCAGAGGTGAGAAAATTGGAGAATTGGGGTGTGTTTCATCCCAAAATTCATCATGGGTTAGCGGCATTGTGGAGCCATCAATATCCACATC
Organism: Aegilops speltoides; assembly: GCA_021437245.1. Classification (NCBI taxonomy): domain Eukaryota; kingdom Viridiplantae; phylum Streptophyta; class Magnoliopsida; order Poales; family Poaceae; genus Aegilops; species Aegilops speltoides. The sequence continues at coordinate 59,379,185 of CM038144.1, read as the reverse complement.
CTATCTATTTTCTTCAATTCCAGCCTTTTCATTAGTCATCAGAGGCGGAGGTGATGATACCATTTGAGGTGACTGAGTGTCGTCAACCTCAATTTGTTCATCCATTTGCTCCGAGGAGGTAGTAGAATGGGATTCTTCTTCTTCCCGTTCTTAGCCAAACGAGATAATGCGTCAATCTGTGATGACTTGAGTAGGAGGCATGGAGGCCAATGGTGGGGCATCAATTGGCTCAGTTGAACATCTAGGAGCCATCATCAACTTCTTCACTAATTTGGTGACGGGAGGTTCTGGAGCTTTTATCCTTTTTAAGAGCCTCCTTCTCGGCAGCCTTAGTATTCTGATGCAGAAGGAAGAGTGATTTTATTCGAATTTGAGAACTTGGAACAGATGCTGAGGTGATAGGTTCATCTGCAGAAGATGGAGAATTTCCTTCAAGCACAACTGGTGTTGTTGCCCTGGAAATTTCTTCGGGCACAATAGTTTTGTCAGTAGTCGAAGGTGCTAAAGAGCTGTCTTGAGGAACTTGTCCATGTTTGGCAGGCTCTCTCCTGTTGTGGTCATTAGTCACTCGCTTGGTTTAGGCGATGAAGCTCTCACGCACACCACATAAGTGAGTTGATTGCTGTTCATATTCTTCACCGAGTTGCTGAATTTTAGCCTGCATGGATACGAATTGTTGAGGTGTAACTGTGAGCATGTTATTCCTCAGCTCCTTCCGCTTCTGAATTTGATGTTTCCTCACAAGCTCAGCTTGAGCGATCTTGTGCTTCTCATTGATGATAAATGAAGACAACACATGGCTTGGACTAGGGGGCTTGTCAAGATCATCAATGTGGGTATCAGGCTTCTTGCACCTAATGTCGATGAAGTCAAGTATTTTCTTCGGGTCTAATAGAAGTGGCATTGAAGAGTTCTTGGTTGCAGCTACACGCTCAGCTTTGCTCCTGAATAATTCAGCAAGCTCATCTTCACCAGCTTCATCATTTGAATCAGCTTGAGGTGCTATGGCCTTGCTCTTAGGGTTGGGCCTTACTCCACGGCCAACAGTAGCCTTAATCTCCAGCCTAGAAGCATCTGAAGAGGTGTTCCCGCTAGCCGAGTCAAATGGTGTTGCGCCTAAGGCAATTGATATGCTTGTTGTGCGCTGATAGGTGGCATGCTCTACAGTAGTTTACGCTTTTGTTTCAGCAGATGATAAATTCCCTGCACCGCTGGTGCCAACGCTTTGGTGGCAGTTGAGGAAATTGTCCTATACAAAATATCGACAGTCTTCGGCTTCTTCGCTGATTTCTTGGTCATGGCCTCCATTGAGGCACTGCCTCAGCTTCTAGCTTCTGCTGAAGCTTTAGTGGCTTTGTTGAATTCCTCAATAGCCTTCTCACCTACTTTGCAGTTTAGCTTGATGCCTTGCCCATTCCTTAGGAAATTCTTCAGGCCCCCTGATGATAGAGGGATCATCAACTTGGCCTGGTGCAAGTGCAAGCCTTCTACAAGGTGGCTTTACTATAAAGTCCTTCATGTATTTCAGAGTGACGTATCTGTACTCTTTCCATTCCTTTGTCCAGTATCTCTTGATTTTTTGCAGCCTAGTCTTGCACTGTGTACAGTCTCTTTCCCACGAATTTGTTCATCAGGAGTGTTGTACCCAATATACAGATCTATTGGGATTTCAAAAGCAATGAACTCCTCTTTTCTCTTGCCTCCTTTTTGAGGCCTCTTACAATCAACCATTTTCTTCAACTGAGGTTTTTGAACTCTTGAAGAATCTGAAGAAGTCTGAAGTTTTTCCTCAAGCAATGCTGCAAATGAATTAAGTTGATGAGAACCTAGAGATTCGTCGGCAGACATGTGTACCTACGAATAGAGTATAGTTGCAAGGAAAAGGGGGACGGTCATATGCGTTCTCAGAAATTTCAGGTTAAAACAAGTTGAGGAAATTGACCAGTTTCGTGTGGAAGAAATTCACTAAGTGTTCTTGACTTTGGTTCTAGAGTTGTACAAATTTGTGAAATCGCACAATTGAGGAATCAAGAAGTAAAGCATAACTTAGATGAATATAAAGCAAGACGGTGCAAAGATGAGTGATGAAGAAATGAGAAGTGGAAAAAGAGCACTTTGAAGAAATATTGATACTGAAAAGATCAAACTGGCGGTAAAAATAAAGTTTATTTACCCCAAGGATGAATTGAACAATAGAACAATGGAAATTGTCAGTCCAGATCTTTTGTGCCATAACTCGGGGACGAAAGAAAATTATGGCGATGACGGAGGTGAAGAAATCTATGGCCGATGTGAGTACAACAACGAAGAAGTTGAGGCGGTGAAGCTCATCCTCTCCGATGTCAATGGATCCAGCAGCGGTGCTTGGGTTTGAGCTTGAGAGCAAGGACCGCCAAGGGAGTGAGTCAGGTTTCACGAGGTCAAAGCCTTATATAGGCGCGGTGAAAACTGAAGTGCCCAAAAACTTGGACGGATAAGCCCCTGGCTCTTCGCATATGGATGACATGCGTCAAGCATGCGAATTGGATGATCCTATCCACGCATCAGAAGCGCAGGATTAAGTTACTGTGGCAACCGCAAAAAAATGGATTTGAAAATTTTAAAGTGTGTTCGCAAATTCTTCAGCTTTCAAGGGCACAATGAAGACTTAGAATGGTGTCAATTAGAACACATATGAAGAATTTGAGAACAAATTGGATTGAGTTAAGCATAGAGGGGAGAAAATTCAATGACATTCACTTAGATCAAAATCAACTTGAAGAATTATCTATAAGGGAATGTTGTTGAGGACATGAAGCATAATAACTCAAATATACGAAAATAGGAAGATTTAGCTCAAGCAATGAAGAATGACCTCAATGAAGAAATTGAACAATTTAAAGAAATCACAAACAATGAAAAACTCAAATTGAAGAATTTCAAAAAAGGGGTGGTGGCATTACCCACTGTATAAGAATTATACTGATTACAAACACCACGTACAAGGTTATGAGAATCAAATTCTTTGTTAATTTCTTCACAGTTAGAAGGTAAGTCTTCATTGATTGAAGAAATATGTTACTTCATGTGTTGCACATCAAAGTCATCAATTTTGCGTAAGTGTTAGGATGTGTGTCCATTCAAAGGACATTCAAAGGTTCTAGGGTGTTTAGCTCACACCACAACTTTAAAAATCTCTTATCATCCAAAGGCTTAGTTAAGATATCGGCCAAATGGTCTTTAGCCTTCACGTGGTTGATGACAATGTCTTCCTTCAGCACATGATCATGAAGGAATTGGTGACGAATCTGAATGTGCTTCATCCTTGAGTGTTGCACTGGGTTGTGGGCGATCTTGATAGCACTCTAATTGTGGCAGAAGAGAGGGATTTTCTTCACATTGACGCCATAGCCCTTGAGCGTCTGGTTCATCCATAGCAACTGAGAGCAGTAGGCACCAGTAGCAATATACTTAGCCTCAGCTATGGGAAGTGATACACAGTTCTGCTTCTTCAAGGACCAAAACACAAGAGATTGACTGAGCGAATGACATGTGCCTAATGTTGACTTCTGGTCCATGCGATTTCCGGCATAATCAGAATCAGAAAATCCAGCTAGATCAAAAGATGAGCCCTTGGGATACCATAGTCCTAGCGTTCGTTTGTGAGCTTTATCAAAGAATTCGCTTCACAACCTGATGGTGTGATTCCTTCGGTGCCGCTTGGAATCAGGCACACATGAAAAAGCTAAGCATTATATCTGGCCTAGATGCACATAGGTACAACAAAGAAACAATGGTGGAGTGTCGTGCCTTTTGATCAAAATCTTTACAATTTTCGTTAGTGCAGAGTTGACCATTTGCCGGCATTGGAATTTTGAGGCCTTTACTCTCTTGCATGCCAAATTTCTTCAGGCAATCCGTGATGTACTTCTCCTGAGATATGAAGGTGCCATTGGGTTGTTGACGAATTTAAAGCTCGGGGAATAATTTCAACTTCCCCATCATAGACATATAATATTCTTCGTGCATCATGAAGGCAAATTCGTCAATGTATCGTTTGTTAGTACAACCAAAGATAATATCGTCTACGTACATTTGGCATATGAATAGTTCAATATCATAAGATTTTGTGAAAAGAGTAGGGTCAAGTGAACCAGGTTTGAAGCCCTTTGACTTCAGGAAGTCCTTCAAGGTGTCAGACCAAGCCCTAGGGGCTTGCTTGAGCCCATAGAGAGCCTTGTTGAGTCTGAAGACTTTGTCAGGATGCTTTGGATCTTCAAAAGCTGGGGGTTGAGCAACATATACTTCTTCCTCAAGCTTACCATTGAGGAAGGCACTTTTCACATCCATTTGATATAAGAGGATATCATGATGGTTAGCATATGCAAGCAATATACGAATAGCTTCAAGCCTAGCAACAAGTACAAATGTTTCATAGAAATCAATCCCTTCAACTTGTGTGTATCCTGTGCTACAAGACTGGCCTTATTCCTCACCACTTGGCCATTTTCGTCTTGCTTGTTGCGGTAGATCCACTTGGTGCCGATGATATTGTGCTTGCGTGGATCAAGATGCTTTGCAAGCTCCCACATGTTGTTGAGCTCGAATTGATGCTGCTCTTCTTGCATGGCTTGAATCCACTCAGGCTCCGGAAACACTTCATCAACTTTGGTGGGCTCTGAGATAGATACAAAAGCATAGTGCCCACAAAAACTAGCCAATTGTGAAGCTTTTGAGCGAGTGAGGGGACCTAGTGCATTGATGTTGTCAAGGATTTTGTCAATTTGGAATTCATTTGCAACTCGAGGATGTACTGGCCGAGTGCCTTGTTGGTGTTGAGCATTTTCCTCAGCATCATTTTCTTCAGGTTCAGGAATTTGTTCATGATGAGGAATGACCACTTCAGCAATAGTTATTCTTTATTAGGCACTATTTCTCTAGTGTCCATTAACTTGATAGATTCTTCATGAAGCAGTTCATCTAGCACAGGAGGCATGTGCTCTCTTTGCGAGCCATTAGTTTCATCGAACCACACATCTATAGTTTCAACAACCTTGTTGTGATAGGCGCGTTGAAGACTCTATAGGTGTGCGAATCCTTACTGTAACCAAGCATGAAACCCTTGTGTGCTTTTGATGCATATTTATAATTGTGATCATGATCTCTAATCCAACACTTCACACTGAAGATTTTTAAACAACTCACATTGGTTTCTTGTCAGTAAGAAGCTCATATGAAGTCTTCCTGAGGAATTTTTAAAGATATACCCAGTTGATGATGTGACATGCAATATCAATTGCTTTGGATCACCAAGGATGAGGAGTCTTGTATTCATCAAGCATTGTGTGAGACATCTCGATGAGGGTTCTGTTCTTGCGCTCCATGACCCAATTCTGTTGAGGTGTATAGCAAGCAGATAGCTCATGAGTGATGTCGAGTTCGTCAAGATAGTCATCGAGACCTATGTTCTTGAACTCGATGCCATTGTCACTCCTGATGTGCTTGATCTTGACGCCATAATTCCTCATGGCCTGGTTTTAGAATCGTCTGAAGACATCATGCACTTCAGTTTTGTACATACTGATATGCCCCCAGGTGTAACGAGAGAAATCATCAAAAATGACAAAACCATATAGTGATACTACATTGGTTTGTGTGGCATAATTAGTAGGACCAAACAGATCCATATGAAGCAATTCAAAGGGACGAGTAGTGGTCATGATTGTCTTCGAGGGGTGCTTTGATCTCGCCATCTTCCCAAATTCACAAGCACTGCAAAGATGACCCTTGACAAGTTTGGCCCCCTCAATGCCAATGATATGCCTTTTCTTCACGAGAGTGCTCAAATTCCTCATGCTAGCATGTCCAAGTCATCGATGCACAACCAACACTCTAAAGCTTTTGCCAATAGACATGTGATAGGCTGAGGTCCTACAAAGAAATCTACATTACACAATTCACCTCTTCAAAATCCTTCGAAGACTTCGGATTTGTCAGTAGCCATCAGCACAATGCATTGAAATTTGTGGAAGATGACAATCATATCAACATAACCAAGCATTGAGACAGACATGAGGTTGTATCCACGGGATTCGACAAGCATCACTTTATCCATGTGTCAATCCTTCGAGATAGAAACCTTACCTAGACCCATTACCTTTCTTTTCCCTTTATCATTGTATGTGATATGCTACAGATGATACAAAGTGAGGGGAGCATCAGTGAGTAAATTCCTATCACCGGTCATAGGATTCGTGCAACCACTATCCATGATCTATTTAGTGGATTTGGCTGGGTCTTCTTGCAGAAGAATTAGCCCAACTTACTGGTGCCTACAAGCCAAACAGGGCTATGTAGCACTTTCGTGGAAGTATCCCAATTAGTTATCACCCCAACGATGAGCATAGGAGAGTATTTATATTGGCATTTCTATCGCACACACAAGGTGTCCAATTCTTGTGTGAAGTAACTGCTTGAGCTTCTGCAAATACTATTGTTGTCATGGTGAACGGATAACCAGACTAACTAAGGTAAAAGGGTTTATCGTAATGAAGGTAAAAACTCTCAAAAGTAAATAACATAAATAAAGGTAGGAGTTGATTTTCCTGCAATGAAGAGATTAGGCGCAGAGAGAATTCAGGTCATGGTAAGAATGTATCAAGTGTGGCAGTGCGATCGTAATACCAGTTACCCTATATCATATTCATAATATTTGATATGTGTGTTCGGTAGGCGGATCACCCTAAAGTTATGAAACTCCTCCTCTCGGGATTATCTTTATTCTATGGTCCTGCTTCTCCATTGCCACAAAGTGGTCATCAACCAAGTATTAAGTTTTGTCGATCAACATTATCTCATATTGTGTTCAGTCCTCATAGATATCTCCACCAGTCACGTTAGAGGTCACATATTCCTAGAACAATATCCGTTACCTGTAAGGTCTTTAGATCATGTTGCCTGGGCCCTTAAATTGGACAACACGCATAGGGTTCACCGCAGTGTAACAACATACTAAACAGATCATACTACTATGAATACAAATGATGACATATAGATTAGGCACAGATGAATCTTACCACTCACCTACATCTCCCACGCCTATAGGGGATTACTCATGCATCATAATAGATAAACCAATCGCACCAAAGATTAAACCCATGAAAAACATATCGATAATGCTGTGAGGATCCACAATAAGATGAAAAGGATGATTCAAATAGTGTTGACCTCCATAATGAGATTGAATAGAGTTACAACTGTTCTCACAACTTGTAATTCCTCTTAGAATAGTGAAGGGTGAGATGATAATGAAGATGAAAGGACCAAAACTCAGAAGATCTCTAAAGGTTCTCCGGATCTTCTCTTCTTCTGTTCTGGGCGTGGTGGCAGCGGCTAGGGTTCTCTTCTCCCCTGGGTCCCTTCATGAAAGTGTCTTGTATAGAAGCGAATGGGTTGTTGGTAGTCCATATGACCACTCATATGAGTGCTTGTAGTCATATGGAAGGTCGTCTTTTGGTCTGCTGTGCCTGATGGCTTGGCTCTCCACATGGAAGTTGCCCCATTTGACTTTAATTGCAGTAATCCTCTTTGGATTCCTTCCATATATGATATTTCCTACCAAACAATGAAAAAATAGATTTTCTTTTCTTCCGAGGGATTAGCCTAGAAATATCCAAGAAGTGGCAATGATCCGGTGAAACCAAATAAGAACCATACGGAAAACTTCACAATTTCTCGATCCATCACTTATGTACTCATATACTTCAGAGTGAAGAATATGAAAATGAAATTTCTCAGAGAGGATTTCATCAAGTGATAGTAATTTCATTGACATAGAGGACGTGAGAAATAACAATTCATTTCATCATGATTAGCTTGCGACCCATCAAGCATTTTTCAGGTCTCCGTCAATTTCACCAGACTTTGAATTTCGTCTGGAGACCTAACCCTGTATAATAAATTAGTTCTTATTTACCAACCACATCTGTAGGGGTGGCTGAGAAACAATGTATCAAAGTGCGCCAATTGAGAATTTAGGCATTGAAGAGAATACATTTATCCTCACAAGGGGGTTAGAATATTCAAATGAATATGTTGAGAAATTCTTCGAAGATTTCTGAACATAATGGTACAAAGAATAATACACATATTCATCAGAATGGTGATTGTTTCCCTGTGAAATAGAGGCATTAGGACGACCATAAGTTGGTCTGCGACCATTTGACAACTTTGGTCCATATGAAGAATTTGACCTGGGGTTTTCTTCTTCATAGTTGGTGTCATGACGACATTCACCAAAAGATTTTTTAGAAGACTTTAGGGCATCCAAATTTTCTTCATTGGAGGACCATTCCTGTAGTTAGTTCCAACAGACCTAGAAAATACTTCACCATTCTAATTTTTGAATAGTTTATAGTTGGAGTTAAATGACTCATCAGCAGAAAATGAAGTACCACAGTGATAGCCAGATATTGCAGTTTCAGAAGCATTTGAACATTCAGCTGAACACTACTGCAGGATGCTACTAACACGACACTACGATCAGAGACCCTTTGGTGAAACTGTGTGCGATGCATTAATTGCAAACAGTGGTGTTAAAAAACCGTCAAAAAAGGTGTGAAACGTTTGTGATGACGGATGCATCAAACATGGTTCAGATTTTAGTTCCGTGTGTGATGTAGGGCATACGGTTCAGTGCAATTAACCGTTTGCGATGAGGAGCAACAAAAGAAATGGGCAGCCAGATGAAGGTGTGTGCAATAAACAGCATACGGTTCACTAGGATGAACTGTTTGTGATTAGGTAACACAAAATAAATGGTCATCCAAATCAAGGTGTGTGCAATATACGACATGTGGTTCACGCGGATGAACTGTTTGTGTTGAGACAAGAGAACATAAACGGTTCAATATAACAAGATGTGTGTGATATGCGGCAAACAGGTCTGTAATCAGAAATGTGTGTGAAGACCGATAATAACATAGATAATTGCTGCTAATAAGACGTGTGTGTTGTGCGATGGGATTGCATACAGAACAACAACATATATATTACATGCATGATTAACCAAATTAAACATCCAATTACATAGGTGGCTACTACAACCATGGCATTTGCACACACCAAAGTAAACTATTACATGCATAATTTCATAGGTGGCTACTACACACGTGACACTTCCACACATCAATAAAGTAAACTATACATGGATGATTAACTAGCATAAACGATCATCTGATCATCATCTACTTCTTGTGACGCTTGCTCTGCTTGTGGCTCGATCCGGGCTTGTCGATTTTGGTAATGAGGCACTTCCTCATGTCAACGATCCGCCTGTGCATCTCGAAGAATGTGTACACGCTCTTGGCCGCGAACCTGAGGGAGGTTCATCCAGTCGCCGCATCCAGGCCATGTGCCAGGATACGGCACTTGTTCTCTGGGCATCCTGCTTCATCTTTTCGTAGTAGGGGTTGATGATGGCCGAGGAGAGTTCGACCAGGGAGTCCTTCTTCGTGCTACCCCAGACCCTGTAGTGGTCACGGATTTTGACAAGGTTCTCGCAGGCCAAGCCCATAACACTGAGCGCTTTTACATCGTCGGTGGTTTCCACCATGGCAAACATGTAGTCGGTGCTATTGACAAACCTATTGAAATAGTCGCAAGGCTCTCTGGCCATGCAGTAGTGGTAGATGAGGACATGATGGCGCACGCACAACTGGGTGAGGCAACCTTCTGATCTATGATGGGACTACCGTCGGTGTGCTGGAGGTTGATGCTAACCACCTTGTACTTATCTCCAGCAAGCAACTGCTCAACGGTGTTGATGTAGTCGTCCACCACGGCCGGGTCGATGGTGTACACCACCGAGAGATCCGTCTCCCTCGTGTGGGTCTCCACTTTATGCTCGCCAAACTACATTGGAGCGTCGCTATACAACCCCTCTCTATGTGTCGTCGTGGGTGTGCTTGTTGTGTTGTGGGGCGCGATCGAAAGGTTGAAGAGACTAAGGCTATAATGGCCGCGGGAATTAAAGGGGAGGCCGCATGACACGTCCTGTGGCAGTTCTAATTTGCAGCGTGTAACTCCATCGTGCCACACGTAACTGCATTACGTGGCAACACGCGCGGCGCAACCGCATGCATATGGGGACCCCGACGTGATCGTGCGCAGGCCCAACCGCTGGCAGAGTGCGCGCGGAGGGACGCGAGAAGAGCGCTCCGCGGTCGCCTCAACACCTCACACATGTCTGTATTGACTGGAACGAGAATGCAATAGCACAATAAGAATTAAGGAGTCAAGAAGAAAGATGCATCCATCAACGTACGACCTCCTCCTCCTCAACTCAATGCACCGGGCCACCGATTGATGGCTAAGGATCGGCAGCTTTTGTGGCGAGGTCAAGGTGCTTCTCACAAAGGCATCCAAGGCTTCCAGCCGGTTGAAGAAGGACAATGTTGTAGCGTCCTCACTGGCCTTGTAGATACCTATGCACACGATTTGCTTGTACACGTGGATGTGTAGGTCGATGAATTTGTGCAGGGCGAGGCGCCTCGTGGCGAGCGCGACCTCTAGGTGGACATTCTTCGTGGCGTCGGCGGGCAGTCGCAGGGCCACCAATGCTTGAAAGAGGTTCCGACCATGGAGGCCGATTAGGGTGGCAGGCAATGAGGAGCCCGGGAGCGCGGGCTGGAGGAGTACGGAGATGTCATCCGCGAGCTTCTTGACGATGGTGAACTTGTTGGTTGTGGCAACAATCATCTGGTCCAACTGAGAGTCATAGCTGGCGTCGACAGCGGCCATCCACCAGCCGGTCACCAACACCGTCTGGACATGATCCTCGGTGCCATGCCACAAGCCGGTGATACGTCTCCAACGTATCTATAATTTTTGATTGTCCCATGCTATTATATTACCCGTTTTGGATGTTTATGGGCTTTACTCTACACTTTTATATCATTTTTGGGACTAACCTACTAACCAGAGGCCCAGCCCAAATTGTTGTTTTCTTGCCTATTTCAGTGTTTCAAAGAAAAGGAGTATCAAACGGAGTCCAAACGGAATGAAACCTTCGGGAGAGTTATTTTTGGAACGGAAGCAATCCAGGAGACTTGGAGTAGACGTCAGGGCAGCTTCGAGGAAGCTACGAGGTAGGGAGGCGCGCCCTACCCCCCTGGGCGCGCCCCCCACCCTCGTGGGCCCCTCATGGCTCCCCTGACCGACTTCTTTCGCCTATATATGTCTATATACCTGAAAACATCGAAAAACACAATAGATCGGGAGTTCCGCCGCCGCAAGCCTCTGTAGCCACCAAAAACCTCTCGGGACCTGTTCCAACACCCTGCCGGAGGGGGGATCCCTCACCGGTGGCCATCTTCATCATCCCGGCGCTCTCCATGACAAGGAGGGAGTAGTTCACCCTCGGGGCTAAGGGTATGTACCAGTAGCTATGTGTTTGATCTCTCTCTCTCTCTCTCGTGTTCTTTATTTGGCACGATCTTGATGTATCGCGAGCTTTGCTATTATAGTTGGATCTTATGATGTTTCTCCCCCTCTACTCTCTTGTAATGGATTGAGTTTTCCCTTTGAAGTTATCTTATCGGATTGAGTCTTTAAGGATTTAAGAACACTTGATGTATGTCTTGCATGTGCTTATCTATGGTGACAATGGGATATCACGTGATCTACTTGATGTATGTTTTGGTGATCAACTTGCGGGTTCAATGAACTTATGCATAGGGGTTGGCACACGTTTTCGTCTTGACTCTCCGGTAGAAACTTTGGGGCACTCTTTGAAGTTCTTTGTGTTGGTTGAATAGATGAATCTGAGATTGTGTGATGCATATCGTATAATCATACCCACGAATACTTGAGGTGACATTGGAGTATCTAGGTGACATTAGGGTTTTGGTTGATTTGTGTATTAAGGTGTTATTCTTGTACGAACTCTATGATATATCGAACGGAAAGAATAGCTTCGTGTTATTTTACTACGGACTCTTGAATAGATCGATCAGAAAGAATAACTTTGAGGTGGTTTTGTACCCTACAATAATCTCTTCCTTTGTTCTCCGCTATTAGTGACTTTGGAGTGACTCTTTGTTGCATGTTGAGGGATTGTTATATGATCCAGTTATGTTATTATTGTGGAGAGAACTTGCACTAGTGAAAGTATGAACCCTAGGCCTTGTTTCCTAGCATTGCAATACCGTTTACGCTCACTTTTACCACTTGTTACCTTGCTGTTTTTATAATTTCAGATTACAAAAACCTATATCTACCATCCATATTGCACTTGTATCACCATCTCCTCGCCGAACAAGTGCACCTATACAATTTACCATTGTATTGGGTGTGTTGGGGACACAAGAGACTCTTTGTTATTTGGTTGCAGGGTTGCTTGAGAGAGACCATATTCATCCTATGCCTCCCACGGATTGATAAACCTTAGTTCATTTACTTGAGGGAAATTTTCTACTGTCCTACAAACCTCTGCACTTGGAGGCCCAACAACGTCTACAAGGAGAAGGTTACGTAGTAGACATCAAGTTCTTTTCTGGCGCCGTTGCCGGGGAGGTGAGTTCTTGAAGGTATATCTTTAGATCTTGCAATCGAATCTTTTAGTTTCTTGTTTTATCACTAGTTTAGTATATAAAAGAAAATTACAAAAAAATGGAATTGAGTTTGCCTCATGCGCTTCATCTTTTTAATATCTTTCGTGAGAATGATGAGAATGATTGCAATGTTGTTAGTATGAATTCTTTGAATATCCATGATGCTAATGATATGCAAGGCCACAAGCTTGGGGATGCTATGTTTGATGAATATGATATTTTTAGTCCCCCAAGTTTTGATGTGCAAATTTATTATGCTGAAAGCATGCCTCCTATCTATGATGGTTATTGTGATGACGCGTACGCTCTAAAGAATAAAGATAACCATCAAACTTGTCATCATGATTTTAAGTATCAATTGGATTATGCTTCACATGATAGTTATTTTGTTGAGTTTGCTCCCACTACTATTCATGAGAAGAAATTTTCTTATGTGGAGAGTAATAAAAATTCTATGCTTGAAGATCACGAAAAGAATGCTTTATGTGATGGTTATATGGTTTAATTCATTCATGATGCTACTGAAAATTATTATGAGGGAGTAGCATATGCTTGTAGTAATTGCAATGATATCAAGTTTCCTGTCTATGTGCATAAAGTTTTAAAGTTATGCTTGTTTTGCATTCCTATGCTAGTTGATTATTGTTCCCATAAGTTGTTTGCTCACAAAATCCCTATGCATAGGAAGTGGGTAATGTGCTAGTCATATGCTTCATGATGCTCCCGTTATGTTTCAATTCTTATCTTTTATGTGAGCATCATTGTCATCATCATGCCTAGCTAAAAAGGCATTAAAGAAAAGCGCTTGTTGGGAGACAACCCAATATTTACCCTTAATGTTTTGTGTGTTCACATGATTATGCTACTGTAGTAATCATGTTTTATAGGTTTTGTTTCAATAAAGTGCCAAGTAAGACCTTTAGGATAGCTTACGGTGACAGTTGTGTTGATCCTGCTGAAAATCAGAAACTTTTTCACTCAGCAAATTAGTTTTGATAATTCACACATATGTTATTTTGATCTGATTCTTTTTGCCATTGATTGGTACATAAATTTCTCAGGTTTTCCTAATTTGGTAGGATTTTTGGAGTTACATAAGTATTCGAATGATACAGATTACTACAGACTGTTCTGTTTCTGACAGATTCTGTTTTCTATGTGTTGTTTGCTTATTTTGGTGAATCTATCAGTAGTATTGGAGGGTATGAACCATAGATAAGTTTGAATACAGTAGATGTTACACAAATATTAATTTAGAATGAGTTCATAACAGTACCTAAGTGGTGATTTATTTTCTTATACTAACGGAGCTTACGAGTTTTCTGTTAAGTTTTGTGTTGTGAAGTTTTCAAGTTTTGGGTAAAGATTCGATGAACTATGGAATAAGGAGTGTCAAGAGCCTAAGATTGGGGATGCCAAAGGCACCCCAAGGTAATATTCAAGGACAACCAAGAGCCTAAGCTTGGGGATGCCCCGGATGGCATCCCCTCTTTCATCTTCGTTCATCGGTAACTTTACTTGGAGCTATATTTTTATTCACCACATGATATGTGTTTTGCTTGGAGCGTCATTTTATTTTGTTAGTATTTGCTTTCTTTTATTTATAATAATGTTTTGAATCTATATTTTCAATAAAAATGTCAAGTATAGCCTTTACTATACTTATTTTGCAAGTATATATGTTGCTGTTTCAAAACAGAAAGTTTACCGCTGTTGCAAAAATTCCCTAGAAAAGTCAGAAAATGATAAAATGTTGAAACTTTTTTGCATATTGAGCTTTGATAAATCTTCTACAGTGTGGTAAATTGGCATAAGTTTTGGAGTTATGTAAGTATTATTAATCTTGCGTTCTTTACATACTGTACTGTTTTGGCAGATTGCTGTTATGTTTGCATTGTTTGTATATGTTTGCTTGTTTAAGGATTCTATTTGAGGATAGGAGTATTAAATATGCAGAGACATTTAGTATGCCATGTTGAATAATAATTTTAATGATTTGCTACAATAGATAATGATAAGGTTTTGCATTGGTTTATACTAACTTATCTCACGAGTTCTTGTTGAGTTTTATGTGGATGAAGTTTTTGAGAAATAGAGAAACCATGATATGAGAGGAATTAAGGAGACACAAAAGTTCAAGCTTGGGGATGACCAAGGCACCCCAAGATAAAATTTCAAGAAGTCTCAAGCATCTAAGCTTGGGATGCCCCGTTAGGCATCCCACCTTTCTTCTTCAACAACTATCGGTTAGTATCGGTTGAGCCTAAGTTTTTGCTTCTTCACATGAGTTGTGCTATCCTTGCAATGTCATTTTGTTTTGTTTTGTTTTGATTGCTGTTTGAATAAAATCTCAAGATCTGAAATTCTTAAATGTTAGAGAGTCTTCACATAGTTGCACAATTATTTGACTACTCATTGATCTTCACTTATACCTTTTGGAGTAGTCTATCATTTGCTCTAGTGCTTCACTTATATCTTTTTAGAGCACGGCGGTGGTTTTATTTTGTAGAAATTATTGTTCTCTCATGCTTCACTTATATTATTTTGAGAGTCTTTTAGAACAGCATGGTATTTGCTATGGTTATAAAATTGGTCCTAGAATGATGGGCATCCAAGTTGGGTATAATAAAAACTATTATAGAAAGTGAATTGGATGCTATGATCAATTTGATGCTTGAAAATTGTTTTGAGATATAGAGGTGGTGATATTAGAGTCATGCTAGTTGGGTAATTGTGAATTTAAGGAATACTTGTGTTGAATTTGGCAAGTCCCGTAGCATGCACGTATGGTAAAAGTTGTGTAACAAATTTATTGCATGGAATGCTCTTTTGAGTGCCTTCCTTATGTGTGGAGGTCGGGGGCGCGTGATGGTTAACTCCTACCAACCTCCCCCCTAGGAGCATGCGTAGTAGTACTTTGCTTCGAGGGCTAATAAAACTTTTTCAATAAGTATATGAGTTCTTTATGACTAATGTGAGTCCATGGATTATACACACTCCTACCCTTCCATCATTGCTAGCCTCTTCGGTACCGTGCATTGCCCTTTCTCACCTTGAGAGTTGGTGCAAACTTTGTCGGTGCATCCAAACCCCGTGATACGATACGCTCTATCACACATAAACCTCCTTATATCTTCCTCAAAACAGCCACCATACCTACCTATTATGGCATTTCCATAGCCCTTCCGAGATATATTGCCATGCAACTTTCCACCGTTCTGTTTATTATGACACGCATCATCATTGTCATATTGCCTTGCATGATCATGTAGTTGACATCGTATTTGTGGCAAAGCCACCATGCATATTTTTTCATACATTTCACTCTTGATTCATTGCCCATCCTGGTACACCGCCGGAGGCATTCATATAGAGTCATATCTTGTTCTAGTTTTGAGTTGTAATTTTTGAGTTGTAAATAAATAGAAGTGTGATGATCATCATTATTAGAGCATTGTCCCTTATAAAAAAGAAAGTCCAATAAAAAAAGAAAGAAAGGCCAAATAAAAAAAGAAAGGCCAATAAAAAAAGGGGGACAATGTTACTATCCTTTTCCACACTGGTGCTTCAAAGTAGCACCATGATCTTCATGATAGGGAGTCTCCTATGTTGTCACTTTCATATACTAGTGGGAATTTTTCATTATAGAACTTGGCTTGTATATTCCAACGACGGGCTTCCTCAAAATGCCCTAGGTTTTCATGAGCAGTAAGTTGGATGCACACCCACTTAGTTTCTTTTGTTGAGCTTTCATACATTCATAGCTCTAGTGCATCCGTTGCATGGCAATCCCTACTCCTCATGTTGACATCAATTTATGGGCATATCCATAGCCCGTTGATTAGCCTCGTCAATGTGAGTCTTTCTCCTTTTTTGTCTTCTCGACACAACCTCCATCATCATATTCTATTCCACCCATAGTGCTATATCCATGGCTCATGCTCATGTATTGCGTGAGAGTTGAAAAAAGCTGAAGCGCGTTAAAAAGTATGAACCAATTGCTTGGATGAAACCGGGGTTGTGCATGATGGGAGTATCTTGTGTGATGAAAATGAAGCATAGCCTAACTATATGATTTTGTAGGGATGAACTTTCTTTGGCCATGTTATTTTGAGAAGACGTTATTACTTGTTAGTATGCTTGAAGTACTACTATTTCTTATGTAAATATGAACTTTTATATTGAATCATTTGGATCTAAACATTCATGCCACAATAAAGAAAATTACATTGAGAAATATGCTAGGTAGCATTCCACATCAAAAATTCTGTTTTTATCATTTACCTACTCGAGGACGAGCAGGAATTAAGCTTGGGGATGCTTGATACGTCTCCAACGTATCTATAATGTTTTATTGTTCCATGCTATTATATTACCCATTTTGGATGTTTGTGGGCTTTACTCTACACTTTTATATCATTTTTGGGACTAACCTACTAACCGGAGGCCCAACCCAAGTTGTTGTTTTCTTGCCTATTTTAGTGTTTCGAAGAAACGGAATATCAAACGGAGTCCAAACGGAATGAAACCTTCGGGAGAGTTATTTTTGGAACGGAAGCAATCCAGGAGACTTGGAGTAGACGTCAGGGCAGCTTCGAGGAAGCCACAAGGCAGGGAGGCGTGCCCTACCCCCTGGGCACGCCCCCACCCTCGTGGGCCCCTCATGGCTCCCTTGACCGACTCCTTTCGCCTATATATGTCCATATACCCTAAAAACATCGAAAAACACAATAGGTCAGGAGTTCCGCCGACGCAAGCGTCTATAGACACCAAAAACCTCTCGGGATCCTGTTCCGGCACCCTGCCGGAGGGGGATTCCTCACCGGTGGCCATCATCATCATCCCGGCGCTCTCCATGACGAGGAGGGAGTAGTTCACCCTCGGGGCTGAGTGTATGTACCAGTAGCTATGTGTTTGATCTATCTCTCTCTCGTGTTCTTGATTTGGCACGATCTTGATGTATCGCGAGCTTTGCTATTATAGTTGAATCTTATGATGTTTCTCCCCCTCTACTCTCTTCTAATGGATTGAGTTTTCCCTTTGAAGTTATCTTATCAGATTGAGTCTTTAAGGATTTGAGAACACTTGATGTATGTCTTGCATGTGCTTATCTGTGGTGACAATGGGATATCACGTGATCTACTTGATGTATGTTTTGGTGATCAACTTGCGGGTTCAATGAACTTATGCATAGGGGTTGGCACACGTTTTCGTCTTGACTCTCCGGTAGAAACTTTGGGGCACTCTTTGAAGTTCTTTGTGTTGGTTGAATAGATGAATCTGAGATTGTGTGATGCATTTGTGATGCTAATTGAAGGAGGATGCATCATTGGCCATTCAACATTTCGGGAACCGCTACCCTCTCCCTCGTCTGCATTAAAGCTATATCGGGCACTGCGCCGCCCACTGCACCCCGGCTGAACACGCCTCCTCGCCTCCATCTATGCTTAATTACTAAATTTTAGTTGCAAAAATTAGATACTGCTAGTGATATTTAGCTTCATATTTTGACAATTCGCTATGTTACAAGGTTGACAAATGGCAATCTTACTAGATCAACAAATGTCAATCTTTCCAGTTTGACAAATGGCAACATACCCAATATGACAGATGCAAATCTTACGAAATTGTTTGTAAAGTGGTTGCACACGGGTCATCCAAAACAACCGTTTGCATTGAAGAGATGCACCAATCCTGCTCTCACTTTGGGGTGTTCTTTCTAAAATGTTTGCGATCAAGAGCCATTAGCCTATAGCCATTAAAACCAAGACACGTGGCGTCACGTGAATGGTTAAAATTTGAATTATACACATAAATGCATTGAAGAACTCAATTAATGCATAAAAATGTCCAAACGAACCCCGAAAAATCCCAAAAATTGACATAACACTCCTGTTGCTCTATGTTGACACGAGAAATTTTTTTCAAAGCAATAAGAGGCAATGGATCTCGTCTTGTCCCCAAAGGTGGGACGTTTCCCTACCGAAACCATCAGGCTTGTTGTGAGAAGCTCTGGTTTGTGAGAAGCATATCCCCAAACCTACCACAAATGGGACAAATTTTTTACCACGACATGTTGATACCGCTCCATGATAACATGCATGCCAAGTTTCATGAATTTCAGACGAGCTTTGGATTTATACTAGAATTTAAAAACCAGGTATCTCAATGTTTACGGCAGAGTGACGGTGGCATGGTGTTTGACGACATTCATTCTCATTTCTTGCATGGGACCTAATTAAGCATGAAACCAAGGGCACAGATTTGAATTTTCAACCAATTTATATGCGTTAGAGCATATGTGTGCATGTATAGTTCAAATTTGAAATATGCACATGAATGCATGGAAAACTCAATTAATGTATAAAAATGTCCAAGCGAACCCCAAAAAATCCCAAAAATTGACACAACACCCCTGTTGTTCTATGCTGACACTAGGAAAAAAATTGAAATCAAGAAGAGGCAATACATCTCATTTCGTCCAGAAAGGTGAAACGTTCCCTCCGCAACCATCGGGCTTGTTGTGAGAAGCTCTGGTTTGTGAGAAGCATATCCCCAAACCTGCCCCAAATGGGACAAAAATTTACCACGGCATGTTGATGCCGCTCCATGATAGCATGCATGCCAAGTTTCATGAATTTCAGACGAGCTTTGGATTTATACTAGAATTTAAAAACCAGGTATCTCAATGTTTGCGGCCGACTGACGGTGGCAGGGTGTTTGACGGCATTCATTCTCATTTCTTGCATGGGACCTAATTAAGCATGCAACCACACAAGTTTGAATTTTCAACCAATTTATATGCATTAGAGCATATGTGTGCATGTATAGTTCAAATTTGAATTATGCACATGAATGCATAGAAAACTCAGTTAATGTATAAAAATGTCCAAGCGAACGCCAAAAGTCCCAAAAATTGACACAACACCCCTGTTTTTCTATGCTGACACTAGGAAAAAAATTGAAATCGAGAAGAGGCAATGCATCTCGTTTCGTCCAGAAAGGTGAAACATTCCCTACCGAAACCATCGGGCTTGTTGTGAGAAGCTCTGGTTTGTGAGAAGCATATCCCGAAGCCTGCCCCAAATGAGACAAAAAAAATTACCACGGCATGTTGATACCGCTCCATGACAGCCATGCCAAGTTTCATGAATTTTAGACGAGCTTTGGATTTACTAGAATTTAAAAACCAGGTATATATCTCAATGTTTGCCGCTGAGTGACGGTGGCAGGGAGTTTGACATTCATTCTCATTTCTTGCATGGGACCTAATTAAGCATGCAACCAAGGACACATATTTGAATTTTCAACCAATTTATATGCATTAGAGCATATGTGTGCACGTAGTTCAAATTTGAATTATGCACATGAATGCATAGAAAACTCAGTTAATGTATAATAATGTCCAAACGAACCCCCAAAAATCCCAAAAATTGACACAACACCCCTATTGATTTATGTTGACACTAGAAAAAAAATTGAAATCGAGAAGAGGCAATGCATATCGTTTCGTCCAGAAAGGTGAAACGTTCCCTACCGAAACCATCAGACTTGTTGTGAGAACCTCACATTTGTGAGAAGCATATCCCCAAACCTGCCCCAAATGGGACAAAAAATTTACCACGTCATGTTGATGCCGCTCCATGACAGCAAGTTTCATGAATTTCAAACGAACTTTGGATTTACTAGAATTTAAAAACCAGGTATATATCTCAATGTTTGCGGCCGAGTGACGGTGGCAGGGTGTTTGACATTCATTCTCATTTCTTGCATGGGACCTAATTAAGCATGCAACCAAGGACACATATTTGAATTTTCAACTAATTTATATGCATTAGAGCATGTGCATGTAGTTCAAATTTGAATTATGCACATGAATGCATAGAAAACTCAGTTAATGTATAAAAATGTCCAAGCGAACCCCAAAAAAATCCCAAAAATTGACACAACACCCCTGTTGTTCTATGTTGACACTAGGAAAAAAATTGAAATCGAGAAGATGCAACGGATATCGTTTCATCCGGAAAGGTGAAACGTTCCCTACCGAAACCATCATGCTTGTTGTGAGAGAAACTCTGGTTTGCGAGAAGCTTGTACCATAACCTAACCCAAATGGGACAACATTTTTTTACCCCAGCATCTTGATGCTGTTCCATGATAGCATGCCAAGGTTCAGGAATTTCAGATGAGTTTTGTATTTACTAGAACTACAAAAGCAAGCACCTCAACATTTGCCGGAGAGCCACGGTGCCGCGGTGTTTGAAATTCATCCCCATTTCTTGAATGGGACGTAAGCATCAATCCATGGACACATATATCATTTTACAACCCATTTTGGTGCACCGAAGCATGTGCATGTGGTTTAATTTTGAATTGTGCACCTGAAATTCCTAGAAAACCAAGTTACCATATAAAAATGTCCAAACAAACCCTGAATAATTCCAAAAATTTTGACGACACACCTATAGTTGCATGTTCACTACAGATAGAAGTTCTAGCAATTCAAACACCAACCTTTGCAGTTGTGACCCCATTATGTAATTCAAATCAAGATGAAAAATCAAGTAGATCCCACACAGTTTATTATCACCAACCGTGTGAGATGCAGTACAAAATATCCTGGCGCACCGTCGTATAGTACGCCTATGGCTTACTCGAGAAGGTTCGTCGGCTATAGTCCATAGCCCACTATGAATAAGGGACCGTGTCTGATGACACTTTGCGTGCCAGTTTTTTCGCTGAAGTGATTCCAAATTTTCGGCTTCCGCGGAAATATCTATCTCCCCTCCCCCTCCCCCTTACCAAAAGCCACATTTCCCCTGTTTCCGCCTTCCTTTCGAAGTTGAAACCTTCACTCCTTGCTTGCAGTGCCGCCTTCTCGCCGGCGACCCTCCTTCACGCTACTCGGCCTCGCCTATCCAGGCAGGTAATCCACACCCGAACCCCGTCCTCCTCCTTCCATATCCCACATGCCCCGACCGCCAGCGTGAGCGCGACACCTTCCACCCAAATCACCGACCCCTCCACCAAATAAGTGCCATCCTAAGCCATGGTGCACGCAGTATAGCCAGGATCTCAAGGAGCATTTGGTAGCGGAGAAGCAAATCGCGGCCGCACGCGCGAATGAGGTCGTGATGGCTACCATTCGTGCCGAACCCCAGATCTTGGAGGAGTACCTCACCGTTGAGGCCACCGTCGACGCCTCGCACACCGAGGCCGTGGCACGGTTGGCTGCTTTAAACGACAGTTCGTGGTGTTTTTTCGAGGCCACCGTCGGTGCCTTCGACGAAGACTATGAGGTGTTTTATCAGCGTGCACGTGCTTACCTCATCTCGAGAGCCAGCAAGTTGGTGCCCGGAGCGGCTCAGGCAACTCACCACTACAACGAGGGCACCCACGATGCGGAGGCCTCGCACTCTTCCATGTCCAAGGAGCCAATCGTGATCGATATCTCCGACAATGAGTAGCTTGTCTTATTAGCTCACTATAAGGACCCATGTTCAGTTTGCTAGCTACTGCCTTTCCTTTAAAAAAGTTAGTGAATTGTGCTATCTACTTTTACCATGCAATCTTCTGCTCTAGTGTATATGTTCTATATGTCGCGCAATGTGGTGTTCAGTTAAATGTTTGGTTCAATTCTGCAAATGTGATGATCAATTCTTTAGGGTGCAATTTTCCAAGTTGTCAAGCATGTTTGGTTTGGTTAACTGTCTGATCTTCTCAGTTAACTTTTGGTTCATTTGTTGTGGTGTTTAGTTAACTGTTTAGTTCAATTCTACAATGCGATGTTCAATTGTTGTGTGTGCATTCTGTTATTGATACCGTGTGAGAAATAAATCGAATTTGGCTGTACTAAATACATGAGAAACAAATATGATTGTTATATTTCCAAGTTGTTAAGCATGCTTGGTTTGGTTAACTGTCCAATCTTCTATTAGGAGTATGTTGTATTTGTGCAATGTGGTGCTCAGTTAATAATTGGTTCATTTGTTGTGGTGTTTAGTTAACTGCTTGGTTCAATTCTGCAATGCGATGTTCAATTGTTGTGGCTACATTATGTTATTGTGTACTATTATACCTTGTCTTTTTTATTCCTTTGCCCCATTTCTAATATAGAGAAGATATTTATGCACATCCTTATTTTCAGGCCTTTCCAAAACAGTTCACTGATGATTACCTCTCAAACCACATGTATGGACAGGAGGCGAGGAAGGTTTTCATACAACACCCATGGTTCAATATTGAAGTGTTCCTGAAGAGGACGAAGGATGGACGGTCAATCATCCACTGGCACTAGCCTAAAGTTGCAAAGACCTTCAACATCAACGAATGCTCAATATTCGCCTTTCGCTTCAGCAGTTTTCCCAATGAGATGCATCTATCTATGTACCGTCTATGATGCTAATTTCAAAAGGTTCTAGATGTTGCACGTGAAACTTGGTGCTGGTGCAGTTGTTTAATGGGGTAGCTGAGTGCTGAAGCTATATCATGTTGTACTCTGATGTATTTCAATTATGAAATCCTGCTTCCTTAATATGGGAATGAAATATATTATGTGTTTGATATGAATGTCAATTAGATTAATAAATGGATTATTAATAATAGGGCAATTAGCCTGCTAATTAGTTTTTGCTATTGCAAACGGCTATTGAGAAAATACCGTGGGTGATGACCTAAGGCAATGCACACAGTTTCTTCTACGCAGAGTGTGTGATGCATTCAATAATGCAAACGATAAAATTATTAATATTGTGTGCGGTGGGAAGGCCATCACAAATTATTTAACGGGGAAAATTGTGTGTGATGTACCTACGAACTGAAACGTTTTCCTTGCAGCAACTGTGTGGGATATACGTACGAACCGAAACGTTTCGCGGGGACTGACTGTGTGGGATGAACTTATGACTGGAAATGATTTCGCCTATATAATTATATTTTTCTGAGCACTACTGTATGTATAACCGTATTTGCTCGCTCGCCGGTCACACACGACCTCATTTTGCCAAGCATGTGTGCCAGGAGGGCATATCCCCCACGGTTTCTGGGTTGTGTGCGAAGGACCCCCCTAATCGCCCACACTCACTAGGCAACGGTTCCGAATGCCATCGCGGAAAGTGGTTTTAAACCGTTTATATAGCATCGATGCGTACCAGTGGAAGAATTTGCATTTTCACGTTCAAGGCATTTCAAGCAAGGTGGCACAAATTCTACCTGAGCGGTATTGGTCTGTTGAGCAAGCAATGAATCATTTTCCTTTTAAAGATCATCATGAGACTCTCTTAGTTTTTGAGATCTTGCTTCCTTTGAAGAAATTCATAGGAAAGCTTCTCATGATCGGTTGAGAGGCCCACATGAAAATTTTGAAGTTCGTCATATTTTGACTGAAGACTTATAAAATCATCAGTCAAAGATTGACTAAGATCTATTTGCTCGTTCAACATGTCATCACTTTTGCCTAGTAGTTTTTGAATCTTTTCCATGGAATGTTGTTGCTTAGTTGCAATGTTGGCAAGTTTGGAATAGCTAGGTATGAAGATTTCATCAGATTCATCTTCACTAGAGGAAGATGAGGGATTCGAGAGTATCTTGGTATCTCTTGCCATGAGGCATAATGTGGAAGCATTTGTATCGAGACCAGTCTTCTTAGGATTGAGGGAATTCCTAAATCATCAATCAGAGAATATTGCCGAGTATAGGCTCCCTCAAAGATGTCAGAGATCCTGTCCCAGATAAGTTTTGCAGAGCTCGGGTTGTATTCACGAGTGAACTATGCTTTCGATAGATGAGTGTCGGTGTCAAAACCGGCGGATCTCGGGTAGGGGGTCCCGAACTGTGCATCTAAGGCCAATGGTAACAGGAGGCGGGGGACATGATGTTTACCCAGGTTCGAGCCCTCTCGATGGAGGTAATACCCTACTTCCTGCTTGATTGATCTTGATGATATGAGTATTACAAGAGTTGATCTACCATGAGATCGTAGAGGCTAAACCCTAGAAGCTAGCCTGTGATTATGATTGTTGTATATAATCTATCGACTAGCCTGGCCTCGGTTTATATAATGCACCAGAGGCCTAGGATAACAAGAGTCCTAGCCGAATACTCCGGTGGGGAGGAGTCCTTGTCTTGATCGCCAAGTCTTGTGGAATCTTCCTTGTATCGGGCACCGTCCGAATCGCCCATGAGTATATGGCCATGGGGGTCCTCGGCCCAATCTAACAGATCGGGAGATGACGTGGTGAGTACCCCCTAATCCAGGACACCGTCAATAGCCCCCTGAATCGGTCTTCAAGTTAGGGACGCTCCTCAATTCTTCCGAACTGTTCTTCATCTTCGGTCGTCGGTCTTGAAAAACTGGTTCAACAAATCTTCTCATCTTCGATCTTGAGGATCGCCAAAGTGCATCCGAAGAGTTTACACGTCGGGTATCCGAGGAGCCCCTTTAAGTTTCCTGCCTTTACCAATGCCTTGTTATTTTTATGCCACACTTCGGGTTTGAAGTTGTTCCCGGGAGGCAGTGTCCTCTTGCGTCCGAGCTCCAACGCCGGACTGCATTTGAGGTATCTTTTGCAGCCGAGCACCAATGCCAGACTGCTTCCGAGCTCCAACGCCAAAATGTATCCGAGCTCTAATGCCGACTGTATCCAAGATGTCATAGATCATCTTGGTTCAAAAAAGTTGAAGGAGTTTAGCCGAGCTTAATGCCGGAAATGCCCTCAAGGTGCGTGTTGGCCTAATATCCGGGATGCACCTGAAGGAAAAAATCAAACCACTGACCCTAGTAGTCCCTGAGGCTCAGGTCGATTCATAAAATCATCCCAAGGATCAATTCCCAGCTCGGTAGCATACTTAGGGATAGAAACGCGGTGTGCAAAGTCCTCGAGACTCAGGTTGGGTGCGGCCGACCAACCTGAGGATAATAATCTCCTCGAAAACTATATTGCACTTTAAATTTTTTGCATTGGATTGTCAATGCAGTAGCCCCCGAGACACTGGTCGGGTGGCAACACCAGATCAGGGGATCGATGTACCCCTTTAATATTTGTAAATGATAAGCACGAAGCCCAGTAGCCCTCGAGCCTTAATGTGGGCACGGGTGGCCGAATTAAGGATCGATGTCCGAAGTAAAATCACAAATTATGTGTAATGATTCTATGTATCCAAGTACTTTACATCATTATTTTGACTCCGTTGCGACCGTTTATCAGTTGAAAGTGGCCCATCGTTGGCTTCTACCCCTTGGTAGATACTACGCAGGGTGTTTCCACACAAACAAAACAACCCTTAGCCGACGTCTCGATGCCCGGAGGCGGTTGTGTTAGCAGAAACGAGGCAATCAGATATGCGGGCTTTATAACTTTCGCTTAGTCATAGGTGCTTTAAACCGGGGAAGCTAGCTATGAGCCCCCGGTTAGTGTTCGACGACATCCGAGGTCAAGCCGTAAATACTTCGGCCAATGTTATGAACGGGCCGTCATTTAACATAGTCATCGGATCGCTGACCAGTTTACGCCTATTGTGACAGCCAGTTTTCGGCTTTCTCCACTGAGGTGCTTAACCATGCGAGCTGGAAGCACAATCGCAGTGGTTCTCCCTTTGCACACCTAGCCGAACAAAGCAGAACATAGGAGGCAAGCACAGGAGCCGGGCAACCCAACTATTGACCGAAGACACAATTCGAAACCGATGCATATATAGCAATATCCGAGAATGTTTTTGCCGAATTCCTAAAGGTGTCCGGCATTGCACTGCGAGACTTATGCGGAAAACACACAAATAGTTGAAAAGTGCCATAGGATTGGAAAACCAAAAAAATGTCAGTAAAAACTCGACGTCCGAACTAGATCAATTGTTCAGTGCCAATCAGAAATTGGTCCGAGAGAAAAAAATTGTGCTTCTGTCAGGCTTTAACATGACACACCCTATCTTAGGACTTCAAGTAGGTCAGCCTACGGCTTCAACCTCCTATCCCGAAGGCGGAGTACTCGTTAGGCCAGTTTAGCAAACTTTAGCGGCTTTGAGAGAGAAATTAGGCTCCCTGGCTATTGACCACACACTCGCGTCGAAAAAAGGAGTGATAGAAAAAAGACTTTGCAGCGACTAAGAAGAAGAACAGTTATTATAAAATAGCTCACATAAATTTAAGAGCCCCCAAGTGACTTGGGTAAAAGAATTTTATGTATAATGATTGTATGTACCGAAATACTAACATCATATCTTTGTTCACCCAAACTTTACACACGTCTTAACCGACCGTCGGCTTCTTCCTCTTCGGTCAAGGACCGAAAAGTGTTATGTACTCCACCTGTCGAGAATATCGACGGTGTTTCCGATAACCAGGCAACCAAGCCATAAGGTTGTAACAGACAAAGCACGCTCGGGAAACTTATGCTATATTACTAACGAAGTGTAAGAAGCATCTTCGAAGAAAATAGTACCCCCACCGATACCTTTCTTTGGTTGCTCATTGCTGTTATGAGACTTGTGCAATAGATTTTTGTACTCATGAGTTCCGTTGTGTGCCGACCATAATTGAAAACAATAAGAGCGCTAGCTTTCAGCTTCACCCAGTCTGAGGTCCGGCTCGGATGACCCGATCGTGACAATCGCAGAGGTGCTCCCTTTACTCCCTAGCCGAACAATCTGGAACGTAGGGGTAAATACAGGAGCGAAGCAACCCAGCTTGCAAATCACTTAAGTCAATATGGTGCATATTGTGGTATAATACACGAACAAGGAACGAAGCCGTACAAGTACAATCATATGCAAGAGAAAAGGCTTCATAAAGGAAGCCCCCAAGTGAATTGGGTATTTGAATTTGTGTGTCACAAACAAAGTTTTGACAAGGAAAAATGTTGTACAAGGAACTTTTTTCCAAAAAAGTATAATCCTTGGTCGAACCGAACACAAGTTAAAACTTTAAAACTTTGAGCATGAAAGCAACTTAGCTGGTTAATGTGTTCAGCGTTGATGATGTGGTCCAAGCTTGATGCGGGACAAGGTTCCATCCCCCAAGCCGGTCCTGAGGTGGCAGAGCGAAGAGCTCGGCACGCCGAAGTGGTGCATAGCATGACCAATGCAGGTCGGCAGAGTGACGCTGAAGTCCACGGCGTGGGTTAATGAGGTGTTGACGAAGCCCCCCGTCCAGCCGAGGTGACGTGGTATGTTAGTACGCCGGAGTGACAACACTTCCTGACCTGTCATTTACTTGTGCACAAAATATTAGTGCGAACCGGAGATAATAGTAATAATGATAAATAAATACAAATTTGTTGCATAATAAAAAATTTATGAAAAGTGAGTAATAAAAGAAATATGACCTGGCGCCGAAGTCAATGTCGATGCAGGGCGTCAGCGTGATGCGGTAAAGGCGTGGCAAAGCCTGAAATCACAGGCCGGTCTGAGTTCAGGATGCGGCGTTCGCCGGACTATGTACGGAAACTGACCGAACCACCATGCGACCTCGTTAATGCGGCCACCATTTGATAGACCTGTGTACAGATGATGGAACAAACGAGAGTAATAATTTCTTGGAAAAAATAAACCCAAACAAAAAACTACTGGGATTAATAGCACCTGGTTTATTTGTTGTAGCAATCCGAAGAAAGGTGACTCCCAAAATAGAGAACCGATCCGCACACCCATTGCCTGATGGGCGATAAAGCAACGACATGGCGATGCTGGCAAAGGTTGGCTTGCCGAGGCAAAACCCTCGATCTAGCTAGCATGACGAAGCTGGTCGACTAGTGACGCCGAAGTCTCCGGAGTAGGTTGATGAAGAGATGGTGAAGCCCCCGGTCCAGCCGAGGTGTTGAAGCATCGATGTCATCCGATGAGTCGAAGTAGGTCGGCGTGATGGACATCGGCTTGAAAAAGCAACAGTGCGGCCCTGCCGATGCAGGTCGTTACTCGTGACGTGGTCAATGTCGGCTTGATGAAGTGACCGTGTGGCGATGCCGGCGTGCCCGCTCTGTGTAATCCATGGGACAGCGATGTTGGTGATGATTTACCCTCCGCAATGCCGAACTCTTGTTCGGCTCGCCGAGATGATGATCCGAAGAAGTTGAGCTCGGCTCAACAAAGTGACGACGTGTCTAGCGCAGGTCGGCAGCCGTGGAGCAATATTGCCGGACTGGTTTGACACCAGCATGATGGTGAAGATCATATTCAAAAGATTTTAAAGTTAGTGGAATGTGTTCGGGAACAAAACACAATACCCCATACAAAACTTCCTTCAAAAAGGATGTCCGAAATCCCGTTCATAAAAAAGACGAACTCGGGCCGGATTCGTTTTCGCGCAGAAAACAGATCCGAAAAGTGATGCACTAATCGGAAGGTTCCCGGAGTTTGGACGGTCGGATCAGGCTGAAATTTTGAGGGGTGGTAGATATAGGAATTCCGCAGCCGATCAATGGTTGGATCTTTGAAAGGACGTCCGAGCTAGAAGCTGGACACCACGCCCTAAACTCGTCCAGATTTCTGTCCAGATTTGACAGGACTCCGGTATGTCACGGATTGCCAGAGATTCCTCCATCGGAATTCAACGAAATTTTCCAGGGTTGTTGTAGACTCAATTCCGCACAGTTCCATTGACGCAATCATTAAAACGACATTCGAGGAGGCGGTGGCGGTGGATACAAGTTCGCTGTCCAGAAAAACAGCACGGTCGCCCTAGAGCAATGTTGACGTTGAGCCCCCGGGCTCCCTGGATGATTCCTCCATGATCTTGATAGAGATCGGAGTTGATGTTGATGAAGGCCCTCATCTGAACATGATGATCGGAGGTAGGGTGCGGTCCTTGGTCCAGCCAAGGTGACCAGTCGAGCCGGTGACGAAGAAGCCGAAGTCGTAGTTGATCTACAGTCGAGCCATTTATCCTTTTGCCGATCACACAGCGGAACTCTCAATGAAAGCACCAATGTCGGTGTCAAAACCAGCGGATCTCGGGTAGGGGTCCCGAACTGTGCGTCTAAGGCCAATGATAACAGGAGGCAGGGGACACGATGTTTACCCAGGTTTGGGCCCTCTTGATGGAGGTAATACCCTACTTCCTGCTTGATTGATCTTGATGATATGAGTATTACAAGAGTTGATCTACCACGAGATCGTAGAGGCTAAACCCTAGAAGCTAGCCTGTGATTATGATTGTTGTATATAATCTATCGACTAGCCTGGCCTCGATTTATATAATGCACCAGAGGCCTAGGATAACAAGAGTCTTAGCCGAATACGCCGGTGGGGAGGAGTCCTTGTCTTGATCGCCAAGTCTTGTGGAATTTTCCTTGTATGCAGCAGCTGTCGAACTGGCCCATGAGTATACGGCCATGGGGGTCCTCGGCCCAATCTAATAGATCGGGAGATGACGTGGTGAGTACCCTCTAGTCCAGGACACCGTCAATGAGCACATATGATGTACTTAGCCCAAGCATCCAGTCGAGAGTATATACGAATGTAAGCAATAGTAGCATTTTTACAGAGCTCTGAAATGCCCTGCTCAGTGACAGTCCACGGATCATAATATAGCTTGGATACGTTTGCTCATCATAATCTTCCAGTAGGGGTAGTCCGTGCCTTTGAAGATGGGGCACGCAGCGGAGACTTTGATCATACATGTGGTCGACGTAACTAAAACTCCAGGTGGTTAAACCAAAATCATACAGAACAAGGGAGTACCTCGCTCTAATACCAATTGAAAGCGCAAGTTATCTCCTGGGGGTAAATAGGAGATTTTTATAAATTCGTCAAAGTCAGGAGATTTTGACGAAAATCAAAGAGACGAAATAGAAACAGTGGCAAAACTGAATCATCACGGAGAAGTAAAACAGGCATACAAGATAGATGCGGATGAAGAACATGCAGTCATACATACATTCAAGCATAAACATGATGAATTGAAGAATTGAGAGGCATCGTGATGAAAGTCTTCAGTTCAAAGTTTTTAGAATGTAGAACACAAATTCTCCAAGAGCAAAAATACTGAAAACAAAGAGTTGAGGAATTTGAAATCAGGTTGGCTCGGTGATGACACAACGATTTTTTAGACCAATTTTAGTTGTTGTATCAACTATACGTCTGGTTGGAGCGGCTTGAGATTCAACCCACAAGACACTTAGTCTTCACTGTATTCTCCTTGAGCTAAGGTCACTTGGACCCCGCCCAATCACTCGTGGCAAGTCTTCAGGGTAGACTTCCAAAATCCTCACAGACTTTTTTATGGCACTCCATAAATTCTTCTTGGGTGCACAGAACTTGACGCCTAACCGTCTAGAAGAATGATAGTCTTCAAAGGTAACAGACGTCAGATCGCATAGATCAATCTCTTCATTGATGCTCAATCACTTTGGCTCTGGTTGGGTTTTTCCTCACTTGGGTTTTCTCAGGTTCGTCAGAGGATCGGTTGCTCTCAAATGACAAGTGTCAATCTCTCTCTTGGAGCAGCCAACCAACTACTGGTTGGGGGGGGGTTATTTATAGCCAGGGCAACCGGACATGGTAAGACATAAATGCCCTTCGGACAAGAATGTTGTGAGGTTACGATCCACTCGACAGCTGGCACTAGCGCAGCAACCGACGAAACGAAAAATTCATCGGTACTCTCATTTTGCTCACTGGGTAGGTGAAACATACCGACGAAACCCTAACTCTTCAATCAGACCAATTTCATCAACAACTAGAAGAACTTCGTCTATGTCGCTGAAGAACTCGACTGCACTGCAAGAAATTTTCAAAGTCTTCAATCGAAGAAATAGGTATGGTTTGGGTATGAGAATCACTTCAAAAATACGCCTATGTATTATCTAGACCCCCTTTGACAGTATGGTGTTTCCTATGACTCAAATAAATATGAAAGAACGAGTCTCCAAGGTTCCAATTCTTCACTTCAATTTCTTCAAAGGACGCACCAAATTCTTTACTTGAAGGAATACATTTTTAGGGTTCGTCTTTCGTCGGTTAAACCAAATCTTCAGGGACTATAACTTCTGTGTACACTAGTAAACACATTATTACCTTAACCTATTTGTCTTCAATACTCCAAAACGATTAAGGGGGCACTAGATGCACTTACAAGATATATTGCCTTCTTTCTGTTTGAGTATAAATGTGTGTGTGTGTGTGTGTGTGTGTGTGTGTGTGTGTGTGTGTGTGTGTGTGTGTGTGTGTGTGTGGAAGTGGAACCCGTGGTAAAATTCATGCTGGCAATTGCTAAGTAAGGCTTTGGCTGTTTTGTGCCTCTGAAAGCTTTTACTTTGAAACGAAGGCAATTTTTTTGCCTCATCCATTAATTAAGTAAAATAGAATTGTCAAGTTAATTACAGACAATCGGGCAGAAATGACTACAAACACAAGCACATGAAAACTACTCCCACACTATAAAAGCCCACGACCACAAAGACGGTCCGAGGAACACTACCAACACACTGCAACTTCAAACCACCAACAAATAGATCATAACATGAAAAGCAACCCACAATGAGAACCCTACAACCAAGACATCGGATACCACCAAATCCACGATGACAACCAAAGCCATGACAACTGGCCAAGAGACCGAAGGTCATCCATCAACTAATCGCGGAACATTTCGCTACGTGTATGGTGCGAGAAGTATGCACTTTCGAGAGAGATCTGACATTCCCACAACTAATTCATTCTATCGATGTTGAGTTCTATGCCAGAAGTTATATTTATTTTTCTACAAACCAGTTTGAAGTATAACTATGAGTTTGCACAGTAAGAGAATGCCGAGGGGGCAACTATACAAGACCAAAACTTAGTTTCTAAGCAACTCAAGAAACATATGAAAATAGATCATAATGAAGAATTAGCATAAAAACTGGACTAGGACGGGCATTTTTTTAGCAAAAACTGTAGGGAAGGTCCCTACTATAACTCTTTTTCATTATACAGGATGGAGTATTTACAAATGGGGACCATAGCATATGCTAGTTCATGTACAGATTTACATGTAATCTAGCCATGATTGCATTCGCTCCTTTAGACTTGGCTTATATTTCTTAATGATCATAGCAAACTGATCCTTGAAGCAACTAATGCAATATTCTAGGTTTCTTTGTGTGGGGTCAAATATCATCCCTAGCCATCACAAGCCGAGACCATTGATTTGACTTACATTTGGCCTCAAGATTTGAAATTGGTATACATATACTTCTTCTATTCCAAATTATTTGAATTCTCGGTTTTTTCTAAGTCAGTCTTCTTTAAATTTGACTAAGTGTACAGTTTTTTTTTTCTAATATCTACAACATCAAGTATGAAAACATATTTTATATTGAATCTAATAAGAATAATGTGTGTTATAAATGCCTGTAAATTTTTCTATTAATTTGGTCAAAATTAAAGAGGTTTGACTTAGGGCTAACCTAGAACTTTAAGCATTTTGGAACGGATGGAGTATTTCATTATTCTCTTTTCAACTGCTCCCTCCATTCCTAAATATAAGTTTTTTAGAGATTCTAATGCGGACTACATACAGAGTAAAATAATTGAATATACAATCTAAAGTATGTCTGTATACATCTGTAGGTAGTCTTTATTGAAATTTGTAAAAAGACTTATATTTAGGAACGAAGGGAGTACTTATTTTTTTCACTTTTTAAATGTAGGGACTGCTAAAACCTCCAAGGGTACACATAATTCAGGTATATTTTAGTCTTATACAGATAGCATAACCACTTGACACTTGACAGCAGCCACTTGGGTTACTGGTCAAATCAGTTCCAATCGGATGACGTGCTACTCCAGTTGTTACATAGAGTTTGAGCAATCAATTCTTCCATGCCGTTCCAATTGGCTTCCATGGAGATTGATGGACACAACGAAAATGCCATCTCTATTTAAATGGTGTAAATCAAACTGGCATACGATACGTGTTCTCTTCATCTCCCACTCACAAGTGTTTTTTTTTTGCGGGGACCCACTAACAAGTGTTTGTTCTACACTACCAAATGCATCACACATTAACAATTTCAGCACGTCCTAACAAACACCCAGCCATTTACACTTAGACAGACAGGCGAGATCTACAACAGAGGTGGTTGAGGTTTGTAGTATGCACTTGCATTTGTGTTGGGAGACCAAGGAGAGCATTCAAGGATCTAATGGTCTCCATGTCCTGCCATCACAGTTTTATTCTACCCTTGTCAAGCACATGATGTGTGTTTGTAAAGTCTGTGCACTGGTCAAGCAAAGGCTTCTTGTCTGCTGCGTTGATGGTATCAGATTCTGGTCAGTGTTGGATTAGGAATGGCGCGGAGAAAATCGTTAAGCTAACCACGTTGGTATTAGGTTCTGATTGCACCGCTTAGCGTAGCGTTTGTTCACAAGTGCAGTTATGGGGTCATGTACTCTCACTTATGCTATGTTCGTATGGAGGGAACATTTATGCTATTTTTCATGTTTTGACCCACTTTTTTCCCAAAAATACTACGAACGGACACTGTGCATCCAGTTTCCCCCTTGAACTGTTGAGCAAGTAATTAAAGAGAAGTGGTATTGCTTTAACACGGCCACAAGTCTCCAACGTACATAACCTATATCTTGTGGAATTGCAGGTCCATACATCAAAGATTTCTCAAATCTTAACCACTTGGAATAAGCGGGTAGCTATCTTAAAAAACATCAACAATTCAAAAAAAAAAGATTTCTCAAATCTTACTCATACTCAAAAAGTAAGGTGCTCTCTGAAAATGTTTATGTAGTGTTTTTTGTTTGCATGCGACCATATCCGAACAACCTTCTCGAATGTTGATGGTCACCGCCATCCCCTATGCGCTATTTCCCCTGTTTTCCCCTTCATTTACATAGGTTTCCACCAAGTCTAGTGGTGGTCGTTTTGAGATACTTCATCTGTCCCAAATTGATTGAAGTTCTAGTTTTGTCCTAAGTCAAATCTCTTTAATTTTGACAAAGTATGTATTGCAAATATCATCATTAGACTCATCATAAAATCAAATATATTTTCGTACTGTGTACATTTGCGGGATTGATATTGTATATATTAACAAATCATTCTATACTGTTAGTTGAAATGGAGACTTCCGACTTAGAATAAAGCTATATTTTAAATTGAATGGAGAATGTAAGCTCGTATTGGTCGGTGTTCATGCGTTTATGTTATCTCTAGACACGTTTGATCAGTGAATATCCGGAGCCAATTCAAAGGTTATTGCAAAAAAGGTTATTTCCTGCAAGACCTTACTTGATGAAATATCAAAACATCTCGACTCATGCCTC
This sequence comes from Aegilops speltoides, assembly GCA_021437245.1. Lineage (NCBI taxonomy): Eukaryota > Viridiplantae > Streptophyta > Magnoliopsida > Poales > Poaceae > Aegilops > Aegilops speltoides. The sequence continues at coordinate 59,344,344 of CM038144.1, read as the reverse complement.
CGTTAAAAAAAACATCTCGACTCCATTGCAAAAAAGAAAGGTCAATTTTATAGTTACAGAGATTTTTTTTCCGTACCTCCTGGAAGCCTTTAGGCCCTCCTTGGCCTCTTCTCATTTAGGAAAGAAGAGGAGGATCATGTATTGCATTAAGTATTGATGCCTCTTCTCCGGAAAGAAAAAAGTACGAAGTCTCCAGAACCAGAACACTTGTCTGCCTCGCACATATAGAATTCACAGAGATAATAACCGGGACCATCGATGTGGTTGTGGCTAACAATTGGTGCACGCTATTTTGTACTACAAAAAAACTGCATAGTATTTCTGCCTAACAGCTGTGTCCTGGCCACGATCCTATCCACACAGAGGGCAAAGAGACCCATAAGAAACACTCATAGGCATAGATTAACACTCCCATGCATATGAGCAAGCAGATTAAAAAAGGAGTATGGCCGGGACACATCACCGTCGTTGATTAATGCATGGTTTTTGGCCTAATCATGGAGTCCTGGATGGCATGAATGATTGGCTTGCATGCTCGCCGATCCTGGCCGTGCATCCGTGGTGGTCTCCAATTGCAACAGCATGGCCACTTTCTGTAAGGCACAGCCTGTACCGGGTGCACACCTTGCCATGCATGCCTTCCACATAGCGCATACACAACGTGCCTCTCATCGCATCTCTCGCCAATTATTTGTTGCACAAGTAGAGGAGAGTAGGGGTAGGGTAGGAGTGTGGCATCAAGATTCTAAGCTCGGATCCCAAGCATCGATCAGTGTCCAAATTGGTAGGGGTACACCTATTTTCATAAAATCGTCTGACGTGGTTTTTGCTTGAATAGCTATTGTGGTAATGACGACATGACAACAACTAGAGGATGACACGTGCTTTTCCCCACCGTCCTTCGGTTTGGAATTAATTCTATTTTTATCCCAAAGGTTATTATGGCAATTCACATTTTGTGCATTAGGCGGAAGCGGTCGAGCAAACAGGGACCCCGGCAGGCGCTATTGGGTTGGCCATGTAGATCCGTCCTTCCCGTTCTGGGAAGGTTTCATTTGTTTTTTCTCTTCTTTTTTTCTCTGCCTTTTTTTTCATGTTTCATTTTCCTGCTCATTTTTATATTTATTTTATTTTTCTAATTCATAAATATTTTTCAAATTTCTGGATGAATTTTCAAAGTCAGGAACATAATTTAAATTCTTGAACATTTTTCCAAATTCAAAAATGTTTTCTTTAATATTGTGAATATTTTCTGAAAATCCATGAAGGCTTTTTCATATTGGTGAACGTTTATAAAATTCAAATAAAATAAGTAAATACATGAAAAAATTTAATAAGTCATAAACATTTAAAAAAACTGTAATCAATAATAAAAGGTGTGAACACCTTTTAGAATTCAGGAATATTTTTTCTTATTCATGACATTTTTAAATGTACAAACATATTTTAAAATCTGATTTTAGAAAAAAAAACTTGAACCATAATTAAACTCGTGAGCATTTTTAAAAATTTATGAATATTTTTTCCATATTCATGAATAATTATTAATTTTACTAACATTTTCTAATTCACAAATGTCTTTTAAAGTTTGTCAACATTTTTGAAAATTCACAAAAAGTAAGAATTGCTGAATGTTTTAATTTTTTTTGAAAAATGTTTTAGTGGAATGTCAGTTCCGGTACTGTCATGCAGGACCCACGACCCGACCAGACCCTTACATATCGGGTTCACTTCAAGGAAAAAACTTTGGAGCTCTCCTAGGCCTCTATTCCTAGGGAGCTCAGTAATTGTAATGATTCATCTGTGATTGCATGCCCCAGTCGCGTTTATAACGTGGTACACATGCACTACTGCACGACGAAATACTGGTACTCCTACTAATTTGCTTGCATCATTTTAGATTTTTGGACATTCAAGATCGTGGCTACCATGTTCTGCTACAAAATTATCGCAAGTGTGAAGAGCAATGGAGGTAATTAATCTGTGTTTTTTATGACTACAACACTATATAAGAAACACATTGTTTGGCCAGAAAGACACAATTGTTTCACCTAAACATCCACGTATATATTTCAGTTTAGTGACACTCTTCGAGTACCGAGTGGTGAGTTGCAGGGCGAATAATCTGAGCCTAATCTTTCATGGATGTATCTGGCAATGGTGACAAATACATTTTCTTTTCCTTGTTGGATTGCTCGGAGATTGTTAGAGAACCTAAGGGCTTCTGTATATCTAAAGCAGAGTAGCCTCCTTTTATATTGTGCTTTGGATCGGCCATACATAAATAGTCTGAAAATTTATTTTGGTAAGTCGATCTTCTCGGCCATTAGATTAAGATCCGACGACCGCCCTTCTTTCTTCTTTCGCCCACCTTCTTCCTCCTCCAACGATTCCTCCGCCAATAAATCGACTTGTCGATATTGCAAATTCAGTAAACTTACACTATGGGCTGTTATATGTAGAGATGGGCAAACCCATTGTGACTTTCTAAACATGTGAGAAAAATGCAGGTCAAAGAAAGTGAAGAGAAATGGTGGTAGCTAATTTGTTTTTTTTTTACCGTAGTACTCTATAAGAAACACATTGCTCGGTCAAAAAGCCACAATGGATTTGCCCAACTCTACATATAACAGCCCATAGTGTAAGGCTGTACACGACATGTTAGGATGGAAAGCGTAAGCATGGAGCAAATTTTGTGTGTTCACTCAGCATAAGGCACTCTCTAGATCCCAAATTTCCAATCATTCAGCACACAACCACACTTTTGAGTACAGCACAGAGGCAGAGCCATACCAAGAAGAAATGAGAAAAATAATACTAAAATGAAGTCACTGTGGGTCTGTGGCAGAGGCTGGGGTATATAAAGCACCACTCCGCCACTACACCAACACATCAACATCTCGAGCTCCCTTTCCGCTCGCCACCATCTAAGCAACCAAAACAACAGAAGATCACAAGACTCTAGGAACATCATTGCAATTCACAACATGAAGAAGCCATCGACGCTTCTCCGGTCGCTCTCTACGCGCCTCTCTGCGCGGCTCGCGCCGTCGCCGGCGGTGGCTCCCTGGCCGCCGGTGCGCTCCGCCTACGACCGCTGGCTGGCCGCCGAGCTCGATGAGCTCCGCGCCGACCCGGTCGCCCCGTGCACCAGCGCCGCCTGGCTCGGCCGCGCCATCGGCCTCGCCGTCGCCGCGCAGAGACGGCTCGTCGCGTCGGCGACGCCGGCCCCGCCAGCCGGCATTGACCGCAAGACGATCGACGAGTGCGTGGAGGACACGGCGGAGCTGCTTGACGCGTGCGCCGGACTCAGGAACCGCCTCGACCTGATCAGGAGCTACGCCTCCTCCATGCGCATCGCGCTGCACTGGCTCGAAGGCCGCGGCGGAGGGGCGACCGCGCGGCGCCGCGCGGCCGCGGCGTTCGCCGAGTGCGAGGCCGTGGAGCGGCGGTGCGGCGCGGAGCTCGCCAAGTGCGGGTCCAACCTGCGCAAGCTCGGCGAGAGGGCGCTTCACGCCAGGCACCCTTCCGGCGGCAGAGCGCAGTGCGAGGAGTCCCTGGCCGGCGCGCGCGCGACGGCGCTTCTTGCCGTGGGAGCCCTCGGCGTTGCGCTGGCGTTCCGGTCGCGCCGTGCCGTTCCCGGCATCGCGCACGCCGGCGGCGGCAAGGGCGGAGCGGCTCCGTGGGAGTGCGCGCTCCAGGAGGTGCAGAAGCACGTCAAGGACGAGTACGAGCGCCGCAGGAAAGAGGGCGTGCCGTGCATGGCCGAGCTCGACGCCGCGGCCGCCGACGGCCGGACGGTGAAAAGCGCACTGACCGTGGGCGGCCGGCACCTGTCGGAGACCGCGGTTGCGGCGGCGAAGAGGAGGTGCGACGAGCTGGAGGAGAAGGTGGTTGTGCTCGAGGAGAGCATCGGCGAGCTGCATAGGGAGCTCATAAGCGTTAGGCTGGTGCTCTTGGAGTGGTCACAGAGTGCAAGAGGACATGAGGTTCTCAGGTTGTGAAGGATTACCGAACAATCATAGAAATCTGTGTACATATGGATTTTGAATTTTTGAGAGATATTAGTAATCTCAATTCTGTATCCAAACTCTTGGGAGATTGAAATCATAAAGTGAAAGTAACCTTCTACGCTTTCATGGAAACCTTCTACTACTTGAAATGATGTCCATATTGAATATGCGTATAGCAGAATTTAGGGCCTTTTTGATTCATAGAATTCTCAAAAGGCAGCAATAGGAAAAATATGAGATCGCAATGTCATGCTCATTTAAGTTCTATTGAATTCTTGTTTGTTTGATTGCATCACGGGAAAAACAAAGAATTCCTTCCAAGAGATTTGAGTGGATGATAAATTTCCTATGAAATGTAGTACAAAGGAATCTCTAGGAAAAGTTCCTATATGTTTCAATCTTAAAAATCCATGACAAACATACGAAAATTACCTGGATTCTGACCGTCCAAATTCCTATGAAAGTCCTTTAAGTCGAAGGAGCCCTTGAGTTATTCGCAAAAACAAAGGAGCCCTTGAGTTTGCCTTTTTCTTTTGTTGCTAATAACCACATTTGATTTGATTTCGACAAAGTAGGCACATGCACTGTAATTTTTTTAGATTTTTCATTACCATTTAGAGAAGATAATTATAACTCCCTAGTACACGAGTGACTTGGTTCCACTCACACTTTTAGGTGCAATCAATTGAATTACGTTTTATGAAAAATGTAAAAAGTCACAGAAAAACCAATTCACACAACATGCATCTACATTGTCACAAATCCCCAACCATACATAATTTGCCCAACCGAGTGCCAAGTAAAAGTGTAAATTATACTACTAATTGAATCCTAATTTAAGAATTTTCATTAGGTATATTCATAACATAATTTGTATTTTTTAAAATTTCTTAGTGGAATTAAGTACACACACAGAGAGCGAGAGAGGATTTGTAGCACGTAGCACGACTGGGCAGGTGTGCGACCCTGCATGTCCTGCGAATTTCGAGAGAGAGAGATGATTTATAAAGTTTTGGTCAATGCACGCATTGGAGTGTTGCTTTGGAAAACAATTAATACGCTCAAAGGATAACTTGTTAATTTTTTTTACCCAAAGTATAAAAACTCATCGAAAATACAAAGCATCTCAAACATAATAAATATTACATCGAGATTCCAATACCACTGAACGACCACTATTGCCGCCAGAATGACCCACTGTCGCTCCACTACCGAAGCTGGCTTGACCTTGTCGATGACTGCCTGGAAGTCTTCGTTCACGTGCCCCTAAGGACCAGTGCCCTAAATATGCAGTCGCCGCCGCTGAACCGTTTCATAAAACTGAAGCACACGAATCTCGTCACATGGCGAAAAAGCCTAGCCTCACCGCCCCAAAGAGACAACTGAAATCTATGCCGAAACACCGTCGACTACGTCGAAGGATAACTTGTTAACGTGGCCATATTACAAACCCAAGAATCTTCTGAATTTTCACCACGACCGATACATGTTCGAGAAGTGCAACAAATTATTGGCCACCAGAGATCGGGTGCGTTGGTGAATATATGTCGAATGCATGCATGGCAAGGTGTGCATCCAGTACAGGCTGTGCCCTATAAAAGTGGGCAGTGGCCATACATGCTGCTGCAACGAGAGACCACCACGGAAGCACGGCCATGATCGGTCGCGTTTCGGAGCCAATCATTCAAGCTACACACTAACACGCACAGGCACACCATCCATGATTAGAATGAACCATGTACTACTATTAACCATGCATCCGTGTCTTCGTGATGTGTCCCAAGGATCATGCGCGCTTGGATAAAATAGTGTTTGCAATGGTTCCGTTACCTCTTGTGTGCGGACAGGACCTTAGCAGTAGCTATGCAGAACACACAGCTGTTTGACAGAAGTTATATGTAGCTTTGTATATAAACGAGCTAAGCTAGCTAGGCGCAACCAGATGGATGGTCTCTGTTTTTATTGTGTGAACGAATTCTATATGTGGCAGGCAAAACCTGGAAACATCTGTAATTTAAAAGACAATATATGATCATGTGCAATGAGAGGTGGGAAATCTGTGCTTTGTTTTACTTCTGCAAGCTGGGAGTAGCTAACAGCCTAACATGCACCACATATTTTTATGCGCTATTTTTTTAAAAAGAAACAAAGTATAGACGTCGACACTCGCAAACACGCAATTCACCCATGTAAACGCACACATGGATATTATAGATATTTCCTTAACCTAACTTTACATGTTCCCTCCACTCTGACATGACATGCGTATGTACTGCTTACATACAAGAAGAGTGCTAATTAGGGCATTCAGAAATTAATACCTCGGGTTAACTAAACAACTTATTGGCATCATTTAATCCAATGTGAATTATGCAGAATCTATATCCTCAAGCCAAGTAGCCCGGAAGACCAACAAAATTCTTCGTTTTCAATAGAAAAAAAAAAGCGGTGATCTACATCTTGGTTGCAGCCATTACATCTCTCGGCACCTATCATGTGCTCAACATGGGATAATTAATAACACTGGCGGCAAGATGGAGACCACTAGAATTATGGATGCTCCTTGGTCTCCTAATGCAGAAGCAAAAAAGCCCCAACAACCTTTTTATAGATCTCATTTAGTTCCTAATACGGGATTGTACATTGAACTGGAATCATTAACTTTAGGTGATGCATGTCTGTTTATGTGCTACCAACACTAAGCGAGTGGGAAACGAGGTGAACACGTATATCACTAGGTACAACATCACTATAATATACCCTCCGTTCACTATTATAAGATGTCCTAACTTTTTTCGGATGTATATAGGCATATTTTAGTGTGTTTGTTCACTCATTTCAGTCCGTATGTAGTTCATATAAAATATCTGGAACATCTTTATATTTGTGAACTGACGGAGTGGCATTTTCTGGAAATTAATTGTGTTTTATCAATTCTTTAGAGGAATTGTTTTAAGTCTATGTACCAGCAGGGACAGTTAGTCATCTGACTAGAGTGTTAGAAAAAGTTACCATGACCACAGTGAGTAGGTGAGTGAATCCGAGGCCATATGACAGAAAATCTTAACCATTAGCAAGTCGTACAACAGTATGTCATGCGTAATCAGCCGGGCGGAGCTAGATGAACAGCCACCAACAGTTCTGTAGCGACAGCAGCCGACCACCGGGGAATAACATTAAAAGCAGATTAATCAAAATGGAGGGTATCCAACCGCACTATCCTGTGCCGATGCTTAACGAGAGGAACGTTTTGGGGCAGAAGAAATCTTATCAGCGATCCTTTTGCTGCTCTGCTGCTAGGCACATGAACGAACGGAGTCTAGTCTTTTGGGTACGACCAACCGTCCTTTGGTGCCGTACTCTTTGGGGAAAAGGCGGAAAGTAAGATCGGGTTGGAACAAAGTAGCTGCTCAAAGCTAGTGTTTTTTTTATACAAGGAGGATATATCTAACTACTACTAAATCTTAAATTAGACAAAAAAAACCTCTATTGGCAAAACCATGAAAATAAAAACATATAAAATGTTAAACAAAATTATCACAATTCACCATAATAACAAGCTTATGTTGTTTAGTGACAAGCTAATTCGGTGCATTAAAAAACCCGGTGCATGATCTGGAATGAAACATGAGATTTATGTCATGTGTGCAATGTTGAGCATCAATAACTCTAGTATTTGAGATGATAAAATACGATGATAAGAAAAATAGATACAAATGCAATCAAACGAGGGCATTCACGGCCAAAGTAGGTGGCATCCAAATATTTTCAGTAGTAGTTGAACAAAGATATTATGGCCAGCTGTTAACAATTATTTTCACAAACAAATGGTTGTTATGGAAAAATAAATGAATAAATATATGTTTTTTTTAGCTATGAGAACAATTTTTTAACGAATAATGAACATTTCTAACATCCTTAATAATTGAAAAATAACAACTGTTTTAGTGAATATTTGTTTTGTTGGATACAGCAACTTCATAATCCAAAGTGAACACAACTTTTTTTGTGTGTGTATGTAAGTAAATGAAAGGGAGAAAAGAGGAACGAGAAACAAATATAGGAAAAGAAAGGGGTGGCTAAAGAAAAAATAACAACAGACAACAAGAAGAAAACACATGAAAAAAAGAAATAATACAAAAAGGATCAACGGTAGAATTTTTTTTTAAAAAAAACTGCCACGACAAATCATATGTATCTCGAACATCACGAGCTTGTTGTGATATTCGATCAGACACACTAAAAGGCCAGCCCATATAACCCCAATCATAATTCCGCCTACTGTTTGTAGTAATGTTGCGTATAGGCAAAAGCAAATTTATTACTAGCAGGGAGCAAAAACAATTCCACACTTTTATAAAAACTGTAAACATAGAAAAAATGGTAGAAAAAAGCCATGTATAAAAGAAATGATAATAAAAATATCATATAAGAAAAGCAAATAAATAAAAAAGGAATACAATAGAAACAGGAAAAAGAATGAACGAAAAATAGAAGAAGAAATGACTATAGCTACTAGACACCAGGACTACTACTGATTTTCCTGCCTAATCTATCTTTTAGAATGACCTGCAATTTTATTCAAACTCGAAAAAAGTACATGTGCAATGATACGGATCATTGAGCCGATAAACTACGAAGTAATTCGTATAACTAAGAACTACAATAAAATTTCTCAAAAATATTTTCTCCATGGTATCAATCTTGGCAACATAAAATAGTGATCGGGGTATCAGCACTGTCACCCATACATCTGCATGAACTTGACTACCTTCATATGTTCAAAATGCTCTTAACTGGCCCATCCAAAAGAGGAAGTGAAGATGTGGAAGTTGAATATAGTTGTGCCGAGATGAACCCCTAGGAGTACATGCCTTCGAACCGAAGATATGTTCACCGGAACAACAAAGGACTCCAAGGCCACAACAGATCACACAAACAAAAACAACAAAACACACAAATACAAACTCATCAGACCCATATGAACAAATGTACAAGGCGGTAAACCTAGAATCTGCGAGATACAGAATCTCTGCTTTGTGGCACCGCTCGGTAAGACATCACATTCCAGGAGAATAAACAGAATACCTTTATTCTCGACCTTTCACACCCTCGGTTAGGATATTACTGACGAAGACCATACAAATCACATTTATTTCATTTTATTTGCAAGAAAAATTTTGATCAAGTAATTTTAGAAAAGTTCATAAATTCTAAAAAAATCATTAACTTCAAATATTAGCGAATTTTAAAAAGGTTCATAGATTTTAAAAGTGGTCATGAAAACGAAAAAAAGTCTGAAATTTGAAAAATGTTTCAATTTCCAAAAAGTTCATGAATTTTGAAAAAGCTCACGACTTGAAAAATCTCATAATTTGAAAAAGTTTAAAAAAATGAAAAATGTTCACAATTTGAAAAGAAGTTTGTAAACTTGAAAAAGTTCACAAATTTATAAGAAAACTTCCCTAATTTGAAAAATGTTTGGAATTTGTAAAAAGTTCACACATTTTTAAGAAAAAGAAAAACTAAAAGCCGAATGGAAAGAGGAAACAAAAGAAATAAAAAGAAAACGAAAATAAAGTAAAAAACCATGCCAGGAAAAACCGTAAGAAAAAACTACTAGAAAACCCTGAATAAAACCTACGATGGGCCGGCCTAATTGCCACGTAGTGTTAGGAGGGGTGTGCGCCAGGTAGCGAAATTGTCTTAACTGGTGCTTAAGGCGCTAAATAGGATCTTCAAAAATTAGCACCTGCTGTTTTTTCGTCAAAGTAATGAAAAGATAAGATTGACCACAACCCAACCCAACTTGACTGTAAATGACAAAATTATAGTATCTAGCAAAATTATTGGTTGATTCTGTAGCCTTTTAAAGTGCATAGATAAGAAAAAAAAACTGCATAATAAGAAAAGAAATGCAACACGGTGACCCAAAAAACACAGGTCTGGCTCAACTCCAAATCCAAAAATAAAACAGGTCCGGCCGAAAACGGAAAAAATACTTCATTCGTCCTCGTCATCATCAATCACGACCAGATGCTTCGCCGGGGGCCTCTTCCTCTTCTTGGTGGAAGAGGACGATGGGTCGTCGTTCTCCTTGGAACTCTGCTTGTCCACGGCAAACACCAGGTCCTTGTTCTCCTCATCGGCGTCGACGGACACGTAGCAGTCGTCGTCCACCTCCTCCTGCACCACCATCTTGGATATCCTGGTCATGACGTTCTTCTGCAGGCAGCGTTTGATCGGCCTCGCGCCGTACATCTGCACCTGGTCGCTGGACCGCGAGAGGATCACGTCGAGGGCCGCGTCCGTGACGTCGAGGCCGATGCCCTTCTCGGCGAGGCGCGCGGCGATGCTTTTGAGCTGCATCCTCGCCACCCTCCGCAGCTGCTCGCCGGAGAGCGGGCGGAAGATCACCATCTCGCTCAGCCGGTTGATGAGCTCGGGACGGAAGTGCCTCTGCACGTCGGCGATCACACGCTTGCGGGTGGCTTCCATGTCCTTGCTGGCTGCACGGGTGAGGAGGTGGTGCGCCCCGAGGTTGGAGGTCATGATGATGATGGTGTTGGTGAAGTCGACGGTGCGGCCGTGCCCGTCGCTTACGCGCCCGTCGTCAAGGATCTGGAGGAAGACGTTGAGCACGGAGGCGTCGGCCTTCTCCACCTCATCCAGGAGGACCACGCTGTACGGTCGCTGCCGCACCAGCTCCGTCAGCTGCCCGCCCTTCTCGTACCCGTACGACCACAAACGCACACGCCATCATCCATCCATATGTGACCGTAGATAGATAGCGTGTACTGTACCAAATTAAAGAAGCTGTGTATATATAATACGTACGTACCCAGGAGATGCGCCGATGAGGCGAGTGACGGAGCTGCTGCTCATGTACTCGGACATGTCGATGCGGACGAGCAGCTTCTCATTGCCGAAGAGCTGCTCGGCGAGGGCCTTGGCGAGCTCCGTCTTGCCGACGCCGGTGGGGCCGAGGAAGAGGAACGATCCTGACGGCTGGTTTGGCTCCCCGAGGCCCGACCGCGAGCGCACCACGGCCTCGGCGACGACGTTCACCGCCTCGTCCTGGTCGATCACGCGCCGGTGCAGCCGCTTCGGCAGCTCCAGTAGCCGCTTCCTCTCGTCCGTCCCCAGACTCGTCACCGGGATTCCTGTCCATTTGCTCACGATCTACTCCCGTACGTATTTCAGAATTTCAGATGATTTGATATGACACCGGAGTGCAAATTTCAAATGGATGGGTACTTTATTTATCTTACCTGAGCTATGTGGTCCGGCCCGACGTTTTCGTCCTTGGGCGCCAAGGGCTCGTCGCCGTTGCCTGTGGCTTGCTTCTTCCGACGATCCATCACCAGCCTCGCCGTCGCGCACGCCTCATCAACAAGATCGATCGCCTTGTCCGGGAAATGTCGTGCTGAGACAGAAACAAAAAATCAAGCCTTGTATTTGGGATGAAGTTTGCTCATGCCATTGTGATGTCAAGCAAGTGGTCATTATTTGCTTGGATAGTCAATTATATAATGGTTAATTACCTGGGATATAGCGGCCGGAAAGCTTGGCGGCGGCGACGAGCGCTTCGTCCTGGATCTCCATGCCGTGGTGCTCCTCGTACGCCGGCTTGAGCCGCCGGAGGATGGCTACGGTTTCGTCCTCGCTAGACTCCGAGACGTGCACCTTCTGGAACCGCCGCTCCAGCGCCTTGTCCTGGAGAAAGTAGTGGTGGTACTCGGCGTGCGTCGTGGCGCCGAGGCACCGGACGCGGCCCCTCGCCAGCGCCGGCTTCAGCATATTGGCCGCGTCCATGTGTTAGATGATAGGCTAGTTATGTGTAACGTGACATGTATCACGACGATGTAATCTTATGTACGTACATATCCGCAGGAGGTTAGTTTGAGTCTATCCTCATCTCTTGTAGCTTGGAGTAGGGGAAAAGACTCCTAACCACCTGCGCCTCTTTGCAATCTGTATGCCTATATTAACACGAATACGTCCCTGCTCGATAGCATACGATTTTACCGCAACTACTTCTCTTTACATGGTAATCAGAGCCCCTCTCGAGTTCATCCATGGCGGCATCTTCAAATACCTTCCCATCCTCTCCATTCGCTCACGTCGCCTCCGAGAAGCTCACCAAGGGCAACCAGGCGCTATGGCGGGCGACGGTTCTGTCCGCCATCCGAGGTGCTCAGATGCAGAAGTACCTCAACGTCGATCATCCGGTGCCACCCATGGAGCTGGAGGTCACGGACTCCGACGGGAAGACCAAGAAGAAGGCGCCCAATCCGGAGTTTCAAACCTGGTATGCACAAGATCAACAAGTTTTTTCATACCTTCTGACAACGCTGCCCCGTGAGATGGCAATTCAGGTTGCCACCTGCCACACCTCGGCCGAACTATGGAACACGGTCCAGGGGATGCTGGCCTCCCAGACCCGTGCCGCGACGGTGAACGTTCGGATCGCCCTCGCCAATCTTCAGAAAGGGAACAACTCCATCACCGAGTATGTTGGCAAGATCCGCACTCTGTGTGACGAACTTGCTGCAGCAGGGAAGAGGGTGGACGAGGAGGACGTCGTCTCCCATATCCTGGCCGGGCTTGAAGAAGACTTCGACCCGGTGGTCTCCGCCATGTGCTCCCGAGTGGAGCCAGTCACCGTGCCGGAGCTGTACTCGCAACTCGTCAGCTTCGAGACACGGATGAACCTTCGCCATGGGGCATCGCAGTCCTCGGCGAACGCGGCGACACGAGGGCGTGGCCGTGGTGGTGGTGACCGCGGCCGCGGCAGACAAGGCAGCAGCAACACTGGTGGTGACCGTGGCCGTCCCTACACCAAGCAGAACGGCCGCGGCGGAGGTGGCAGAGGCAACTACAACAACAATGCCTCTGCACCCAAGGTGGTGTGCCAGATCTGTGGCAAACCAGGCCACCCGGCCTGGAAATGCTGGAAACGCTACGACGAGTCGTACCAGGGAGAAGAGGAGAAGTCCGCCAATATGGTGACACCTCAGTATGGGGTGGACACAAATTGGTACCTGGATAGCGGCGCCACCGACCACATTACTGGCGACTTGGAGAAACTGACGGTGCGCGACAGGTACACCGGCGGCGAGCAGATACACACTGCGTCTGGTTCAGGTATGGCTATACAACATGTTGGTTATTCAGCTATACACACCCCTGATCGTGATCTTCACCTAAACAAAATTCTCCATGTCCCTGAAGCTGATAAAAGCCTAATCTCAGCAAGTCGGCTTGCCACCGACAACAACACTTTCGTTGAAATTCATCCTCGATTTTTTCTTGTCAAGGAACAGGGAACGAGGAAGGTTCTACTTCGAGGCAAGGGTAGACGAGGTCTCTATCCTATCAAACACGTGGGGGGAAACGCCAAGAAGCAAGTGCTAAGTGCCATCAAAGTATCTTCAGATAGATGGCACCGGCGTTTAGGTCATCCTTCTTCAGTCATCGTTAGGAAAATTGTTAGCAACAATAACCTCCCATGTGATATTTCTCTCAATAATGAGTTTGTATGCGACGCTTGCCAAAAGGGCAAAAGTCACCAGCTACCATATCCAAAGTCAATAAGTGAATCAAAGTTTCCCTTAGAACTTGTTTTCTCCGATGTTTGGGGGACTGCTGTTGAAACAGTAGGAAGAAAAAATTCTATGTGAGTTTCATAGATGATTTCAGCAAGTTTACATGGATTTATCTCATTAAACATAAGTCTGAAGTTTTCCAAAAATTTCATGACTTTCAAAACCTTGTTGAAAGACAGTTCAATCGCAAAATCCTTGCTCTTCAAACAGACTGGGGTGGGGAGTATGAAAAACTCAACTCCTTCTTCACAAAAATTGGCATCTCTCATCATGTCTCTTGTCCTTATGCTCACCAACAAAATGGGTCAGCAGAACGAAAACACCGGCACATAGTTGAGGTTGGTTTATCTCTTCTTGCCCAAGCTTGCATGCCCCTCAAGTTTTGGGATGAAGCCTTCATTGCTGCCACATATTTGATAAACCGCTTGCCTAGCAAAGTTATCAACTTTGAAACCCCTCTTGAACGACTATATCATGAAAAACCCAACTATTCAGCTCTCAGAGTTTTTGGCTGCGCTTGTTGGCCTAACCTTCGGCCATATAACAAGCACAAACTTCAATTCAGATCCAAACAGTGCACCTTCCTTGGGTATAGTAATCTCCATAAAGGGTTCAAGTGTCTTGATATTCCAACAGGACGTGATTATATTTCAAGGGATGTAGTTTTTGATGAAAACATCTTTCCTTTCTCCACCTTACATCCCAATGCCGGAGCAAAATTGCGTTCTGAAATCCTTCTGTTGCCTTCAGAACTTTTGAATCCAATCGATCAAGGGGGTGAGGGTATTGCTGATGATCAATTGTGTAGTAATAGCCCTACTAATGGCGGCAAAAATAAAAAAAACGCCGCCCAAAACCACCATGATTTTATGCAGCAACAGGCGCCTCACCAGCGCAGACACGAGGCGGATCCGCTGCCGACTCGAACTCGACGGTTCGGCGCGAAAACTGATCCCGAGGAGGATCTGAGGCGCCGCAGACGCCGCTCTCTCCAGATCTGCGAGCACCACTCGGCCGGTGACGCGTCGGCCGGTTCGCTACTCGGTCGGGCGGCGCGGGGTTCCCGATTCGCCGACAAATGTCGCGCGATGAGTGGAGACAGCGCGAGCGGGCCCGGCAATGATGGCGGTCGGTTCGGACGCTGCCGTCCGGCGACAATGGTCGCCTCACCAGGCCCACAGGCGCGTGATCCGAGCCAGCCCAGGCGCGCGGCAGACGAGGGAGATTCGCCTGCGCGGGGCAGGCTGGATCCGGTACGAGGTGGCGGTTCGGGATCTTCTGTGGCCGTCGATGCTGCATCTCAGCGAGTAACTACACGTTCTCAGAAAGGTATTTTAAAGCCCACCGTGTACAAAGATGGGACGGTCAGGTATGACAGGAACTTTAAGTTTGCAAATTTTGCATCTACTGGAGAACCACAGAACCTAGCTGAAGCCCTAAATAACGTAAGTTGGAAAAATGCTATGAATGTTGAGTATGATGCACTCATAAAAAATCAAACGTGGCACTTAGTTCCTCACAAGCAAGGGAGGAATATTATAGATTGCAAATGGGTCTATAAAATCAAAAAAAGACCTGATGGCACAATAGAGAGATACAAAGCTAGGTTGGTCGCTAAAGGTTTTAAACAACGATATGGCATTGATTATGAGGACACGTTTAGTCCAGTTGTTAAAGCTGCTACTATCAGACTTGTTTTGTCTGTTGCTGTCTCCAGGGGATGGAATCTTCGCCAATTGGATGTACAGAATGCGTTCTTACATGGCGTTCTCGAAGAGGAAGTCTATATGAAACAACCACCTGGGTTTGAAGATGAGTCAAAACCAAATCATGTGTGCAAATTGGACAAAGCTCTGTATGGTCTTAAACAAGCCCCTAGAGCTTGGTATTCAAGGCTAAGTGCAAAGCTACAACAACTTGGGTTTCGAGCTTCCAAGGGAGACACTTCCTTGTTCTTCTTTAAAAAAGGAAAGGTGATGATATACATGTTAATTTATGTTGATGACATAATTGTTGCTAGTTCATCTCAAGAGGCCACCTCAAGATTGCTAAAACAGTTAAAACATGAGTTTGCTCTTAAGGATCTAGGGAGTTACATTACTTCCTAGGTATTGAAGTTAAAAAGTGCATGATGGTATAGTGTTAACTCAGGAAAAATATGCCAGAGACGTAATCAAGCGTGTAGGTATGAAAGACTGCAAACCCTCTAGCACACCCATGTCTACAACTGATAAGCTGTCTTTGCATGAAGGAGTGTTGTTGAGTCCAGAGGAAGGAACAAAATACAGAAGTGTAGTTGGTGCACTTCAATATTTAACTCTAACAAGGCCAGATATTTCTTTCTCTGTTAACAAAGTGTGTCAGTTTTTGCATGCTCCTACCACGAGTGCATTGGACAGTCAGTAAAGAGAATTTTGAGGTATCTTCAAGGAAGTGTTGAAACAGGACTGAAATTGTGTAAGTCTTCCTCAACAGCAGTAAGTGCCTTTTCAGATGCAGATTGGGCTGGTTGTCCTGATGATAGGCGATCCACTGGTGGCTTTGCTGTCTTCCTTGGCTCAAATCTCATATCCTGGAATGCGAAGAAGCAAGCAACTGTGTCCAGGTCAAGTACAGAAGCTGAATATAAGTCTCTGGCAAATGCAACTGCTGAGGTAATGTGGATAGAAACACTACTCAATGAATTGGGTATTGGGAGATCACATGTCTCACAGTTATGGTGTGATAACCTTGGAGCAACTTATCTTTCTGCTAACCCTGTGTTTCATGCAAGAACAAAACATATAGAAATTGATTATCATTTTGTTCGTGAAAGAGTTGCACAAAAATTGTTGGAAGTACGGTTCATTCCAACTGGAGATCAGGTTGCTGATGGATTCACCAAACCCTTGCAAGCTCGACAACTTCAAGCCTTCAAGAACAATCTAAACCTTCACATGTTGAGATTGAGGGAGGATGTTAGATGATAGGCTAGTTATGTGTAACGTGACATGTATCACGACGATGTAATCTTATGTACGTACATATCCGCAGGAGGTTAGTTTGAGTCTATCCTCATCTCTTGTAGCTTGGAGTAGGGGAAAAGACTCCTAACCACCTGCGCCTCTTTGTAATCTGTATGCCTATATTAACACGAATACGTCCCTGCTCGATAGCATACGTTTTACCGCAACTACTTCTCTTTACACCATGCCGCCAGAAAAGCGACCGGCGCCGAGCAGCGTGTGTATCTCGTCGATGAACAAGACGACCTTCCCGGCAGCCGCGGCCTCCACCTCGGCGATCAGGCCGGTGAACCGTTCCTCGAACGTGCCGCGGGCCCTCGTGCCGGAGACCATCGCGGCGACGTTGATGTCCACGACGCGCGCGCCGGCCAGGACCCCGGACACCTCGCCGCGGGCGATGCGCTGCGCGAGGCCCTCGGCGATGGCCGTCTTGCCGACGCCGGGCGCGCCCACCAGCACGGCGCTGTTCTTGGACTTGCGGGACAGGATGCACACCACGCGGTCGATCTCATCCTCGCGGCCAACGACGGGGTCAGCGTTCACCGCCATCGCGGTAAGATCGCAGCCAAAGGTGTCCAGATTGGTTTTGCCCCCAAAGATGGCCGTCGAAGGACAAGGAGGCGGTGCGGACGGCGCCTCCTTTTTCGCACGCCCGCCTCCACGGGCGGGCTGCCGGGAGTTACCTTTGGCCGGCCGCGGGGGCTTGCTCGACGAATTACCCTCAGCCGGGGACGGGGCGGCGCTCGACGGATCGCCAGAGGTCGGCGTCTTCGGGTCCTTCTTCGCCGAACCATCGCCGCCGGCGACGGTTGACGATGGAGACCCCTCGAACGTCGCCGTCCAGTCGATTTGGATCGAGGCTTTGGCGCCACCAGCCTTGTTGCCGCCGGCAGCAGATCCCCTCGCCATGCCGCACGGGAAACCTGCAAAGGCGCGGTGTGAATGTGTGATACTGTGGTAATTCGTTTGGGTTCGCACATCACCGATCACCATTTATTAGGTTTCCAAACCTGCAAGGCGCGTAGCAAATTAGGATCGGATTAATGCCTGTCAAATCACCGGGTTTCTTGCCTTGCAATGACACTCTGTTTGCGCGCGGGCTTCAAATTTTTGCACCACTGAATTTGCGCGCCACATGGCACAAATGCACGCAGCTCCAGATGGCCGGCCCGATAAGCAGCTGCAGACGAGTTACAATGAATGGCCCAGGAGACAAAAGAGCTATGGGTCCACTGAGTTTTTCGGTTTTCTTTTTCTTTTTTTCCTTTTTCTTCTTTTTATGTTTCATTTTTATTATTAAAAATCATGAACATTCTTTTTCAAATTTACGATCTTTTTCCTCGGGCTAAGATCATTGCCTTAGAGGCCTCCAATCAAACACATTCGCCACTTATGAGTTACTCGGTGTTGACGTATAATGTGCTGCCTAGTCTCTTCTATTAGATCGGTCTTTTGGTTGCATTGGCTAGAGTATGCACTTCTATATGTTATCGGAGCCAAGAGATCTTGAGTTCAAGACCCGCGTGGCGCAATTAAATTGCAGCCCACTTTCGGTCCACGTTTAGGCCTGAGGAAGCCACACGTGAGGGAGAGTGTTGACGTATAATGTGTTGCCTAGTTTCTTCCATCAGATCGGTCTTTTGGTTGCATTGTCTAGAGCATGCACTTCTACAGTCTTTCGTGCACGCCTCTTGGCCCTATCCTGTCCGAGTCGTTCTCTCTACTAGTAAGTTGTCGTCCACGATGACCCCTCTAAGCCTTGTCCTTCTTCGACACCGACAATTTGCCCCCACCCTGTACCCACATTTTCAACTTCCTTCCCCTCCTCCACATTAGTGTGGTGTGGTGCAAATTACACTTGGCCAGTGATCAAATTGCAATAATTATATTTATGACAAAGATCATTCATGGCATAATCTTGTATAGGCATTACGTTCGTGATATGTAGACCATTATCCAACTGCATCTACAACTATACTCCACCACAAGGCCGCTATCTAGCATGCATATTGAAGTATTAAGTTTGTAACAAACAGAGCATTGCAATAAGCACGATGACATAATGTAGACAATAAAACTATCATCTAAGTGTGATAAATAAATCATTGTTTTATACTTTGTGGAAACAATACAATACGTGTTCAATCCATTATTGCCACTAGGATCAAATTTACTGCAAGATTGAACCCACTACTATGCACCATATCCTCTGAAGAGCTACCTATCAATCTTGGATAGAGACAACAAGTTGATCGGAAAGCATACATAGCTGGTTAATTATACAACAAAGAAACTTCAAGAGATTCAATATAATTCAATGAATACTTTGATCATAAAGTGACAATTAATCTCATCCCAACAAACACAACCTTCGATTACATCATATGGATCCCGATCATGTGAGACAGCTCACAAAAAATTTGTATTGAATCACAGGGGAGAGATGATGCCCTCTAACTTCTGCTATGGACCCTAAGGTCCTAAGGAAACTACTCACACATGTCCATGATGGCAGGAATGTTGATGAAGATGGCTCTGCTGATGGATCCCCCTCTCTGGCAGATGCCGAAACAGGGCGCCAGATTGGATCTCCTCGAAACATGAACTTTCGGAAGCGCAAAAAATCAGAGAAAAATAGTACGGAGGGTTTCTTGATTTACGAGATTTATTGGCGAAAGAATGGTCGTAAGGCAGTGACGAGAGGGGCCCACGCGGGTGGCCTCCCGTCCGCTCCACTAGACCTCATGGGTCCCTTGGTAGGTCCTTAGAAAAAATCATATTAAATCCCCGGGGGGTTTTGACCTCCGTAGATATGGATTTTCTGAAAAGTCAAAAACATGCAAAAAAACAACAACTGACACTGGGCAGTGAATTAATAAGTTAGTCCATAAAACAAATTGCTATAAAAAATATTCAAAATGATATTATAATAATACAAAATAACCAAAAATTATAGATATGTTTGAGACGTATCGCTCACTCACCAAGATCCCAGGGTGAGAAAAGTACGGCAAGACAAACCCTCAAGCTCTTTGAAGTGTGTGTCTCTTTTTCCTGAGAATTTGCTTCCTAAGAGACAAAAGATATGGCTGGGGTTTCCAATCTTAAAGATATCACAATTGCATATTGGATCATTTTGTTTTTGCAAATTTTGGGACTTAGTCACGTTTGTTTGATTTTTTAATATTTTATGGCGATACACATTTGTTTGAGAATTGAATTATTGTGATCTTCTAAGTTTGGAAGTGACTTTTCAGGTTTGTTTATCATCTTTCTTTTCCTAGTTTCGAGTATTTATGTAGTACTATTTTTAAACTTTATAAATCTGACTAGTATTTCCACTGAAAGGTTTTATTTTGGTAAGCATTTTTATCGCTAGACATTTTAATTTGCTAAGTGTGTCATTTTTTGCTATAGCGTTTGTCTGTTTCTTTGCATAAGTGATGTACATGTGGACACCGGGACATTTTTGTCCTGGGTCCGCCCCTGCCCCTAGTCTGGACCGAACTATCTGGACGCATTTTTCATCAAACACAGATTTGTATATATCCGCAGACGCGTCCCCTTGTCCAAAATTCCGCAAACCAGAAACAAACCCGCAGGACATTTGCAGGTGTTTGGACATCTATTTGGCCAATCAAAAGCCATAATTTTTCGTGCATGTTGTTTAATTTTTTACAGGATTTGGCAGAAGGCCATTTTTTCATGTTGCTTTGTTTGGCAAAGGTGATTTTGCAGGATTAAAAGACATGGCGGAAGGTTGTGCATGAGAATCCATGTGCATGTGCACGCATCACTAGTAGAAAAAGGGTCTAATGTTCAGCTCATTAGTCCCAGTTTGTAAATGAACCGACACTAATGTGACTATTAGTGCCGGTTTCAACAGCTAGGCGGGCGGTGCTCATTAGTCCCGGTTCGTGGCGAACCTCTAGTCCCGGTTCGTGCCACGAACAGGACTTAAGAGGTGGTGGTAGGCTGGTGTCAGGCTGTGGCCCCACCAACACTTTTAGTCCCGATTCGTGGCATGAACCGGGACTATAGATGCACCTTTAGTTTCGATTTGTATAACCAACCGGGACTAAAGATCATCCTATATAAACACTTCGTCGAGCCTGAGCTCTCTGTTCTTCCCCTTTCCTCTCCGCTCTGTTTTCTTCCTCTCCTCTCGAGCTCATCCTCCATTTTTGACAAAATTTATCAAGATTTGAAGGCACCCCATCCATCCAAGTGATCACAAAGGTTAGCAACTTTGTCCTTGCATCTCTCATTGCTGGATTAGCTCTTGCAATGCTTTTATAAGTATAGTGATTTGTGGATTTTGGTTTGGGAGGAATTATATGTGGTAGTTTATTTGATTTATTTGCAATTTGAGCTCAAAATAACTCTTAGTTTGCATATGTAGATGTGGTTTACTTAGTGCCTTCCAGTCTCTGTCCTAACCACCGTCGGTCGCCCGCACCGTCCCGTCGCCGGCACCACCTTGTGGTGAGCCTCTTGTTCTTATCTTTTTTATATAGAAAAATCATGTTTGTGTGATTTAAATATATAGTTACTTGTATAATTATCTTACCCATACGTTGTTTGTTATACATAGTACCATGGTTTTGATATCCGTCCCCGTCGACCCTCGTCAGGTTTATGATTCTAATGTGGTATATTCCTTTTTATAACTATTTGTTGCATTTCGTGTTTATGAAAAACTATGCCCATCAAGTTGACATAGATATTTTTATCTAGGAGGTATGTGAACCGGAAATCCCAACCGACCCTATTGTCGAGAGGTTAAATTTAGCTGAAAATGAAAACGAGTATTTGAAAGAAAAATTGAAAAGAATTAAGGAGGAGAAGATGGAATTAGAGTTGCATGTTGCCGATGTCGTCGATGATCACAAGATCAAGATGGAGAAAATGTGCTTGAAGATTAGATAGATTAGAAAATATGCCATTGATAGTGAGGCTTGGTATCATTACATTGTTGGATCAATTGTTACCTTAGTTGCGATCTTGATTGCATTTGTTGTTGCATTTAAATGCTTTAGCTAGAGAGTTTGTATGTTGTTTTATGAGAATAAGTATGTATGAACTTTATGTATGAACTTGTATTAATTTGGCCTTTTCGGTACTGTGTAATGAAGATGAGCCGGCAATGGATTTACGATGACCGATGATCTCCCCAGTTCGTTAATGGCGTGCGTACTTTTCTGCTTGCGGATGAGGAAAACAAGCGGGCAGATGGTTTTATGTTTTGTCCATGTGCTGGCTGCAAGAATGATCGGAATTACTCTAAGTCAAGAACCATTCGTGTCCACCTGTTTGAGTCTGGTTTCATGCCCCACTATAATGTTTGGACCAAGCACGGAGAAATAGGGGTTATGATGCAAGACAATGAAGAACAATAGGACGACGACAACTATCCTGGCCATGGGTTCCCTGAATACGATGGTACAACAATGGGGGAAGAAGCTGAGCCGGCAATGCAGAAAAAGCTGAAGAAGAGGCATCAGATGAGCCCACTGATGATCTAGGTCGGGCCATTGCCGATGCAAAGAGAAATGGCACAGGTGAGAAGGAGATGCTGAAGTTGCAGCGCATGTTAGAGGATCACAAGAAATTGTTGTACCCAAATTGCGAAGCTGACAAGAAAAAACTGGGCACCACACTGGAATTGCTGCGATGGAAGGCAAATAATGGTGTATCTAACAAGGGATTTGGAAACTTGCTGATAATGTGAAAGAAGATGCTTCCAAAGGATAATGAATTGCCCGAGAGTACGTACGAAGCAAAGAAGGCTATATGCCCACTAGGATTAGAGGTGCAGAAGATACATGCATGCCCTAATGACTGCATCCTCTACCATGGTGAGTACGAGGATTTGAACGTGTGCCCGGTATGCGGTGCATTGCTCTATAAGATCAACCGCGATGACCCTGGTGATGTCGAGGGCGAGTGCCCCAGGAAGAAGATTCCTGCCAAGATGATGTGGTATGCTCCTATAATACCACGGTTAAAACGTTTGTTCCAAAACAAAGAGCATGCCAAGTTGATGCGGTGGCATAGAGAAGAGCGTAAGAAAGATGGGTAGTTGAAGTACTGGACTCACTACTTAAAGAAGTTACTGACTACAAAATCATGAAGGGGATGGTCGACACGTAATTTCAATCATTATCGAACTATATGTCGGCCTCTTTAGTTCGTCATTTTCTGATATCAACTAACTAATAACTCCTTTATTCATTTTCTTTGCCGGTGGGCAGGGCTTGTGAAAAGTTCATCAAATAGGTTGATGGCTCATGGAAACAAAAGTCGATATGGCGTTGACCCATGGTAATTAATTGAGTAGTACTAACTAGCCAGATAACATCTCTTTAATTCTAGTTTCAATAACATTATCATGCTTGATTAATTAATTATTATCCGATTGATTCTATTCTCGTAAAGGCCCTGAGGCAGGCGCCGGGGACTGATTTATGTGCATACTATGTTTGTGAGAACATTCGCATGATGGCGCCCGAAAGGAGCAAAGATGGTAGAAACCAATGGGTACATTTTCCAAAACACTATTCACAATTTTTACATTATTATCTAATATACACACACAACTAATACATGCATATTGATCTCCTTCTTTACAGATGAGGGACATGCGGGATAAGCTCCTACCAGAGAATTGTGTATGAGCGATTCAAGAGGAAATAACGGAATTTTTGCTGGACCAGGTCATAGATCCCAAAGGAGAATTCCGTTACCCGCTACCGCAGTAATGTCTCCATGTAATGATATGCAAATTGTAGGAGAAATTGTATATACCAACTTGTATATATATGTGTATGCATGAATGGTCGTGCAAGAAATTTGATGATATATATATATGATCGGTTCTACGAGAAATT
The DNA here is from genome assembly GCA_021437245.1 of Aegilops speltoides. NCBI lineage: Eukaryota > Viridiplantae > Streptophyta > Magnoliopsida > Poales > Poaceae > Aegilops > Aegilops speltoides. Next base: position 59,320,828 of record CM038144.1, on the reverse strand, counting down.
CTATTTATATATATGCATAACGTGTAGAATATGTAGTAGCGTAAAATATGTTTCAAATGAAAAAGAATTAAATGGAACACACAAAATTAAAAGGAAAAAATAAATAATAAAACCAAAAACCCCTAAACCTTTTAGTCCCGGTTTTAAAGGTCTCCCAGCCCCCGGCACGGGCTCATGCCATGTGGTGGGCCTTTGGTCCCGGCTCATGTTGAACCGGGACTAAAGGGGGGCGGGGACCTTTAGTCCCCACCCTTTAGTGCCGGTTCCAGAACCGACACTACAGGGTCTTACGAACCGGGACTATAGCCCGTTTCTGCACTAGTGCGCATGCATGAGCATGAGCATGGCGGAAGGTGCATGAGAAGTGGCGGGAGGCCTTGTGCATGAACAACTATTTGGCAGAAGGTTGTTGTGCATGATCAACTATTTGGCGGAAGGCTAGGCTAGGTTGTTTAGGAGAAGGTTAATGGTAACTTTTTATGTTAACAACGACAGGCATCCCCGCAAAAAAAGACGAGCATTTCAGGTGTAGGATTGGATGGTTGGCTCCTGTATCGTGTCCATAGACATTTTCGGACGTGGTCCGTGGAAGGGTAGCGTGTCTGTTTTAGGGTTCCATGTTGAAGATGCCTTTAGGAAATGTTGTATACATTTCCATGGTTTCGTTATTTCTTTGTGAAGTGCCGGAACATGACTTGCTACCCCTTTTTCAGGAGTAACGTAAACTATGCCTAATACTTCACAGAAAGGGACTCCTTAACAAGTCACAATAAGCAAACCCACAAGAATCAAGTAACAATTGAGCCCGTTGATCTAACAAAATCAAGAAGCAATTGTTTTGTTGCTAACCCATTAATCTACTTTGCAACTCCGAGGATACGGTTGCAGCGCGGGCTCACGGAGAAGTTGTTAGCTGGAAATGATTTTGATACCACGGCTGCATTGAAGATGAGCTGGTCACCATGTCGTTCAACTGCATTGATGCTTACCCATTGGAATGCAACCTTGACGCTCACCCCTGTCAATGCGTTAATAAACATGGACTGGATGTTGCCTTGCACGTTTCCTTCGTACCGGAGAGTGAATCCCCCGACGTTGATCTCGCAGCCGCCGGGGAGGGAGACCTCAAAGGATCCGTCTGGGTGGAGGGCATAGTCTTGAACACCCTCTGGGAGGATTCCCCGCGGGAATCCGTACTTCTCTAGCAGCTCGTATGCTGTTGAAGAGGAGGAGCTGCCCGAGGTGACGGTGGCTGAAGAGGCCACAATAGAGGCAGCCACAAGGAAGATGAGGAGGAATTGGTTCTTAGCCATGGTTGGTACTTATGATATGTTTATATCCTTTTTGAAGTATGTGGAAGATGATTGTGACTAATGGTACTCTCTAGCCTCATATATAGGTGTACCTGTAGACTGTTGCAGACTGCAATGTGGAGTATAATGTTAATGCAATAAATATGGACCGGAGATAGAGAGATATCTCATCATGCGTAGTGTTTATCTCGAATGTATAATTATAATCTAAAGTATAGGTTTCTATAGTTGGAATCCAAAATAATGTTGAGGTATTATCCGAATGAAGTAGAAGAACAACAGTTTGAAACCATTAGAAAGTATGAAAATTCCATAAAATTCCTTTCGTGCCAATAAATTGGAAAGAAAATTAAGAAAACACAAATTACATAAAACTTAGACTAAGTTCGAACCATTAACTAGCATTAATTTATGCCTAAGTATATCGGAACCCCATATTTGAACAACATTGATATGATAATTAATCATCCTTAATTATCTTTGTATTTTAAGGGAAATAACATATTTTGATGGCATTGTCATACCTACAAACACAAACAATTTACTTAGAAAAGCTAAAAACAAAAGGCTAAAAATATCTCGATGATTGTGTCCTTGCTAACGCTTGAAAGCTAAAAACATTTTTCCCTAAAGAATGCATAACACCATTCTTTCACTACTACAAAATGCATGTCCAAACCAGGGTTGGAATACTTCCTAATCAACATCCTCATGTGCCTTTGATAAGTCTCAAACCTATCTATATTTTTTCTTGTTTCATGCTATATTTATGTTATAACTGAATATTCTTGGCACACATTTTATAAGTTTTCTAGACTAACATGTTAACTCGGCGTCTAGAGTCAGTTGTTCTTTTATGTTATTTTGGACTTTTCAAGAAAATCCAATTTTCTTGAATCCATGAACTTCCTTCAATCAACCAATCCACATTGGACCCAATGACTCCAACTCCAAGAATTCCATTCCCAAGATGAGGTCATAGCACCCTAGTTGCAACACGTGTAGATCAGTAGTAAATGTGTGGCCCTGACAATACCACACCACAATTGGTACTAGTTTGGAGCTGGCCATGTGTCCACCCATCAACAATTGTTACACTAGATGTGGCAACATGAATTGTTGGAACCTAAACTCTAGAAATCATGTCTTCACCAATGAAATTGCTGGAGCTTCACCATCCACCAGGATGAGAACCCAATATCCATTAAGCATAACATGAACATTATGGTCTTTGTAGTGGTTGCCCTGGCTGTAGCACATTCAGACATATGCATTAATCCTTCAGAGTCACTTTTAGAGCTATTATTTTTAGGTTCAATATTTGTTTCCAATTTTGATATCCAGCATCAACAACAAATCTTCAATGACTAGAAACTGAGCAGAAGGAGCACACTTATGGCTCATGTGATACTTTTTATTAGGAACGGTGGTGGAAAACTTAATAATTTATGTCCTACACACAAACCGATGATCACTATGAAAATGCAAATAGGTCTAATCTAATATTTCTGAATGTACATAATAGAGGTTAGAGGTTGGTTAAGATAATTGATGAACATTCCCGCATACAGGATTAAATCCCCAACCACGACAATTTTCACCTCCTGATCTAGGATTGAAGCAACGACCCCTCTATCAGTATCCACGCATACAAGATCACTGATCCAGAACGAAGAACTAGCTGAGCACTAGATGTGGAGGTGGAGCATGTTGGAAATATGCCCTAGAGGCAATAATAAAATGGTTATTATTGTATTTCCTTGTTCATGATAATTGTCTATTATTCATGCTATAATTGTATTGACCGGAAACCGCAATGCAAGTGTGAATACATAGACCACAACATGTCCCTAGTGAGCCTCTAGTTGACTAGCTCGTTGATCAACAGATGGTCATGGTTTCCTGACCATGGACATTGGATGTCATTGATAACGGGATCACATCATTAGGAGAATGATGTGATGGACAAGACCCAATCCTAAGCATAACACAAGATCGTGTAGTTCATTTGCTAAAAGCTTTTCTAATGTCAAGTATCATTTCCTTAGACCATGAGATTGTGCAACTCCCGGATACCGTAGGAATGCTTTGGGTGTGCCAAACGTCACAACGTAACTAGGTGGCTATAAAGGTGCACTACGGGTATCTCCGAAAGTGTCTATTGGGTTGGCACGAATCGAGACTGGGATTTGTCACTCCGTGAGACGGAGAGGTATCTCTGGGCCCACTCGGTAATGCATCATCATAATGAGCTCAATGTGACTAAGTAGTTAGTCACGGGATCATGCATTACGGAACGAGTAAAGTGACTTGCCGGTAACGAGATTGAACGAGGTATTGGGATACCGACGATCGAATCTCGGGCAAGTAACATACCGATTGACAAAGGGAATTGCATATGGGATTACTTGAATCCTTGACATCGTGGTTCATCCGATGAGATCATCATGGAACATGTGGGAGCCAACATGGGTATCCAGATCCCGCTGTTGGTTATTGACTGGAGAACGTCTCGGTCATGTCTGCATGGTTCCCGAACCTGTAGGGTCTACACACTTAAGGTTCGATGACTTTAGGGTTATAAAGGAAGTTTATATGTGGTTACTGAATGTTGTTCGAAGTCCCGGATGAGATCCCGGATGTCACGAGGAGTTCTGGAATGGTCCGGAGGTAAAGATTTATATATGGGAAGTCCTGTTTTGATCACCGGAAAAGTTTCGGGTGCTATCGGTAACGCATGGGACCACCGGAGGGTCCCGAGGTCCACTGTGGGGGCCACCGGCCCCAGAGGGCTGCGTGGGCCAAGTGTGGGAGGGGACCAGCCCCAGGTGGGCTGGTGCGCCCCCCACCAGGGCCCAAGGCGAAGAGAGAAGGGAAAAGGGGGAAACCCTAGGCTCAGATGGGCCTAAGGCCCACCTAGTGGTGCGCCCCCACTCTCTCCCCCTTGGCCGCCCCCCCTAGATGGGATCTAGGGCTGGCCGCCACCCATAGGGGTGGAAACCTAGGTGGGGGCACAGCCCCTCCCTTTCCCCTATATATAGTGGGGGTTTGGGGCTGCCATACACATGAGAACATCTCCCTCTTGGCGCAGCCCTACCCCTCTCCCTCCTCGTCTCTTGCGGTGCTTGGTGAAGCCCTGCTGGAGTGCCACGCTCCTCCATCACCACCACGCCGTTGTGCTGCTGCTGGATGGAGTCTTCCCCAACCTCTCCCTCTCTCCTTGCTGGATCAAGGCACGGGAGACGTCACCGGGCTGCACGTGTGTTGAACGCGGAGGCACCGTTCTTCGGTGCTTAGATCAGATTCGGCCGCGATCTGAATCGCTTCATGAACGAATCCACCGACCGCGTTCTTGTAACGCTTCCGCATCACGATCTTCAAGGGTATGAAGATGCACTCCCCTCTCTCTCGATGCTAGTATCTCCATAGATTGATCTTGGTGATGCATAGAAAATTTTGAATTTCTGCTACGTTCCCCAACAGTGGCATCATGAGCTAGGTCTATTGCGTAGATTCTATGCACGAGTAGAACACAAGTAGTTGTGGGCGTTGATTTTGTTCAATATGCTTACCGTTACTAGTCCTATCTTGTTTCGACGGTATTGTGGGATGAAACGGCCCGGACCGACCTTACACGTACACTTACGTGAGACAGGTTCCACCGACTGACATGCACTTGTTGCATAAGGTGGCTAGCGGGTGCCAGTCTCTCCCACTTTAGTCGGATCGGATTCGATGAAAAGGGTCCTTATGAAGGGTAAATAGCAATTGGCATATCACGTTGTGGTTTTGGCGTAGGTAAGAAATGTTCTTGCTAGAAACCTATAGCAGCCACGTAAAAAACTTGCAACAACAATTAGAGGATGTCTAACTTGTCTTTGCAGCATATGCCGTGTAATGTGATATGGCCAAAAGGATGTGATGAATGATATATATGTGATGTATGAGACTGATCATATTCTTGTAATAGGAATCACGACTTGCATGTCGATGAGTATGACAACCGGCAGGAGCCATAGGAGTTGTCTTAATTTATTGTATGACCTGCGTGTCATTGAAAACGCCATGTAATTACTTTACTTTATTGCTAACCGTTAGCCATAGTAGTAGAAGTAATAGTTGGCGAGACAACTTCATGGAGACACGATGATGGAGATCATGGTGTCATGCCGGTGACGATGATGATCATGGAGCCCCGAAGATGGAGATCAAAAGGAGCAAAATGATATTGGCCATATCATGTCACTATTTGATTGCATGTGATGTTTATCATGTTTATGCATCTTATTTGCTTAAAACGACGGTAGTAAATAAGATGATCCCTCATAATAATTTCAAGAAAAGTGTTCCCCCTAAGTGTGCACCGTTGCGAAAGTTCGTTGTTTTGAAGCACCACGTGATGATCGGGTGTGATAGATTCTAATGTTCACATACAACGGGTGTAAGCCAGATTTACACACGCGAAACACTTAGGTTGACTTGACGATCCTAGCATGTACAGACATGGCCTCGGAACACAAGAGACCGAAAGGTCGAAAAGTCGTATAGTGGATACGATCAACATGAAGATGTTCACCGATGATGACTAGTCCGTCTCACGTGATGATCGTACATGGCCTAGTTGACTCGGATCATGTATCACTTAGATGACTAGAGGGATGTCTATCTGAGTGGGAGTTCATCAAATAATGTGATTAGATGAACTTAATTATCATGAACATAGTCAAAAAGGTCTTTACAAATTATGTCGTAAGCTCGCCCTTTAGTTCTACTGTTTAGATATGTTCCTAGAGAAAATATAGTTGAAAGTTGATAGTAGCAATTATGCGGACTGGGTCCATAAACTGAGGAGTGTCCTCATTGTTGCGCAGAAGGCTTATGTCCTTAATGTACTGCTCAGTGTGCTGAACCTCGAACGTCGTCTATGGATGTTACGAACATCTGACATACACGTTTTGATGACTACATGATAGTTCAGTAATGTTAAACGGTTTAGAATTATGGCGCGGAAGACGTTTTTTTGAAACGTCGCGGAACATATGAGATGTTCCATGGGCCGAAATTGGGATTTCAGGCTCGTGCCAACGTCAAGAGGTATGAGACCTCCGACGAGTTTCTTAGCCTACAAATTAAGGGAGAAAAGCTCAATCGTTGACCTTGTACTCAGATTGTCTGGGTACAACAATCACTTGAATCGAGTGGGAGTTAATCTTCGAGATGAGATAGTGATGTTTCTCCAAAGTCATTGCCACCAAGCTACTAGAGCTTCGTGATGAACTATACTATATCAGGGATAGATATGATGATCCTTGAAATATTCGCGATATTTGACACCGCGAAAGTAGAAATCAAGTAGGAGCATCAACTGTTGATGGTTAGTGAAACCACTAGTTTCAAGAAGGGCAAGGGCAAGAACGGATACTTCATGAAACGGCAAATCAGCTGCTGCTCTAGTGAAGAAACCCAAGGTTGAACCCAAACCCGAGACTAAGTGCTTCTGTAATAAGGGGAACAGTCACTGGAGCAGAATTACCCTAGATACTTGGTAGATAAGAAGGTAGGCAAGGTCAACAGAAGTATATTGGATATACATTATATTAATTAGTACTCTACTAGTACTCCTAGTAGCACCATGGTAATAGATACCGGTTCGGTTGCTAAGTGTTAGTAACTCGAAATAAAAGGCTACGGAATAAACGGAGACTGGCTAAAGGCGAGGTGACGATATGTGTTGGAAGTATTTCCAAGGTTGATGTGATCAAACATCGCACGCTCCCTCTACCATCGGGATCGGTGTTAAACCTAAATAATTGTTATTTGGTGTTTGCGTTGAGCATAGACATGATTGGATTATGACTATCGCAATACGGTTATTCATTTAAGGAGAATAATGGTTACTCTGTTTATTTGAATAATACCTTCAATGGTCTTGCACCTAAAATGAATGGTTTATTGAATCTTGATCATAGTGATACACATGTTCATGCCAAAAGATATAAGATAGTAATGATAGTACCACCTACTTGTGGCACTGCCATGTAAGTCATATTGGTATAAAACGCATGAAGAAGCTCCATGTTGATGGATCTTTGGACTCACTCATTTTTTGAGAAGTTTGAGACATGCGAACCATGTCTATTGGTATGTACGCATGAAGAAACTCCATGCAGATGGATCGTTTGGACTCACTTGATTTTGAATCACTTGAGACATGCAAATCATACCACATGGGCAAGATGACTGAAAGTCTCGTTTTCAGTAAAATGGAACAAGAAAGCAACTTGTTGGAAGTAATACATTTTGATGTGTGCAGTCCAATGAGTGCTGAGGCACACAGTGGTTATCGTTATGTTCTTACTTCACAGATGATTTGAGTAGATACTGAGTATATTTACTTGATGAAACACAAGTCTGAATTATTGAATGGTTCAAGTAATTCAGAGTGAAGTTGAAGATCGTCGTGACAAGAGGATAAAATGTCTATAATATGATCATAGAGATGAATATCTGAGTTGCGAGTTTGGTACATAATTGAGACATTGTGGAAATTGTTTCACAACTAACACCGCCTGGAACACCATAGTGTGATGGTGTGTCCGAACATCATAGATGCACCCCATTGGATATGGGGCATACCATGATGTCTCTTATCGAATTACCACTATCGTTCATGGGTTAGGCATTAGAGACAACCACATTCACTTTAAATAGGGAACCACATAACTCCGTTGAGACGACACCGTATGAACTATGGTTTGGAGAAACCAAAGTTGTCGTTTCTTAAAAGTTTGGGGCTGCGACGCTTATGTGAAAAAGTTTCAGCCTGATAAGCTCGAACCCAAAGCGGATAAATGCATCTTCATAGGACACCCAAAAACAATTGGGTATACCTCCTATCCCAGATCCGGAAGCAAAAGGGATTGTTTCTACTAACGGGTCCTTTCTCGAGGAAAAGTTTCTCTCGAAAGAATTGAGTGGGAGGATGGTGGAGACTTGATATGGTTATTGAACCGTCACTACAACTAGTGTGTAGTAGGGCACATGAAGTTGTTCCTATGGCACCCTCGGTGTCAAAACCGGCGGATCTCGGGTAGGGGGTCCCGAACTGTGTGTCTAGGCGGATGGTAACAGGAGACAAGGGACACGATGTTTTTACCCAGGTTCGGGCCGTCTCGGTGCAGGTAAAACCCTACTCCTGCTTGATTAATATTGATGATATGGGTAGTACAAGAGTAGATCTACCACGAGATCAAGGAGGCTAAACCCTAGAAGCTATCCTATGATATGATTGTTGTTCGTCCTACGGACTAAAACCCTCCGGTTTATATAGACACCGGAGAGGGCTAGGGTTACATAGAGTCGGTTACAATGGTAGGAGATCTACATATCCGTATCGCCAAGCTTGCCTTCCACGCCAAGGAAAGTCCCATACGGACACGGACAAAGTCTTCAATCTTGTATCTTCATTGTCTTGGAGTCCGCCAATGATGATAGTTCGCTATCCGGACACCCCTAGTCCAGACTCCTTAGTAGCCCTCAACCAGGCTTCAATGACGACGAGTCCGGCGCGCATATTGTCTTCGATATTGCAAGGCGGGTTCCTCCTTCGAATAATTCGTAGAAGATTTTGAACACCAGGATAGTGTCCGGCTCTGCAAAATAAGTTCCACATACCACCGTAGAGAGAATAATATTTACACAAGTTCAACCTGTTGACGTATTTCGTGGCATGACGTCACACCACGACCAAGCCTTTATTTGAATTGTTTTGATTGTTCCACCTCAGCGCGTTTAGCGAAGCGGTTTCCTTGGCACGTCTTGTCAAAGCAGAGATCGTGTCCCCTTATTCCGGGATTCTCATCAATACGGGCGTGGGTAACCCAACCGCGCCATTGATTACGGCGCTTGGGAGATAAGCAAGTTTTACCAGGCTGGTGGGGACGGATAGTTTCGTCCGCCCACATATAAGGGGATAAGGATCCACCTTTTACCTACGCCTTCTTCCTCCTTTGCTTATCCATTTCCGTGCACTCGAGCTCCAACGCCCAAGCCCGCACATCTCGCCTCAACCTTCCCCAGTCATGTCCTGAGCAGGAGGCAAGTGGATGGCCTCCTCCGTCACGGAGGGGCACATCAAAAAGTTGAGGAAAGCCGGATACCTGCACAACAATATTGTGCACCGGCTTCCAGACGAGGGGCAACTCGTCCCCACCCCCAGGCCCCATGAGAGAGTGGTGTTCCTTCCCCATTTCCTCCGCGGACTGGGCTTCCCACTCCACCCTTTTGTTCGGGGACTCATGTTCTACTATGGCCTGGATTTCCATGATCTAGCCCCGAATTTCATTCTCAACATCTTAGCGTTTATCGTTGTGTGCGAGGCCTTCCTCCGCATCAAGCCCCACTTTGGCTTATGGCTGAAGACTTTCAATGTCAAGCCGAAGGTAGTGGGCGGCCAGCAGGCGGAGTGTGGAGGCGCCTTGGTGGGCAAGATGCCCAACGTCACATGGCTCAAGGGCTCCTTCGTAGAAACCATCAAAGGGTGGCAATCGGGGTGGTTCTACATCACCGAGCCGCGTGACCCTAAATGGGCAGCGGCCCCCGAATTCAAATCTGGCATCCCCACGCGGCTCACCTCCTGGAAAAAGAAGGGCCTGACATGGGGTGCTTTAGAGGAGCTGACCGGACTCCAAACCTGCGTCCAAGACCTTGTGAACAAGAAGACCAAGCTCGTCAACGTGGTCCAGGTCATGCTCGTCCGCCGGATCCTCCCATGCCAACAACGGGCCTTCAACTTGTGGGAGTTTGATCCAGCACAACACCAGACCTTGAGCAGGCTCTTCGACACTACGTATGAAGACGCTTGGAAGGTGCTGTTCAAGGGCGCCGAAGCTCCCGCATCCGCTACCGAGGATCGCGGATTCAACTCGCAGCGACAAGCCGGCGAGGTAAGCTATATTACCCTTTACGGGACACTTGTTTTCCATAGTTTGACTCCATGGAGGATCTAAACTCCCTTTACCTTTGACAGGCTTGGCAGAAGAAGTCTGGGCAGGTCAACTGTCCGGCTCCCTTACCAGAAGACCCAGCGGATGCCCGATTAACGGGACTGCTGGCTCCGGCGCCTTACGTGGTGCCGGAGAAGAAGGCGAAGAAGAAGGCCACGGGGACTCGGAGGAGTTCCCGGCGCCAGGTGTTATCGGACTCATCGTCCGATGACTCTGAGGAGGACTCCTCCCGCAAAGACGAGGAGGAGAAGAAAGAGGCCTCTCCCCCAGCGGGGGGAAAGAAGAAAAGGAAGGCTTCCCCAACGGAGGAGGCCGAAGGGTCCAAGAAGGGAAGGACCCTTCCTCCGGACTATTCCACCAACGCCGACGACGGCGAAGAGGAGTGGCCTTCAAGGGTCAAGCCCCTGGCGAGATCGTAAGTGTCCGGATTTCCATAATAACTCATGATTTTTCTTTCATCGCATAGTGTCTTCTAACGCTGAATACCACCATGTAGCCCGCCCAAGGACGATCTCCCCGCTTCGTCGAGCGGCTCCTTGGGCTCGTCGGATGTGAATAGTGCTTCACTTCCGACCTCCTCCTCCCCCCGCGATGCAGACGACGCCGAGGTGGGGTCCCAGAAGGGGCCCAGCCAGGAGGAGGAGGCCCCGGAGGTGCCGCAAGGCAACCTTCCGAACTTTGGACCGGACTCCGCACCGGAACATTTAGTGGTTCCAGAGTCCACGGGCGTCCCCTTCGTAGGAAGGGTGTGACTGCGATGCCGGTGACCTCCGTCCAACCGGAGGCGCCTGATAATTTGCTAGAGGCGCTCAACGGCGCTTCCATCGACGAGGAGCACCGCACTGTCATAAGTGCGGTGATTCAGAAGGTTCAGTCCGCCAAGAGCGGGCTGACCGAAGCCTGCACCAAATTTCTAAGAGGCTTTGAGGTATGTGATTCAGATATGTAAAAATAGTACCGCATAGACAGTAGCCCCTGATGCTCAGTTTGGTGTTCGGAAAGAAAAGCCGAACTGAGGATCTAAAAAGATATACGCAGGAGTCTAACATAAATATGTCAATATGGGAATGCAGGCTGCACTGCTGACCTCTGCCGCACTGACGGCGGAGGTCAATGCCTTGAAGCAGAGCCTCGAGCGGTCCGAGAACGAGCTCGGCCGTGCCAAGAAGCAGCTCGAGGACAAGGAAGGTAAGTAATACCTTATTAAAGTAATACCTTATAGAAAAGGATTTGGTTGCAAAAAATGACAGGGATAACGTGAGTATTGCAGGGGCCACTAACGAGGTGGTGACCCTAAAGGAAGCGGTGTCCGAGGCTGAACGCAATGCGGCCGCGGAACGCACCGAGCGGGAGAAGCAGGAGGCACGGGTGGCGGAGGTGCGGCAAGAGCTCCAGGTTCTCGTGGAAAAACACGAGAGTTTGGAGCGTGACTCGAAGACTCGAGAGTCCGAGCTCGCCTCGGCTCTTGAGAGTGCCAAAGCCGCTAAGGCCAAAGCCCAGAAGGCCCTCCAGGAGATTGAGGAAATAAAAAAGATAGCGGCGGGTAAGGCATTCTTCATGCAAAGTAAGCATGTAAAAGTGAATTATCTGTTACTTACCCGGATTCGGAGCTCTCTAGGAGCGCTCGCAGATCTGCCCCGCAGTGTGTCTGATGCTGCCGCATTCTACCAGGCCGAGGAAGGGAGCTCGACGGAGAAGGTATTTTGGTCTCAGTATGCTGAGGCCGGACATCCGATGCCCCCGAGCGACCAGCTGAAGCAGCTGGTCGAGCTCCACAAGGTGGCCGAACAGGCCATGAAGGGCCTCATAGTTCGGCTTTGGCCCAAGGAAGCCATACCTGGGAGCTACTTCGGTCTGGTGCGGCGGCTGGTGGACGCCTGTCCATGGATTGAAGTTATCAAGCACTCCGTCTGCATTGAAGGTGCCCGTCGGGCCCTAGCCCGCGCTAAAGTGCACTGGGGCAAGATGGACGCCGAGAAGCTTGTGACGGATGCGCCACCGCCGGGCAAGGAGTATCGCACGCCGGAGATGTATTATAAGGGTGTCCTGAAGGGTGCCCGCCTTATAGCGGGTGAATGCTCCAAAGATGTAATTTTTGAGTAGAGTCGCATTTTGTTATCCTGTGCGCTGAAAACTTGTTCATATGCGCTAAGCAACACTTGTTAATTTAAAATATTACCTTCTGTGCAGCCGTTTATCAAATTTGAGAGATGGAAAGTCGTTGGCTTCAGCCCCCATGCCGCGAGTGCTGGGGTGTTCGAGATAAACTTGAGCGCTCTTTTTCCCATTTTTGGGTCCTTCGAGGGAGGTGCTCAACACAATGAACGAGGCAACCGGACTTATAATGCTTGAACACTCAAACTTAGCCATAGAATTCTATAATTTTAAATTTCGACGAAGCCCCTAGTGTTCGGAAGGCCGAATTCGGGGCGCTATCCACGCCTGGGGCCGGACAAAGCCGGCTCCTCGCTCTAAGCGGCATAAGTCTTTAGGGTCTCGAAAAAACCTCTCGAACAGCGATCGGCTCTCTCCCCATCATGACGGTCAGTTTTAGCTTTCTCCACCGAGGTGCTCAACCCATCTCAACTGGGGCACAATCGCAGTGGTTCTCCCAACGCTACCTTAGCCGATATAACGAAACGTAAGGTACCAAAACATGCGAGCCGGGCAAACCCAACTATTGACCCAAGACATGATTCGGAGCCGATGCATATAATGCTATAAGTTCGGGGTGCCACACTTGTGAAAGTGTTCGGACTTATCAAACCATACTCTGGGGAACTTAAGCCCCTGGTGTATTTGGCCGTACCAAAGCGTACGGGTGCAACATGTCATAAGTGAACATATATGGATAAAAAAAGGAATGCAATGATAGGCAAAAAGTGATGCATTGTTTATTCGAAAAATACTGCAATGAAAGCAGAACGATACAAATAGTGCGATAAGCAAGGGATGTGACTATTTAACATGTCCCCCTCCAGGGGTAGGCTGCGGAATGCTATGTAAAACAGGTGTAATGCTCGTAATGGAGACCACCCGGATACTCGACATAGCTTTTCTGCTTCCCTAGCTGTTGCATCGTGATATCGGCAGGTCTACTGCCGGACAGGGCTTCTGGAAAAGGGAGTCCTGTGAGTAAGAAGAAAGAAAAAGAAGAATGACACAATTAGGAGCCCCTGGTGTGGTTGAGCCGCACTCTGATCATGCCGTGGTTGTGCCCCTCCCCCTGTGCCCATGGTATCTCCAGAGCGTAGTTATGTACGCGTGGTACTAGTCTCGCGATTTCGCGAGGGCTGGGGTTGGGGCCGCATTGTTACGCGTGCTCGGAATGTGCCAGGTGGTCTTGTTGTAGGTTACTCTGGGCACGCTTGACGGTGTCCAGCCGCTTAACAGCCGGACTCGAGAATTGCCTTAAGAGGCTGCTTTGTATTTCCGCCGCGAGAGCCGCTGTATGCTCCTCCTTTCGGAGAGAGCGTTCGGTGTTTCCGTTGACCGTAATGACTCCTCGAGGGCCTGGCATCTTGAGCTTGAGGTATGCGTAGTGCGGCACCGCATTGAATTTTGCAAATGCGGTTCGTCCGAGCAGTGCATGATAGCCGCTGCGGAACAGGACTATGTCGAAGATTAATTCCTCGCTTCGGAAGTTATTCGGGGATCCGAAGACCACTTCGAGTGTAACTGAGCCTGTACAATTGGCCTCGACACCTTGTATGACGCTGAGGGAGTCCTGGACTAGGGGGTGTCCGGATAGCCGAACTATCATCTTTGGCCGGACTCCAAGACTATGAAGATACAAGATTGAAGACTTCGTCCCGTGTCCGGATGGGACTTTCCTTGGCGTGGAAGGCAAGCTTGGCGATACGGATATGTAGATTTCCTACCATTGTAACCGACTCTGTGTAACCCTAGCCCTCTCCGGTGTCTATATAAACTGGAGGGTTTTAGTCCGTAGGACGAACAATCATACCATAGGCTAGCTTCTAGGGTTTAGCCTCCTTGATCTCGTGGTAGATCTACTCTTGTACTACCCATATCATCAATATTAATCAAGTAGGAGTAAGGTTTTACCTCCACCGAGAGGGCCCGAACCTGGGTAAAAACATCGTGTCCCTTGTCTCCTGTTACCATCCGCCTAGACGCACAGTTCGGGACCCCCTACCCGAGATCCGCCGGTTTTGACACCGACATTGGTGCTTTCATTGAGAGTTCCTCTGTGTCGTCACCTATAGGCCCGATGGCTCCTTCGATCATCAACAACGACGCGGTCCAGGGCGAGACTTTTCTCCCCGGACAGATCTTCGTATTCGGCGGCTTTACACTGCGGGCCAATTCACTTGGCCATCTGGAGCAGATCGAAAGCTACGCCCCTGGCCATCAGGTCAGATTTGGAAGTTTGAACTATACGGCCGACATCCGCGGAGACTTGATCTTCGACGGATTCGAGCCACAACCGAGCGCGCCACATTGTCACGATGGGCATGATTTAGCTCTGCTCCCGGACAGTGCCCTGGAGGCCGCACAAGAGTCCGCTCCGACCCTTAGCTCGGAGCCGACTGCGCCGACCGAGGATGGGTGGCTGGACACCGCCTCGGGGGCTGCTACCTCTACGGTGATGGAGCCAAATACCGACCCTGTCCCTTGTGAAGCTCGTGACTCCAAGGTGCCGGACTCCTCTCCAGACCCCGAACCTTCCGCGCCCCTGCCAATCGAATCCGATTGGGCGCCGATCATGGAGTTCACTGCTGCGGACATCTATCAGCACTCGCCTTTTGGCGACATCCTGAATTCCCGAAAGTGTCTCTCTTTATCAGGAGAGCCCTGGCCGGATTATGGTCAGAACGGTTGGGATGCGGACGACGAAGAAATTCAAAGCCCACCCACCACCCACTTCGTAGCCACTGTCGATGACTTAACCGACATGCTAGACTTCGACTACGAAGACATCGACGGTATGGACGATGATGCCGGAGACGACCAAGAACCAGCGCCTACAGGGCACTGGAAGGCCACCTCGTCCTACGACATATATATGGTGGACATCCCAAAGGATGGGAATGGCGATGGAACAAGGAGGATGACCCCTCCAAGAAACAGCCTAAGCGCCAACGTCAGCGGCGCCGCTCTAAATCCCGCCACAGCAAAAATGGAGATTCCGGCACCGGAGACAATAACACCGGACAAGGTCAAGACTACCCCTCTAGCAAGATTCAAAGACAGAGGATGGAGATGCCAGCCTCATGAGAGGGCGGCGATGAGAGGTAGAGGACGATAATTATATGCCTCCCTCCGAAGACGAGGCAAGCCTCGACGACGACGAATTTGTCGTGCCTGAGGATCCCGTCGAACAAGAGCGTTTCAAACGCAGGCTTATGGCCACGGCAAGCAGCCTCAAGAAAAAGCAGCAACAACTTAGAGCTGACCAAGACCTGCTAGCCGACAGGTGGACTGAAGTCCTTGCGGCCGAAGAGTATGAACTCGAACGCCCCTCCAAAAGCTACCCCAAACGAAGGCTGCTGCCCCGATTAGAGGAGGAAGCACATAAAACTACATCACCAGAGCACAATACGGCCGACCGGCCACCACGTGGCCGCGATAGAGAGGCCTCTAGGCCCTCCACTAAAGCCGCACCCCAGCATCGCTCGAAAAGTACAAAGCCACGTGGGAATGCGCCGGACTTGCGAGACATATTGGAGGATAAGGCAAGACAAACAAGATCGATCTACGGATCGCGTGGGCGCCCCACGATACGCGGCGACAACCGTCACGCCGGATACAGCAATTCCGGCCGGGCCGAACACAGTAGACAAAGCTCGTTTGAGCTGCGTCGTGATATAGCCCACTATAGAGGCGCCGCACACCCACTATGCTTCACAGATGAAGTAATGGATCATCAAATCCCCGAAGGTTTCAAACCCGTAAACATTGAATCCTACGACGGCACAACAGATCCTGCGGTTTGGATCGAAGACTATCTCCTTCATATCCACATGGCCCGCGGTGATGATCTTCACGCCATCAAATACCTCCCACTCAAGCTTAAAGGACCAGCTCAGCATTGGCTCAACAGCTTGCCGCCAGAATCAATTGGGTGTTGGGAGGACACGGAAGCCGCATTCCTTGATAACTTCGGGGCACATATGTGCAACCACCAGACGCCGATGACCTAAGCCACATAATTCAGTAGCCAGACGAATTGGCCAGACAATTCTAGACACGGTTCTTAACCAAGAAAAATCAAATCGTCGACTGTCCGGACGCAGAGGCCCTTGCAGCCTTCAAACATAGCATCCGCGACGAATGGCTTGCCCGGCACCTAGGACAGGAAAAGCCGAAATCAATGGCAGCCCTCACATCACTCATGACCCGCTTCTGTGCGGGAGAAGACAACTGGCTAGCCCGCAGTAACAACCTAACCAAAAACTCTGGTAGTTCGGATACCAAAGACAGCAATGGCAGGTCGCGTCGCAATAAGCACAAGCGCCGCATTAATGGCGATAATACTGAAGATACGGCAGTCAATACCGGATTCAGAGGCTCTAAACCCGGTCAGCGGAAAAATCCATTCAAAAGAACTACTCCGGGCCCGTCCAATTTGGACCGGATACTCGATCGCTCGTGCCAGATACACGGCACCCCGAAAAGCCAGCTAATCACACCAACAGGGATTGTTGGGTGTTCAAGCAGGCAGGGAAGTTAATCGCCGAAAGCAACGACAAGGGGCTGCATAGCGATGACGAGGAGGAGACACGGCCGCCGAACAATAGAGGACAGAAGGGTTTCCCCCCACAAGTGCGGATGGTGAACATGATATACGCAACCCACATACCCAAAAGGGAGCAGAAGCGTGTGCTCAAGGACGTATACGCGATGGAGCCAGTCGCCCCAAAGTTCAATCCGTGGTCCTCCTACCCGATCACTTTTGATCAAAGGGACCACCCCACCAGTATCCGCCACGGCGGATTTGCCGCATTGGTTTTAGACCCAATCGTCGACGAATTTCACCTCACTAGAGTCCTGATGGACGGCGGCAGCAGCATGAACTTGCTTTATCAGGATACAGTGCGCAAGATGGGCATAGACCCCTCAAGGATTAAACCCACAAAGACGACCTTCAAAGGCGCCATACCAGGTGTAGAGGCCAATTATGCAGTGCTCAGCCACACTTGAAGTGGTCTTGGATCCCGAACAACTTCCGAAGCGAGGAGTTAATCTTCGACATAGTCCCGTTCCGCAGCGGCTATCATGCACTGCTCGGACGAACCGCATTTGCAAAGTTCAATGCGGTGCCGCACTATGCATACCTCAAGGTCAAGATGCCAGGCCCTCGAGGAGTCATTACGGTCAACGGAAACACCGAACGCTCTCTCCGAACGGACGAGCATACAGCGGCTCTCGTGGCAGAAGTACAGAGTAGCCTCTTAAGGCAACTCTCGAGTCCGGTTGTTAAGCAACCGGACACCATCAAGCGCGCCCGGAGTAACCTACAACAAGACCACCTGGCACGATCCAAGCACGCATAGCAATGCGGCCCCAACCCCAGCCCTCGCGAAATCGTGAGACCAGTACCACGCGTACATCATTACACTTTGGAGATACCATGGGCATAGGGGGAGGGGCACGACCACGGCATGCCCAGAGTGTGGCTCAACCACACCAGGGGCACCCAAATACACCATTCTTTTTTTCTTTTCTTTTTATTCTTAGGACTCCATTTTCCAGAAGCCCTGTCTGGCAGTAGACCTGCCGAACTCACGATGCAATAGCTAGGGAAGCAGAAAAGCTACAACGAGTATCCAGGTGGTCTCCATTACGAGCATTATACCTGTTTTACATACCATTCCGCAGCCTACCCCTGGAGGGGGACATGTTAAATAGTCCCACCCCTTGCTTATCGCACAATTTGTATCATTCTGCCTTCATTGCAGTATTTTTTGAATAAACGATGTATCGCTTTTTGCCTATCATTGCATTCCTTTCTATATATGTTCACTTATGACATGTTGCACCCGTACGCTTTGGTATGGCCAAATACACCAGGGGCTTAAGTTCCCCAAAGTATGGTGTGATAAGTCCGAACACTTTCACAAGTGCGGCACCCCGAACTTATAGCATTATATGCATCGGCTCCGAATCATGTCTTGGGTCAATAGTTGGGTTTGCCCGGCTCGCATGTTTTGGTACCTTACGTTCCGTTATATCGGCTAAGGTAGCGCTGGGAGAACCACTGCAATTGTGCCCCAGTTGAGCTTGGTCGAGCACCTCAGTGGAGAAAGCTAAAACTGACCGTCATGATAAGGCGAGAGCTGGTCGCTGTTTGAGAGGTCTTTTTGAGTCCCTAAAGACTTATGCCGCTTAGAGCGAGGAGCCGGCTTTGTCCGGCCCCAGGCGTGGATAGCGCCCCGAATTTGGCCTTCTGAACACTAGGGGCTTCGCCGAAATTTAAAATTATAGAATTCTATGGCTAAGTGGGAGTGTTCAAGCATTATAAGTCCAGTTGCCTAGTTCGTTGTGTTGAGAGCCTCCCTAGAAGGACCCAAAAATGGGAACAAGAGCGCTCAAGTTTATCCTGAACACCCCAACACTCGTGGCATGGGGGCCGAAGCCAACGACTTGCCATCTCTCAGATTTGATAAACGGCCGCACAGAAGGTAATATTTTAAATCAACAAGCATTGCTTAGCGCATATGAACAAAGTTTTCAGCACACAGGATAACAAAATGCGAGTCTACTAAAAAATTACATCTTTGGAGCATTCACCCGCAATAAGGCGGGCACCCTCAAGACACCCTTATAATACATCTCGGGCGTGGGATACTCCTTGCCCGGCGGTGGCGCGTCCGTCACAAGCTTCTCGGCGGCCATCCTGCCCCAGCACACTTTAGCACGGGCAAGGGCCCGACGGGCACCTTCAATGCAGGTGGAGTGCTTGATGACTTCTACCCATGGAAAGGCGTCCACCAGCCGCCGCAGTAGACTGAAGTAGCTCCCAGGCATGGCTTCTTTGGGCCACAGCCAAACTATGAGGCCCTTCATGGCCTGTTCGGCCACCTTGTGGAGCTCGGCCAACTACTTCAGCTGGTCGCTCAGGGGCACCGGATGTCCGGCCTCAGCATACTGAGACCAGAACACCTTTTCCATCGAGCTCCCCTCCTCGTCTCTGTAGAATGTGGCAGCATCGGACACGCTACGAGGCAGATCTGCGAACGCTCCTGGAGAGCTCCGAATTCGGGTAAGTAACAAGTAATTCACTTTTACATGCTTGCTTTGCATGAAGAATTCCTTACCCGCCGCTATCTTCTTTACTGCCTCGATCTCCTGGAGGGCCTTTGGGCTTCGGCCTTAGCGGCTTTGGCACTCTCAAGAGCCGACGCGAGCTCGGACTCTCGAGTCTTCGAGTCACGCTCCAAACTCTCGTGTTTTTACACGAGAGCCTGGAGCTCTTGCTGCACCTCCGCCACCCGTGCCTCCTGCTTCTCTCGCTCGGTATGTTCCGCAGCCGCATTGCGTTCGGCCGCGGACACCGCCTCCTTCAGGGTCGCCACCTCATTTGTAGCCCCTGCAATACCCATGTTATTCCTGTCATTTTTTGCAACCAAATCCTTTTCTATAAGGTATCACTTTAATAAGGTATTACTTACCTTCCTTGTCCTCGATCTGCTTCTTAGCACGGCCGAGCTCGCTCCCGGACCGCTCGAGGCTCTGCTTCAAGGCATTGACCTTCGCAGTCAGTGCGGCAGAAGTCAGCAGCGCAGCCTGCATTCTGATATTGACATATTTGTGTTAGACTCCTGCCTATAACTTATTAGATCCTCAGTTCGGCTTTTCTTTCCGAACACCGAACTGAGCATCAGGGGCTACTGTCCATGCGGTACTATTTTTACATATCTTAATCACATACATCAAAGCCTGTTAGAAGGCTGGTGCAGGCTCCGGTCAGCCCGCTCTTGGCGGACTGAACCTTCTGGATCACCACACTCATAACAGTGCGGTGCTCCTCGTCGATGGAAGCGCCGTTGAGCGCCTCCAGCAAATTATCCGGCGCCTCCAGTTGGACGGAGGCAACCGGCGTCGCTGTCTCGCCCTTCTTACGAAGGGCCGCTGCGGACTCGGAACCACCAAAGGTTCGGTGCGAGTCGGTCCAAAGTTCAGAGGTTGCTCATGGCACCTCCGGGGCCTCCTCCTCCTGGCTGGTCCCTTTCTGGGACCCCGCCTCGGCGCCGTCTGCGTCACGGGGGGAGGAGGCGGTCGGAAGTGAGGCGTTATTCACATCCGACGAACCTAGGGACCCGCTCGACGAAGCGGGAAGGTCATCCTTGGGCGGGCTACATGGTTGTGTTCGGTGTTAGAAGACACTATGCGACGAAAAGAAAATCATAAGCTATTCTGGAATCCGGACACTTACGATCTCGCCAGGGGCTTGGCCCTCGAGGGCCACTCCTCTTCCCCGTCGTCGGCGTTGGTGGAACATTCCGGAAGAAGGGTCCTTCCTTCTTGGACCCTTGACCTCCCCTTGGGAAGCCTTCCTCTTCTTCTCTCCCCGGCGAGAGGCCTCTTCTTCTCCTCCTCGTCTTCGTGGGAGGAGTCCGCCTCGGAGTCATCGGACGATGAGTCCGATAACACCTGGCACCGGGAACTCCTCCGGGTTTCCGTGGCCTTCTTCTTAGCCTTCTTCTCCGGCACCACGTAAGGCGCCGGGACCAGCAGCCCCGTCAAACGGGCGTCCGCTGGGTCTTCTGGAAGGGGAGCTGGACAGTTAACCTGCCCGGACGTCTTCTGCTAGGCCTATTAAAGGTAATGGGAGTTTAGATCCCGCATAGAGTCAAACTATGGAAAACAAGTGTCCCGTAAAGGGTAATATAGCTTACCTCGCCGGCTTGACGCTGCGAGCTGAATCCGCGATCTTCGGTAGCGGATGCGGGAGCCTCGACGCCCTTGATCAGCACCCTCCAGGCCTCTTCGTACGTAATGTCAAAGAGCCTGCTCAAGGTCTGGTGCTGTGCCGGATCGAACTCCCACAAGTTGAAAGCCCGCTGTTGGCACGGGAGAATCCGGCGGATGAGCATGACCTGGACTACGTTGACAAGCTTAAGCTTCTTGTTCACCAGGGTTTGGACACAGGATTGGAGTCCGGTCAGCTCCTCCGAATCGCCCCACGTCAGGCCCTTCTCTTTCCAGGAGGTTAGCCGTGTGGGGATGCCAGATCTGAATTCGAGGGCCGCTGCCCATTCAGGGTCACGCGGCTCAGTGACATAGAACCACCCCGAGTGCCACCCTTTGATGGTTTCCACCAAGGCGCCCTCGAGCTAGGTGACGTTGGCATCTTGCCCACCATGGCGCCTCCGCATTCCGCTTGGCGGCCACCCACTACCTTCGGCTTGACATTAAAAGTCTTTAGCCATAAGCCGAAGTGGGGCTGGATGCAGAGTAAGGCCTCGCACACGACGATAAACGCCGAGATGTTGAGGATAAAATTTGGGGCCAGATCATGGAAATCCAGGCCATAGTAGAACATGAGCCCCCGGACAAATTGGTGGAGTGGGAAGCCCAGTCCACGGAGGAAATGGGGAAGGAACACCACCCTCTCATTGAGCCTGGGGGTGGGGATGAGCTGCCCCTCGTTGGGGAGCCGGTGCGCGATATCGCTGGACAAATATTCGGCCTTGCGCAGCCTTTTGATGTGCCCCTCCATGACGGAGGAGGCCATCCACTTGCCTCCCACTCCGGACATGGTTGGAGAAGGTTGAGGTGAGATATGCGGACTTGGGTACTGGAGCTCGAGTGCGCGGAGATGGATAAGCAGAGGAGGAAGAAGGCGTAGGTAGAAAGGTGGATCCTTATCCCCTTATATATGAGCGGACGAAACTACGCGTCCCCACCAGCCCGGTAAAACTCACTTATCTCCCAAGCGCCGCAATCAATGGCGCGGTTGGGTTACCCACGCCCGTATTGATGAGAATCCCGGAATAAGGGGACACGATCTCTGCTTTGACAGGACGTGCCAAGGAAACCGCTTCGCTAAACACGCTGAGGTGGAACAGTAAAAACAATTCGAATAAAGGCTTGGCCGTGGTGTGACATCATGCCACGAGATACGTCAGCAGAATGAACTTGTGTAAATATTATTCTCTCTACGGTGGTATGTGGAACTTATTTTGCAGAGCCGGACACTATCCTGGTGTTCAAAATCTTCTATGAATTATTCGGAGGAGGAACCGCCTTGCAATGCCAAAGACAATATCTTGCGCTACCGGACTCGTCGTCATTGAAGCCCTGGTTCAGGGGACTCTTGAGGAGTCTGGACTAGGGGTGTCCGGATAGCGAACTATCATCTTTGGCCGGACTCCAAGACTATGAAGATACAAGATTGAAGACTTTGTCCCGTGTCCGTATGGGACTTTCCTTGGCGTGGAAGGCAAGCTTGGCGATACGGATATGTAGATCTCCTACCATTGTAACCGACTCTATGTAACCCTAGCCCTCTCCGGTGTCTATATAAACCGGAGGGTTTTAGTCCGTAGGACGAACAACAATCATATCATAGGATAGCTTCTAGGGTTTAGCCTCCTTGATCTCGTGGTAGATCTACTCTTGTACTACCCATATCATCAATATTAATCAAGCAGGAGTAGGGTTTTACCTGCACCGAGACGGCACGAACCTGGGTAAAAACATCGTGTCCCTTGTCTCCTGTTACCATCCGCCTAGACGCACAGTTCGGGACCCCCTACCCGAGATCTGCCGGTTTTGACACCGACAGACGCCTTTAAAGGTTGTTTTTGTGGGTTTAATCCTTGACGGGTCTATGCCCATCTTGCGCACTGTATCCTGATAAAGCAGGTTCAGGCTGCTGCCGCCGTCCATCGGGACTCTAGTGAGGTGAAATCCGTCAACGATTGGGTCTAGAACCAATGCGGCGAATCCGCCATGGCGGATGCTAGTGGGGTGGTCCCTTCGATCAAAAGTGATCGGGCATGAGGACCATAGATTGAACTTTGGGGCGACTGGCTCCATCGCATATACGTCCCTAAGTGCACGCTTTCGCTCCCTTTTGGGTATGTGGGTTGCGTATATCATGTTCACCGTCTGCACTTGTGGGGGGAAACCCTTTTGTCCTCTATTGTTTGACGGCCGGGTCTCCTCCTCGTCATTGCTATGCAGCCCCTTGTCGTTATTTTTGGCAATTAACTTGCCTGCCTGCTTGAACACCCAACAATCCCTGTTGGTGTGATTGGCTGGCTTTTCGGGGGTGCCGTGTATCTAGTACAAGCGATCGAGTATTCGGTCCAAATTGGACGGGCCCGGAGTATTTCTTTTGAATGGCTTTTCCACGACGGGTTTAGAGCCTCGAATCCGGCATTGGTCGTCGTATCTTCAGTATTATCGCCGTTAATGCGGCGCTTGTGCTTATTATGACGCGACCTGCCATTGCTGTCCTTGGTATCCGAACTACGAATTTTTGGTCGTTATTCTGCGAGCTAGCTACTGTCCTCTCCCGCAAGCGGGTCATGAGTGATGTGAGGGCTACCATGGATTTCGGCTTTTCCTGTCCTAGGTGCTGGGCAAGCCACTCGTTGCGGATGTTATGTTTGAAGGCTGCAAGGGCCTCTGCATCCGGACAGTCGACGATTTGATTTTTCTTAGTTAAGAACCGTGTCCAGAATTGTCTGGCTGCTGAATTATGTGGCTTAGGTCATCAACGTCTGGTGGGCGCACATATGTGCCCTGGAAGTTATCAAGGAATGCGGCTTCCAGGTCTTCCCAACACCCAATTGATTTTGCTGGCAAGCTGTTGAGCCAATGCCGAGGTGGTCCTTTATGCTTGAGTGGGAGGTATTTGATGGCATGTAGATCGTCACCGCGGGCCATGTGGATGTGAAGCAGATAGTCCTCAATCCAAACCGCAGGATCTGTTATGCCGTCGTATGATTCAATGTTTATGGGTTTGAAACCCTCAGGGATTTGATGATCCATTACCTCGTTTGTGAAGCATAGTGGGTGTGCGGCGCCTCTGTATTGGGCTATATCGCGACGCAGCTCAAACGAGCTTTGTCTACTGTGTTCGGCCCGGCCGGAATTGCTGTATCCGGCGTGACGGTTGTAAATCACGCATCGTGGGCACCCGATCCGTAGATCGATCTTGTTTGTCTTGCCTTATCCTCCAATATGTCTCATAAGTCCGGCGCATTCCCCCATGGCTTTGTACTTTTCGAGCGACGCCGGGGTATGGCTTTAGTGGAGGGCCTAGAGGCCTCTCTGTCAGCAACCACGAGGTGGCGGTCGGCCCGTGTGTCTTGCTGGTGATGTAGGTTTATGTGCTTCCTCCTCTAATCGGGGTAGCAGCTTGCGTTTGGGTAGCTTTTGGAGGCGTTCGAGTTCATACTCTTGACGCAAGGACTTGATCCATCTGTCGGCCTAGCAAATCTTGGTCACTCTAAGCTGTTCTTGCTTTCTTGAGGCTGCTTGTCGTGGCCATAAGCCTGCGTTTGAAGCGCTCTTGTTCGCGGGATCCTCGGGCATGACAAATTAAATGCGTCGTCGAGGCTTGCCTCGTCTCCGGGAGGAGGCATATAATTATCGTCCTCTACCTCTCATGCGCCGCCCTCTCATGAGGGCTGGCTTCTCCATCCTCTGTCTTTGAATCTTGCGGGAGGGTAGTCTTCGACCTTGTCCGGGGTGTTATTGTCTCGGTGCGGAATCTCCATTTTTGCCGTGGCGGGATTTAGGCGGTGCGGCGATGCGGCGCTTAGGCTGTTTCTTGGAGGGGTCATCCTCCGTTGTTCCATCGCCATTCCCATCCTTTGGGATGTCCACCATGTATATGTCGTATGACGAGGTGGCCTTCCAGTGCCCTGTAGGCGCTGGTTCTTGGTCGTCTCCGGCATCGTCGTCCATACCGTCGATGTCTTCGGAGTCGAAGTCTAGCATGTCGGTTAAGTCATCGACAGTGGCTACGAAGTGGCTGGTGGGTGGCCTTTGAATTTCTTCGTCGTCCGCATCCCAACCGTCCTGACCATAATCTGGCCAGGGCTCTCCTGATAAAGAGAGACACTTTAGCGAATTGAGGATGTCGCCAAAAGGCGAGTCTTGAAAAGATGTCATAGCGGTGAACTCCATGATCGGCGCCCAATCGGGTTCGATTGGCAGGGGCGCGGAAGGTTCGGGGTCCGGCACCTTGGAGTCACGAGCTTCACAAGGGACAGGGTTGGTATTCCACAAGTATATGGGATCAATCGTAGCCTTTTTGATAAGTAAGAGTGTTGAACCCAACGAGGAGCAGAAGGAAATGACAAGTGGTTTTCAGCAAGGTAATGTCCGCAAGTGCTGAAATTGTAAGTAATAGAGTAGTTTGATAGCAAGATAATTTGTAACGAGCAAGTAACGGTAGTAGTAAAAAAAGTGCAGCAAGGTAGCCCAATCCTTTTGAGGCAAAGGATAGGCCAAAACGGTCTCTTATGATAAGCAAAGTGTGTTCTTGAGGGTACACGGGAATTTCATCTAGTCACTTTCATCATGTTGGTTCGATTCGTGTTCGCTACTTTGATAATTTGTTATGTGGGTGGACCAATGCTTAGGTATTGTTCTTACTTGAACAAACCTCCTACTTATGATTAACCACCTCGCAAGCATCCGCAACTATGAGAAAAGTACTAAGAATAAATTCTAACCATAGGATTAAACTTTTGGATCCAATTGGTCCCTTACAGAATAGCGCATAAACTAGGGTTTAAGCTTCTGTCACTCTGGCAGCCCATCATCTCATAACTACTCCACAATGCATTCCCTTAGGCCCAAATGTGGTGAAGTTTCATGTAGTCGACGTTCACATGGCACCACTAAGGGAATCACAACATACATATCATCAAAATATCGAACACATATCAAGTTCACATGATTACTTGCAACATGATTTCTCCCGTGACCTCAAGAAAAAAAGTAACTACTCACAAATGATAATCATGCTCAAGATCAGAGGGGTATTAAATAGCATAATGGATCTGAACATATAATCTACCACCAAATAAACCATATAGTAATCAACTACAAGATGTAGTCAACACTACTAGTCACCCACAAGCACCAATATATAGTTCCGGTACAAAGATTGAACACAAGAGATGAACTAGGGTTTGAGAGGAGATGATGTTGTTGAAGATGTTGATGGAGATTGCCCTCCCCAAGATGGGAGAGTTGTTGGTGATGATGATGATGCTGATTTCCCCCTCCGGGAGGAAAGTTCCCCCGGCGGAATCGCTCCGTGATACGTCTCCAACGTATCTATGATTTTTGAATGTTCCATGCTATTATATTACCCGTTTTGGATGTTTATGGGCTTTACTTTACACTTTTATATCATTTTTGGGACTAACCTACCAACCAGAGGCCCAGCCCAAATTGCTGTTTTTTTTTGCCTATTTCAGTGTTTCGAAGGAAAGGAATATCAAACGGAGTCCAAACGGAATGAAACCTTTGGGAGCGATCTTTTTGGAACAAACGCAATCCAGGAGACTTGGAGTGGACGTCAAGAAGCAGCCGAGGCGACCACGAGGGTTCCAGGCATGCCCTAAGGGGGTGGGGGCGCCCCCCACCCTTGTGGGGCCCTCGTGGCTCCCCTGACCTACTTCCTTCGCCTATATATATCCATATACCCAGAAAACATCCAGGAGCACCACGAAAAACTATTTCCACCACCACAACCTTCTGTATCTGCCAGATCCCATCTTGGAGCCTTCACCGGCGCTCCGCCGGAGGGGGAATCAACCACGGAGGGCCTCTACATCATCTCCAAGGCCTCTTCGATGAGTCGTGAGTAGTTTACCACAGACCTTCGGGTCCATAGTTATTAGCTAGATGGCTTCTTCTCTCGCTTTGAATCTCAATACAAAGTTCTCCTCGATCTTCTTGGAGATCTATTCGATGTATAACTCTTTTTGCGGTGTGTTTGTCGAGATCCTGAATTGCGAGTTTATGATCATGTTTATCTATGAGAAATATTTGAATCTCCTCTGAATTCTTTTATGTATGATTGGTTATCTATGCAAGTCTCTTCGTATTACCAGTTTGGTTTGGCCTAATAGATTGATCTTTCTTGCAATGGGAGAAGTGCTTAGCTTTGGGTTCAATCTTGCGGTGTCCTTTCCCAAAGGATGCGAGGGCAGCAAAACACGTATTGTATTGTTGCCATCGAGGATAAAAAGATGGAGGTTATATCATATTGCATGAGTTTATCCCTCTACATCATGTCATCTTTCTTATTGCGCTACTCTGTTCTTCATGAACTTAATACTCTAGATGCAGGCAGGAGTCGGTCGATGTGTGGAGTAATAGTAGTAGATGCAGGCAGGAGTCGATCTACTTGTCATGGACGTGATGCCTATATTCATGCCTAGATGCTCTCATAATTATTTGCTTTTCTATCAATTGCTTGACAGTAATTTGTTCACCCACCGTAATACTTATGCTATCTTGAGAGAAGCCACTAGTGAAACCTATGGCCCCCGGGTCTATTTTTCATCATATTAATCTCCCGTCAACAAGCTATTTCTGGCGCAGTTTATTTTGCATCTTTTACTTTTCAATATGTATCACAAAAATACCAAAAATATTTATCTTATCTTATTATCTCTATCAGATCTCACTTTCGCAAGTTACTGTGAAGGGATTGACAACCCCTTTATCGCGTTGGTTGCGAGGTTCTTGTTTGTTTGTGTAGGTACGAGGGACTTGCGTGGAGCCTCCTACTGGATTGATACCTTGGTTCTCAAAAGCCGAGGGAAATACTTACGCTAATTTGCTGCATCACCCTTTCCTCTTCAAGGGAAAAACCAACACATGCTCAAGAGGTAGCAAGAAGGATTTCTGGCGCCGTTGCTGGGGAGGTCTTCTCTCAAGTCAAGACATACCAAGTACCCATCACAAACTCATCTCGCATTACATTATTTGCCATTTGCCTCTCATTTTCCTCTCCCCCACTTCACCCTTGCCGTTTTATTCGCCCTCTCTTTCCCAATCTCCTCTCTCTTTCGCTTGCCTTTTTGTTTTCTTGTGTGTTGGATTGCTTGTCGCGATGGTGCAAGATAATACCAAATTGTGTGATTTTTCCAATACCAATAATAATGATTTCCTTCGCACTCTGATTGCTCCTCTTAATGATGTTGAGTCTTGTGAAATCAATGCTGCCTTATTGAATCTTGTTATGAAAGATCAATTCTCTGGTCTTCTGTCGGTGGGAAACGACACCTATGGGATCACAAGGATCCCTTCTGCGGTTGTAGGGGCGCAGGGTTGTGAGAAGGGCAGGATCAGTAATCAGCACGAGGATCGTTTACCCAGATTCGGGCCACGAGGAATGCGTAAAACCCTAGTCCTACTTTGGTGGATGTGTTGAATGTTCTTGAGCTCTTGAACTAGCTACGGTGGCTGCGTGGTTCAAAAGAGCCGAATTCCTCTCCAGTACGCCATGTGCCTTCTTTTATAGTCGAAAGGGGCTGCCATAGTGGCACACAGGAGGTGGAAAGGCCTACAGTGCTATGAGCTTATTGCTCGTATTACAGGAAAAGACGCATTTAATGCGTAGCTTAGGTGTCCTCTTGCCTTATCGGGGACGGGAGCGAGGCCCGTCTTGTCCGTCGCCGCTCCTCCTCGCTTCGACACACGCCCTGGCTAGCGATGCATGCGGCGCCATGTAGGCAGGCAAGCAGCTGAGGTGGCGCAGTGGTGGAGCCTTCACGAAGATCTGCATGCCGCCATGCAGGCGTGTGCTGTGTTGGCCTGGAAGCTGCATGTTGCGATGCAGGTGCTTGCCCAGCTAGTTGAGCTGGTAGCTGCATGTGAACGGCGGTGGAGGCTTGGTTGGTGCTTGCCTGGCAGTGGCCCCGCTGACGCCCTTGGCAAGGTCCTTGCCGGGTGGCCCGACAAGGGTCTTGCCGTGGCGCGCTGTCGTCCCTGGCAAGGATCTTGCCGTGGGTCTTGTGGGTTTCCTCGGCAAGAATCTTGTCAAGGATCGTTGCCTTCCAATCCTCATCTGATCTTGAATATTCTTCACAAAGATCTGCATGCCACCATGGAGGTGCCTCCCGAGCCCTGGCCCAACGTAGTTGATGGTGTTGGAGACCATGGGTTTGAGGGTGGCTCACTCTGCTGGTGTGGGCGAGCCGCCCGGCAAGGGTCTTGCCGGGGCTGCTGAGGCTGCCCCGGCAAGGGTCTTGCCAGGGCAACCTGCTTCGTCCATCTGCTCTCTGTGGTCTCGGTCTTTGGCGTTGCGCTGATTGTTTTTGTGTTTGTGGCTCTAATTTCCTGTCTCCGCCCTGCTTAAGCGTGGCCGTGGGCGCGGCTCTGACTGCCCGTGCACAAATAAGGGGTACAAAAGAGCGCCCCTATTTTAGTACACCGACAGGAGCCCCCGGGCCTGGTCCACACATAAGCGCAACATGTTGTTGGGCCAGGACCAGAACGGTGCGTGGGCAGGCGGGGCGGTTTTTACTGCGGTAAAACTTTTCGTCCGCTGTGCTTCCCCACAACCCGCATTGAATGCATGAAGTGGGGGTCGCGCGCGCGTGACTAAAGCACGCTGGCGTCATCTTGCGGTGGACAGTAAAGAGGTGGCTTGCGCATCCCCTTGAAACCGTTGGGCCACCGCTCATTTACCGCCCTTACTTGGGAACCGTCGCTCCACGCGTCCCATTGCGCTCGTCTCTTGCGCCATGTTTGCTGCATGCATGACGCAGGGCGAATGACAGGCGCGTGGGATATGGGAAGTCGCGCTCGTGTGGGTCGATTCCCACGCTCCTTAAATTGGGCGGGGAGGGCGGTCGACGGCCCCGCCCGCTGTCACTTCAATGAGCCGGATTGGCCTAAAGGGGCGGTCGAGCCCCGTCCCCGCCTCTTTATAAAGAGGGGAGCGGGAGGAACGACGCCTCTCAATCCTTTGTCGCCTGCTTCTCTCCATTCGTGCTCCCTCCTTCCTTTTGCGATGGCGAGGGGGCGCGGTGACGCTTCATCGGTGGCGGCGAGGGTCTCGGCTAGAAAACGCGCCCCTCCTCCCCAAGAGCTTGTGGCGGCAGAGCCAGCCGTTAGAGGAAGGGGGAGAGGTCGAGGCCGCCGCGGTTCTCGGGAAAGAGGAGGTCGGGGCGGCGCACCGGCCTCGCCTCTGCCAGCGGCCCCTCCCCCGGTGGAGGGCCACGTTGGGGACAACCCCTACGAGTTCTTCCTTAGGCTGCGCCAGCCGCCACACCGTCGTCGTCGTCTCCTTACCCCATTTGCACGGAAGATGGAGCTGGACCCGCCGCAGGCACTGCGGCTGCATATGAGGGGCTGTGGGAATAGCGGTACATGGGCCAACGTCGAGTTCCCCGCCCCTCACGTCATGTATCTTCACCGAGGGTGGAAGACCTTTTCCCGTATCCACAGCCTGACGGAGGGGCTCACTCTCCATTTCAAGTTAATGGAGAGCGGCCTCCTCTCCGTCAAGGTCTTTGGGCACTTTGGGACTCGCGTAAGGTGCTGCATGGAGAGCTCCTCTGATGACGAAGACTCCTCCTCGAGCGAGAGTGACGAGGAGGACAGCGGTAGCGACGACGAGGGTAACGAGCGGCAGGACGATGGGTCCGACTAGGCGTCGGGCGCGCCGCTCCGGGGCGACACCGCGACGCCATCATCCATGTCGCCGGCTCCTTGAACTTCTCGGGGTCGTCTCCTTGGGCGGCTGGCTTGGGAGGCCGGAGAAGACGAAGAGGGCAGGTGGCAGGCCGTCAAGCCGAAATATGCGGGCACTGACGCCTTCGTCGCGTATTGCCGGTCCTGTCGCCTCGTCTTCCAGCTCTTCTCCCGTCATCATCATCACCAGCTTCCCTTCGGGGTGGCCACCGGGATGTTCTCCTGGTGCCTTCTGCTGCTCATACCTCGCCTAGGCGCCCCCTTTTCCCTTTTGCTTTCTTGTTTCATTTCCTGAGGAGAGGGACAAGAAAGGGATTGCGGGCACCTTATCTCTTTTCAACTTGTAAGCCTACGGGCCTTATTTAGATCTAAAACATGTAATCTCCCTATTCATGTTTATGTTCCATACTTACTGTACCTGTATGGAACGTATTAATGGAAAAGGGGTGCTTGCCGGGTCTTGTGCATGCGTGTGAGCAAAGCGCATACCAAGGAACAAATCGTTGTTATTTTTAATATAAGCATCGTTGCCCGGCAGCAGGCCTTGCCGTTCCCCCACTCCATCCGTCCATACTCACGCCTTTGGCGGAGGCAGGGACGATGTGGGGGTGGGCCCTACACTTGCTTCCTTGCCACCGCGGCTACAACCATATTCCGAACCAAGAAACTCTTGGGTGATAGGAACGAGGGGAGCACGGCAGCCTTGGAACAAAATGAGGTTCCATACGTCCCAAGTTTCATACAGAAATGCATGACAAGGGATGGGAAAACTTATCTGAATCTGCAGCCCCCGGCAACCTTGACTTGCCGTGGGTGGACCTCCGTGTCTTCTACCCTCGGCAAGCTCGGCTTGCCGGACTTGGGGCGCTGGCTTGTTCTCTTCCTTCCACTTGGCTTGGCGAAAACATATCATGTACCCTGCGTACCAAAAAGGATGGATAGGAACAAAATAACGCAAACTCGACCTCTACGCTAGGGTTTAGTCGCCGCTAAGCACTATCAACCCTAACCGAGGGAGATACTCAATCTAGCATGCATGCTATGACTTAGGGCGCCAACGCTTCGTTTATTTATGCTCAGGGTCTGCGCCTGGCTTTGTACAAAGGGTTACATGCCTTGCCGGCAAGGCTTGTACAAAAGGTGGCTTGCCGGGAGGCCCGACAGCCGCGCCTTATGGGTAAAACTTGCGAAGATGCTCGATGTTCGAGTGAGTTGCTCATTTGGAATGGCATCTTGGTCTCAGCGGATTGCGCCGGGCCTGGTGACTCGTGTTACCCGATAAGGGCCTTCCCACTTCGGCATCAACTTGTTGGAATTCTTGGCGATGAGCGTGTCGAAGAACAAGGCCGCCTTCCTCAAAGCCCGGACACGAACCTTGCGGCTCTGATGGCGGCGCAAAGGCTTCTTTGGTAGTCGCGCCGCTCTCACAGCCGCCCGGAGACGATCTTCCTCAAGGAATGTTGCGTCATCTTGCCGCAATCGCTCTTGCTCAAGCTCATCATAAGCGAGCACTCGAGGCGACCCATATGTGTGTTCCGTGGGGAGAACTGCTTCTGCCCCATAGACCAGGGAAAAGGGTGTCTGGCCGGTGGCTCGATTTGGCGTCATTCTGATCGACCAAAGAACCGCCGGCAACTCGTCAATCCAGTGCCTTCCACTCTATCGCAGCCTGTCAAAAGTCTTCGTTCTTAAGCCTCGTAGAACTTCAGCATTTGCTCTCTTTGCTTGGCCGTTGCTTCGTGGGTGCGCCACAGAAGCAAAACATACCTTGCTGCCAAGATCCTCAATGTACTGCATGAAGGCGTGGCTTGTGAACTGTGTGTCGTTGTCGGTGATGATCCTGTTGGGTACCCCAAAACGGCAAACTAGCCCCTTGAAGAACTTGATGGCTGACTGCGTTGTCACCTTCCTCACCGCTTCCACCTCTGGCAACATTGTGAACTTGTCGATTGCAATGTAAAAGTGCTCAAATCCCCCGACGGCACGAGGGAAAGGGCCCAATATGTCAAGCCCCCAGACCGAGAAGGGCCAGGAGAGAGGGATGGTTTGAAGGGCTTGAGCTGGTTGATGAAGCTTCTTCGAATGGAACTGGCACGCTTCACACTTGGTTACTAGTGCCATCGCATCCTAGAGGGCAGTGGGCCAGAAGAAACCTTGCCGGAAAGCCTTGCCAGCAAGGGCCCTCGACCCCTATGTGGGAGCCACATATGCCTCCATGTATCTCTGCCAACAGCTCTAGTCCTTCCTCCCGGGAGATGCACTTCAATTTCACCACATTCGGTCTTTCTCTGCACAAGACGTTGTCAACGAATTGGTACAGAGTAGACCGGCGGGCTACTCTCTCTGCCTCTTCCTGCTCCTCAGGAAGCCTCCTATTTCAAGGAATTGGACGGTGTGCTGCGCCCATGCCGGAGCCCGTGGCTCGACAACAAGGACCAAAGGCATCTCTTCTGCCACGGGAGCGACCGTCTCTACGGCCATGTCCTAAGGCCCTGTCGGAGTCGGTTGCCCCACGGCAGGATCGGTGTCGGTGTCAAAACCGGCGGATCTCGGGTAGGGGGTCCCGAACTGTGCGTCTAGGCGGATGGTAACAGGAGACGAGGGACACAATGTTTTTACCCAGGTTCAGGCCCTCTCGATGGAGGTAATACCCTACGTCCTGCTTGATTAATATTGATGATATGGGTAGTACAAGAGTAGATCTACCATGAGATCAATGAGGCTAAACCCTAGAAGCTAGCCTATGGTATGATTGTTGAGATGTAATGTTGTGTCCTATGGACTAAAGCCCTCCGGTTTATATAGATACCGGAGAGGCTAGGGTTACAGTAGTCGGTTACAATGGTAGGAGATCTACATATCCGTATTGCCAAGCTTGCCTTCCACGCCAAGTAAAGTACCTTCCGGACACGAGCGAGTCTTCAATCTTCTATCATCGTGAGCAGGAGTCCGGCAGATATTGATAGTCCGGCTATCCGGACACCCCTAGTCGAGACTCCTCGGTAGCCTGAACCGGTCTTCAATGGCGATAAGTCCGGCGTGCATAATGTTCGGCATTGCAAGGCGGGTTCCTCCCTTGAATAATCCAGAGAAGATAATGAACACCAGGATAGTGTCCGGCTCTGCAAAATAATTTCCACATTCCAACGTAGAGAGAATAAAACACACACTTTAATTCAATCTGCTGACGTATTACGCAGCGTGATGTCACACCGCAGCCAAGCCCTCGTTTGAATCGTTTTTATTATTCCGCCTCAGCACGTTTAGCGAAGCGGCTTCCTTAACGCCGTCTGTCAAAGCAGAGATCGTGTTCCCTTTTATTCCGGGATCCTCATCAATACGTGCGTGGGTAACCCAACCGTTCCCGTCGCCACGCCTCCTCTATCGAAGGGGAATCTCAAACGGTCACGGAGACGGCCCTTGGTATTACTTCCCTTTTATAAGAGGACCAAGGCCTGTCCTTGTCTTTCAACCTCACATCGAATCTTTCCTCTGCTCCCAGTTCCAACACCAAGAGCTTCAGACTCGAGCGCTTCGGATCCACAGCAATGTCCGGCTCCGACCTCCAGGGCCGATGGGTGCCCTCCTCCGTCACGGAGGAGGACATATTGAAGTTGCGTGAGGCCAAGTACCTGGCCTACGAAGTCTCGCACAGGTTGCCTGCCCCTGGGCAGGCCGTGCCCAGAGCCCGTGAATATGTCGTTTTCGCATCTCACCTCCGTCGGGGATTAGGCTTCCCGACGGATCCTTTCGTGAGGGGGCTCTGTTCTTCTCGGGCTGGACTTCCACGACTTGGCTCGGAGTCCATGCTCCATATCTCCGCATTCATTATTGTCTGCGAAGCCTTCCTCCACGTCATCCCCACTTGGCTGTGGCTGAAAACATTCAAGGTGGAGCGAAGATGATCGGGGCGTCGGCGGAGTGTGGCGGGCGACCATAAGCAAGAAGGTCGATGCCCGTGGCTCGAAGGTTCCTTCAAGAGGAGCAGGATTGTGGCAGCGAGGTGGTTCTACATCACCGCTCAAGGGGCGCAAGCGAAGCCGCCTCCTCCTTCCCGGGACCTCCACACAAGCGATGTCGTGGGTCGACCAAGGGCTCAACTGGGGCCGTCCGAGGGCGTGCCCGCACTGCGAGGCGGTTCGGGACCTCCAAACAAGGGAGATTGATCTGGTCAAGGTGATGCGAGGTCATGCTAACTAGGCACCTCCTACCTGCAAATGTCGTCCTCTCCGTTTATGAGAGTTCAATCCGGAGGACCTCGTATCCTCCAAAGATTTCATGGGTGCGACACCCTTGGAGATGTCTGAGCTGTTCTTCGGACCGCAAGTGGCGTGTCCGGATTCGGCGAGATCTTTGGACTAAGCCGCGATCGTCCGGATACTCGGGTAAATAGCTCAAAGCCGGACATCCTATTTTGTATGCCTTTCAAGAGATCGTCTCGACCCTTTGTTCTTTTACAGGGAATGGGTGGCGCGATCAAGGCTGATAAGGTGTCCGCCCCCCCCGAGACCGTGCTGGAGCCCGTGCTGGTCGAGAATGTTGGAGGTTGCGCCCACGAGAGGGGCGACGGGGGAGATAAAGGAGCTAATACTTCGTCCAAAGGGGCGACTGAAGAGGAGGGAACCAAGGATCCCTCCCTTTAGGGGGAGAAGAGGACCGCCTCCAAAGATCCGGAGGTCCTAGCCCCTAAGCGTGGGAAGAAATCCCCACCGGGGGGTCCGACGTCCGGAGAGAATCCGGACGCGCAATCATCGCCCAAGGACCAGCCCTCCAACGAGTCGTGAGTATGAAAGAAGAAACTTTAATCGGATAGTACCTTCGTTTATGCTTCTGTGGGTAACTGAAGTATTTATATCGCAGTTCGGATCTGCAGCCGTCTCAGGTGAGTTCATCCTCGGGGGATCTCCTTCCGGAGATGATGGAGAGCGATCGCCTCCGTCTGCCCGCTGCGGATGAGGCGAAGCAAGCCCAAGTGTCGCCACGGAGGGCATCCCGAGTCCGGAGGGCGAGAGTTCAACACCCACGAGCCTCGGCGGAGAATCGAAGAATTTGCTTGAGAGGCGTCCATTTCAGAAGATCACCGTGCGTTAATGCGTATGGTGATTGGAAGGATTTCGTCCACGGCGGATTGCGTGATCTGCCATGAGCTTCTTTGGCGGGATTTGAGGTATGTGAAAATAGCGTGCCCTTTGTTTTTAACAGTTGTGCATATAAAAATGCGCCTGTATAGATAGTAGCCCACGAGACTCGGTAGGTTGTCGAAGGCGACAGCGTGCGTAGAGGATCGAAAATCTAAATATCTCGGGTAATGAATATCGCCATTCGTCACGGTGGCGGATAGTCGAGGCCAGCCGGATGATCGAGTTCTTGGCCGAATCGAGTCGGAATGGACATGGCGGAATCTTGACATAGCACTTGTCAATCAGCGACTTGACGAGTCGCAAGGTAAATAAATTCTCCATAGCCGCTTTATTAAGTGGGTTAAAGCCCTCCTCGATAAGTTATATGCTGTTTATCTGAGACAGTCTTTGCTGCTGTGGAGAGACTTGGGCGAGCTTGCACAAGCCAAGGAGCAAGCCGAAGGAGTGATCTTGTTGCCGCGAGGGCGGCCGAGGAGTTGAAGGCGAAAAGGCTGCGCCTTTGCCTAAGCGGGCGGAGGTGGCGGATTGGCCAAGAATTTAAAGGATGCTACCGACCGTGGCGAGGCTCTTGAAAAGGCGCCTATTGGAACGGGAAGACTGAAGAAGGCCACCGCCGAGACCAAGGATGCCCGCTCTGCAATCACGGGCTATGAAGGAGGAGCTGCGCCAAGCCGGAGAAATCACGGCTGGCAAGCCGTTTCTTATGCGTCGCCGGTTTATGGATGCCAAGTATGCCAAATTTGAAAAGCAGTGGAGTTCGGAGGATCCTTACATGGACTTGGCTGCGAGTGCGGCTGGCGCCGTTAAGCACTTCGGGCCGGGGATCACGAGGTGGAAGAGTTATATTGGACTCAATTCCACAGTCCGAATCGCCCTCTTCCGCTGTCGGACAGGTTGGCTGAATGGGCCGAACTGAATAGACTGTCCGGGCTGGCTATGACTGACATCGTGGCCCATGTGTGGCCAGAGAGGTCCAAGGCGACGAGCTATTTTGGCCTACTGCAGCAGTTCCTTGGGGCGGTGCCGCATATCAAGGAGATGAAGCGGTCGGCCTGCATCGAGGGCGCGCGGATGGCTCTGGCCCGTGTAAAGCGCGATGTCCGGAGATGGATGCCACCGCTGTTGCTGCCCAGGGTTCGGATGGGAACCGGCTTCTGCCGAACATTATTTGAGGAAGTTATCTTGTGGCGCTTCGTATAATAAGTCGCGATCTTGCGAAGAATGTAACGTTCAATTGAACGCATTAACTTGTTTATGAATGATTATAGTATGAATGCTTTTTATACTTGTGCTTCCAAGTAGTAATACTTCTCCTTGCGGCCGTTTAAGTATACTTGTGTATAACTTTGAAAGATGCGATCTTCGCTTACCCCTTGCACAAGGTGCTTTGGGGTGTTCGCAAAATAAGCGCTTTTTCACACTTTAATCCGACGTCTCGGTCCTATTATAAGGAGGTGGTAGCGTAGCGAATGAGGCAATCCGGACTATAATGCTTTATCTCTTTCACTTAGCCAATGGAGCTCGAGGGTGGGGCTACGATATAGCCCCTAATGGCACCGCACATCTCCGGATTCGGGGTGCGTATGTGCTGATCGAAGCGGCCCTTCGCCAAAGCGGGAATTCTAAACATTTCGTAGTCGATCAAGTGGTGACGGACTCTCGCTATATCATGATGATCGGTTTCGGCTTTCTCTCTTGAGGTGCTCGCCCAGATTTAACCTGAGGCACAATCGCAGAGTTCTCCACAGTGCCGCGTTAGCGGGTGATCTGAGCGTAAGGCAGCAAAACACGAGCCGGCAAACCCAACATTTGACCAAAGACATGATTGAGCTGATGCATATAGTGCCCAACTTGAGGCGCGAACACTCCTAAGGTGTTTGGACTTTATGATAACGGGCAGAATTATGCCCTAAGCCCCTTGTGTCCGAATGCGGGCATTGTCTTGGCGCGCCAATGCCAAAGCGTCGGGCTCCGCCTCGGCTATAGGAAGAAGCCGAGGCGATTTAGCAACAAGAGACGAGTAATAAAAGGTCTACGTGGGTCTTAATCTGAAAAGAATCCTTGCGACGGGTCCCTACTGCACGTCTGCGCCTGTGTCTCCGTTGTGCCGTTATCCTGGATGGGTATGCACGTTGTTCATCTGTAGGAAAGAGAGGAACATTTCAAAAACAGTTCGTGCAAAAATAATGCAAAAGAATAAGCGTAAATAATTAAAGCTAGGTTTATATGAAACCGATGTTAGTTGTGCGTGCAGCCCCTTGTGAAAGGGTATGCGGCTAGGGAGCCCCTAGCCTGCTGAGTCCGGATTCGTCTATCCGAATCCGGGGTCTTTAAGTGACCCTCGCACTGAAATGGTGCCATGTGGACCGGGCATCTTAAGTGTAAGAGACGCGTAATGCGGTATGGCGTTGAAGCGGACAAAAGCCTTTCGTCCTAATAGTGCTTGATGTTCACTTTTAAATGGGACGATATGGAAAATTAACTTTTCTCGTCGAAAATTGTTCGGTGATCCGAACACCACTTGATAATATCGAGCTGTGCACTTGGCGTAAGGGCCTGGCGTAACTCCTTTGAAGGAAGTGCGGCTGTGTCGAATTTTGGTAGGGTCTATCCTCATCCGACGGATTGTGTTTGAATATAGCAGGTTTAAGTCACTGCCTCCGTCCATTAGGACGTTTGTGAATTGTAGTCCGTCTATTATCGGATTCAATATCAGGGGAGTCCGTCCCGCGGTTCGAACACTTTTGGAATAATCCCGGTGGTCGAAAGTGATTGGTTTTGATATCCAATCTCTATGGTTTGCGGGGCCGGACCGTGCGAAGCTCTTTTTAGAAAGTGCCGCACTATTTTTCCGTGTCCTCACATGAAGTGAGTTCTTGCTTTGACCCCTTGTGGGAAAGTCTTTTGTTTTCGGTGCCTCGCTGGCGGGTTTATCTTCTTAAGCTGACGCGCGTCGAGCCCCTTGCGTTCAGCGTTTAGTCGGCGGACTGTTTGAAAACCCAACAATCCTGTGGGTGTGATTTGCGAGCCTTAAAGTCTTGTGGATTTGATGATCCGACCGAGATTTTGTGTAGGTTAGACAGTTAAATCGCTGTCATCCTTGATGGGTTGAGCTTTATTATTGACCGTGAGCTTTTAAATCCGGCGTTGATCGCCGTGCTCTTTGGGCTTTTCTCTTTATTCGGCGCTGTTCTTTTCTACGCCGTGATTTTCCGTTCCATCTCTTATCTCGGATGTACTTGGGTCAGCTGGTGCTGCTTCTTGCCAACCAGCTGTCCTCTCTCGCGCATAAAGCGGGTCATGAGGCTTGTTAATGCGGTCATTGTCCTCGGTTTCTCTTGACCGAGGTGTCTGCGAGCCATTCGTCTTGGACATTGTGCTTAAAAGCTGCTAAGGCTTGGCGTCCGGACGATCGACTATTTGGTTCTTTTGGTAAGGAACCTGTTCCGCAATTTCATGCCGACTCTCCGGGCTGTTGAGTTATGTGACTTAGGTCATCTCGCATCCGGAGGCGGACATAAGTCCCTTGAAAATTTGCTCTAAACGCTTCCTCGAGCTCTTCCCAACTTCCAACGTGTTTTACGGGAGGCTTTTGAGCCAATGACGAGCTGGCCCTTTGAGCTTGAGGGTAGATATTTTATGGCGTGGAGATCGTCTCCTCGGCCATATGTATATGCGATATATAGTCTTCTATCCGCACTCTGTGGTCTGTTGTTCCATCGTAGGCTTCTATGTTGATGGGTTTAAACCCTGCTGGGAATTCATGTTCCAAACCTCGTCTGTGAAGCATAGTGGGTGTCTGGCGCCCTGTGCTTA
This sequence comes from Aegilops speltoides, assembly GCA_021437245.1. NCBI lineage: Eukaryota > Viridiplantae > Streptophyta > Magnoliopsida > Poales > Poaceae > Aegilops > Aegilops speltoides. Next base: position 59,280,901 of record CM038144.1, on the reverse strand, counting down.
TGCGTGCCGCTATCGTCGGACACTTGACGTGTTCCTTTGCTTATTGGGGCTTTCCTTTTGGGTCCGTAGATGGACCTGGCTGGGCCATTTGACGGTGGAGGCTTTATGGCCTCTTCATCGAATTCTGGGAGCAGCTTGCGCTTCGGGCAGCTCTTCGATTGGTGGCTGTTGCCTTGTTTGTCTGCGGTTTTGAGCACTTTTCTCCATCTTATCCGGAGCGCGTCTTCCGCTGTGTTGAGCTTCCGCTTTTCCTTCTTCAGGCTTCTTGCTGTAGTGATGAGCCTGCGTTTGCAAAGATCTTGTTCGACGGGCTCTTCGAGCTCGTCGTCATCGGGGCTTGATTCGTCCTCGGAGGGAGGTACATAGTTGTGATCCTCGACCTTTTCTTCTACCGCCCTTTCGTGAGGGCTTGCTTCTACATCCTCCTTCGCTGAGTCTTGCTGGAGGGGTTTGTCTTCGGCACTCTCCGGAGTGTTATTATCTCCGTGCGGATTCTCCATTCTTGTTGTGGCGGGATTTAGGCGGTGCGACGGCCGGCGTTTAGGCTGCTTCTTCAAAGAATCTTCCTCCGCTGTTTTTTCGCCATCCCCTTCCTTTGGGGTATCCACCATGTAGACGTCGAATGACGAGGTGGCCTTCCAAAGTCCGTGGGCGCTGGTCCTGATCGTCTCCGGCATCATCGTCCATAGCGTCGATGTCCTCGGAGTCGTAGTCTAGCATGTCGGTTAGATCCTCGGCAGTGGCTACAAAGTGGGTGGTGGGTGGGCTCGAATTTCTTCGTCGTCCGAACTCCAACCGTCCCGCCATAGTCCGCCAGATTCTCTGATAGCGAGAGATGCTTGAGGAATTCAGGATATCGCCAAAAGCGAGTGTTGAAAGATGTCCGCGGCGGTGAATTCCATAACCGGCGCCCAATCTGGCTTAATTGGCGGGGGCGCGGGAGGCTCGGAGTCCGGCGAGGAGTCCGGCGCCTCGAGATCATGAGTTTTGCAAGGGACAAAATCGGTATTCGGCTCCATCACCGTAGATGTTGAAGCCCCCGGGGCGGCGTCTATCCACCGACCCTCGTCATGGGCAATCGGCTCTGGGTAAGTAGCCGGGGCGGATTCAAGTGCGGCCACCAAAGCACTGTCCGGTGGCAGAGCTAGATCATGCCCATCGTCGCAGTGCGGCGCGCTTGGCTGTGGCTCGAGTCCGTCGAAGATCAAGTCTCCGCGGTCATCGGCCGTGAAGTTTAGGCTTCGAATCGACTGACGGCCAGGGCGAAGCTTCGATCTGCTCGGATGGCCAAGAGAGTTGGCCCGCATGCAAAGCCGCCGAATCTGAAGATCTGTCTGGGAGAAAAGTCTCACCCTGGACAGCGTTGAAGGTTGAAGATGCCATCGAGCCTATTGGTGACGACACAGAAGAACTCTCAATGAAAGCACCAATGTCGGTGTCAAAACTGGCGGATCTCGGGTAGGGGGTCCCGAACTGTGCGTCTAGGCGGATGGTAACAGGAGACGAGGGACACAATGTTTTTACCTGGTTCGAGCCCTCTCGATGGAGGTAATACCCTACGTCCTGCTTGATTAATATTGATGATATGGGTAGTACAAGAGTAGATCTACCACGAGATCAATGAGGCTAAACCCTAGAAGCTAGCCTATGGTATGATTTTTGAGATGTAATGTTGTGTCCTACGGACTAAAGCCCTCCGGTTTATATAGACACCGGAGAGGCTAGGGTTACATAGAGTCGGTTACAATGGTAGTAGATCTACATATCCGTATTGCCAAGCTTGCCTTCCACGCCAAGTAAAGTACCTTCCGGACACGAGCCGGAGTCTTCAATCTTCTATCTTCGTAGTCTGGGAGTCCGGCGGATATTGATAGTCCGGCTATCCGGACACCCCCTAGTCCAGGACTCCCTCAATCGGCATCCACGGCAACATCTTCGCCAGTGGCTCCGGGGAGCTCGGTGGGGAAGTACTTGCCGGGGCCTAGATTCCTCCGCTTGTTCTGCCCGGTTGATGGTTCGACGGATGGTTGAGTTAACCGAAGCACAAGAGTACCTGGTTCCACAGGTAGCCTGAGGGCAGCACGCTTTGACAGGTAGTCGGCGATGTCGTTCTCCGTCCGAGGAACATGCTCTGCTTGTATACCGTCAAAGCGCTCCTCTAGTTTCTTCACTTCATCCACGTAAGCTTCCATCAACGGGCTTTGATAATCTTTGTTGATCTGCCTGACGACGAGCTGCGAATCACCCCTGACGATGAGCTTTTTGACTCCGAGGTCCGCTGCGATCCTGAGACTGGCAAGCAAGCCCTTGTACTCGGCGGTGTTGTTAGTTGACATCTCCCGTGGAAGTGCATTTGGATGACACACTTGAGGCGCTCTCCAATGGGTGCGACAAGCAGCACGCCAGCACCGATGCCTTGCAGCGAAAAAGCCCCATCAAAGTACATGATCCAGTTGCTGCTCATTTCCTTGCCGGGGAGAGTGGTCTCCTGTACCTCTTCGTCGGGCGTCGAGGTCCATTCTGCAACGAACTTTGCCAAGACTTTGCTCTGAATCGTTGAGGTGCTTTCGAACTTTAAACCAAAACTCGACAGCTCTAGGGCCCATTCCATGATCCTCCCCGTTGCATCTAGGTTATGCAGTATCCGTTGCAACGGGAGGCGGGTGACCACGGTGATCTCATGCGCTTGGAAGTAATGATGCAGCTTCCTCGAGGCCATAAGGAGGCCGAAGAGCAATTTTTGCACACCTGAGTACCTCGACATAGCCCCCTGCAAGAGGGAGCTGACGGAGTAAACTGGGTGTTGCACCATTTTCTTCTTCTGCGCCACCTCACCTAGTCGCACGGGGCCTGTCGCACTGGCGTCAGCCTCTGCCAGGGACTAAGTCTTGCTAGGACCGAGCCCTGTTGGGGAGGATTCCGGCTCGTCATCCATTGATTATGCCGCCACCGCTGCCTCTTCGTCGACCTCTCTCTGCGCCACCAGTGCGGCGCTAACTACCTGATTCGTTGCTGCTAGGTATAGCAGCAACGGTTCTTGTGGTTTGGGCGCAACCAGCACTGGGGTAGAGGAGAGGTACTTTTTCAAATCCTGCAGCGCTGCCTCAGCCTCCGGGGTCCACTCCATTGGGCCTGTCTTCTTCAAGATCTTGAAAAAGGGAAGGGCACGCTCTGCGAACTTGGAGATGAATTTGCTCATGGCGGCAATGCAGCCAGTGAGCCGACACACGTCTTTAATTCGCTTAGGTGCCTCAATCTGCTCAATGGCCTTGATCTTATCTGGGTTTGCCTCAATCCCGCGCTGCGACACAAAGAACCCGAGAAGCTTGCCGGACGGGACACCGAAGACACACTTCTCAGGGTTCAACTTGAGGTTGATCTTGCGCAGGTTTGCAAATGTTTCCTCCAGATCTTGCACAAGTGTTGCTTTGTCCTTGGTTTTGACCACTATGTCATCCATATAAGCTTCCATATTTCTATGTAGTTGGGGCTCAAAACCAATTTGGACTGCTCTTGCGAAGGTTGAGCCAGCGCTCTTCAACCCGAAAGGCATCCGTAAAAAGCAATACGTACCACATGGGGTGATGAACGATGTCTTCTCCTTGTATTCTTTTGTCATGAAGATCTGGTGGTACCCTGAGTAGGCATCGAGGAATGATAACAGGTCACACCCGGTCGTGGAGTCAACAATATGGTCTATGCGCGGTAACAGGAAGGGATCCTTTGGACAAGCTTTATTGATGTCTGTGTAATCATGACACAGTCTCCACTTCCCGTTTGCCTTGCGCACCACTACCGGGTTGGCCAACCATGTCGGATGGAGCACCCCCCTTACCAAGTCTGCCGTCTCTAGTTTTCTGATCTCCTCCGTGATAAACTCCTTGTCAGGACCCCGACTCAAAGCCACACCGATCTAGCATGTAACACCTCATATCACTTTGCGGCCTCATGCACAGTATTCCCACGGGTGTCGCCCTACCTTGCCCGGGACCGTTTGCGTCTTTTGGCACACGTATATGATATTGTCGCTAGCATCCATATGACAAGGAGTCTGAGCTGACATGGCTAGTTGTGAACCCAAAGTGGCACTAACTCACAGGGACATGCATACATGACCCAACAACAAATGTGTTGGTCATTAGCGAGTGAATCCGGGGTGTAGCAGCTGGGCTAGCAGGACTCCGGTAAACCGGGCTATAGCAGGTTAACAAGACTCCGGTAGACACTGCATGACATTTCCTCGAAGGGACAGACACAGGAACGAAGAAGGACACATGCCGGCCAGCCTAAGTGTTCCGGAGCAGTAGCAAGCTACCAAGGCTCAATTAAAGCACTAGGAGACATTTCCCGGTAAGAGAGGCTACCAAGGATAAACAACTAGATAGTCAGATCCAACACATACCAAGCATTTCAATAACATACACACAATATGCCCGATATGTGCAAATACAACATGACATCACAACATGACTCTACAACTCAAGTATTTTATTCAATAGGCTCTGAGGAGCGAGATATTACAAACATGGGTCTCTCGACCCAGCATTCAGAGCATACAAGTCAAAGCACAAGCGGAAGCTTAACATGTCTGAGTATAGACATCTACAAATGAAAAAGGCTGAGAAGCCTGACTATCTACCAGATCCTGTCGAGGGCACAAGATCGTAGCTGAGGTAACAAGCTAAACGTCGAAGTCCATGCAGAACTACTAGTGAGACTGAAGTCTCTCTGCAAAACATAAAATAGGCAAACGTGAGTACAAATGTACCCAGCAAGACTTACATCAGAACTAACTACATATGCATCATTATCAACAAAGGGGGTGGTGGAGTTTAACCGCAGCAAGCCAGCTTTGACTCGGTGGCTATCCTGAACTACGACTGCAAGTAACTCTTTTGAGGTGGCGCACACGAGTCCACATATTCACCATATCAATACACCACTATGGATCCGCTCCCGTCTCCATACAAGAACGCCATCCATAGCACTCACGCTTATCTTGCGTATTTTAGAGTATCCACTTTCACTTGTCTATGAATTGTAGGCAACCCAGAAGTCCATTACCGCGGACACGGCTATTCGAATAGATGATGTTAACCCTGCAGGGGTGTACTTCTTCACACACACTCTCACCACTTACCACCATGTACATGTCGTGTATCTCGGCAACCTTCAAACGGAATCCTGGCGAGGGAGTCGGCCACGACCTGACTAACCACACAAGTCTCTAGTCCAGGTTTATCGCCTATTCGGGTTCCATCCGCAAGGAGATCCGGCCGGGGTGTCGCTCATGGCCCCAAACGACGTGTATAGGGTTCCAAGCACACCAAACGGGTGGCGCCTAGCATACCCGGCCACGGTGCCTAGTCTGACCCAAGCCCACCTGTACCGGGTGCCACTTGGTAGACTACTAACACAACCTACAAACACCAGAAACTAGTTGCAACTCCTGGACATAGATCGAGTTGATTAATAAGTCGAGAGAGCTTGGAGTGCCCGGAGCCCAATGTGTGGTAGTAGCTATTCATGGATCACAAACAGAGAACTCAGTTCCTGAGGACGGCTTCCATGAGACAACCCACCATGTACTCCTGCTCGAAGAAAAATTGCTTAAAGTTGATGAAAATGCTAGGAACGTTGATAGACTTTTGCTTGATGTTGATTCTTTGAAACTTAGATCTATTCCACCTAAGCATGATATCAATGAGTCTCTCAAATCTATGAGAATTTCCATTGATGAGTGCAAAGAAAGAACCGCTAGGTTGCGTGTTAAGAAAGATTGCTTTGTAAAAGCGTGTTCTTCTAGTTTCCATGAAAATAATGATGAAGATCTAAAAGTTATTGATGTGTCCCCTATTAAATCCTTGTTTTGCAATATGAATCTTAATAATGATGGGACTGGAGATGAGTCAACTTTAGTTAAAAGGCGTCCCAATGATTCAGAGTTTTTAGATCTTGATGCTAAATTTGGTAAAAGTGGGATTGGAGAGGTCAAGAATTTAAATAGCATTGAACCCACTATTATGGATTTCAAGGAATTTAATTATGATAATTATTCTTTAGTAGATTGTATTTCCTTGTTGCAATCCGCGTTGAATTCTCCTCATGCTTATAGTCAAAATAAAGCTTTTACCAAACATATTGGTGATGCCTTGATGCAATCTTATGATGAAAAACTTAATTTGGAAGTTTCTATACCTAGAAAACTTTAGGATGAGTGGGAACCTACTATAAAGATTCAAATTAAAGATCATTAATGCTATGCTTTGTGTGATTTGGGTGCTAGTGTTTCCACGATTCCGAAAACTTTATGCGATGTGCTAGGTTTCCATGATTTTGATGATTGCTATTTAAACTTGCACCTTGCGGATTCCACCATTAAGAAACCTATGGGAAGGATCAGTGATGTTCTTATTGTTGCAAACAGGAATTATGTGCCTGTATATTTTATCATTCTTGATATATATTGTAATCTTTCATGTCCTATTATTCTTGGTAGACCTTTCCTTAGAATGGTTGGTGCAATTATTGATATGAAGGAAGGGAATATTAGATTCCAATTTCCATTAAGGAAAGGCATGGAACACTTCCCTAGAAAGAAAGTTAAATTACCTTATGAATCCATTATGCATGCCACTTATGAATTGAATACCAGAGATGGCAATACGTAGATCTATTCTCGCTTTTATGCCTAGCTAGGGGCGTTAAACGATAGCGCTTGTTGGAAGGCAACCCAATTTTATTTTTGTTCCTTGATTTTTGCTTCTGTTTAGTAATAAATATTTCATATATCTTCTGTTTATATGTGGTTTTATGTTTTAATTAGTGTTTGTGCCAAGTAGAACCTTTGGGAAGACTTGGGTGAAGTCTTTATGATCTTGCTGTAAAAAACAGAAACATTAGCGCTCACGAGATTAGCTGCCATTTTTTTTACTGGAGAGTGATTTTTAGCTGATTATTTTTGCAGATGATTAATATACAAATTCCTCGCGCCCACCAATTTATTTTATATTTTTTGAAGTTCCAGAAGTATTCGAAAGTTACAGATTGCTACAGACTATTCTGTTTTTGACAGATTCTGTTTTTCGTGTGTTGTTTGCTTATTTTGATGCATCTATGGCTAGTATCGGGGGGGGGGGGGTATGAACCATAGAGAATTTGGAATACAGTAGGTTTAACACCAATATAAATAAAGAATGGGTTCATTACAGTACCTTATGTGGTGGTTTTTCTTTCTTGCACTAACGGAGCTTACGAGATTTCTTGCTGAGTTTTGTGTTGTGAAGTTTTCAAGTTTTGGGTAAAGATTTGATGGACTATGGAATAAGGAGTGGCAGGAGCCTAAGATTGGGGATTCCCATGGCACCCCAAGATATTCAAGGATAACCAAAAGCCTAAGCTTGGGGATGCCCCGGAAGGCATCCCCTCTTTCATCTTCGTTCATCGGTAACTTTACTTGGAGCTATATTTTTATTTGCCACATGATATGTGTTTTGCTTGGAGTGTCTTGTATGATAATAGTCTTTGCTTTTTATTTTACCACAATCATCCTTGCTGTACACACCTTTTGGGAGAAACCCACTTGTTTGGAATTTATTAGAATACTCTATGCACTTCACTTATATCTTTTGAGATAGATAATTTTTGCTCTAGTGTTTCACTTATACTTTTTAGAGCACGACAGTGGTTTAATTTTGTAGAAATTGTTGATCTCTCATGCTTCACTTACATTATTTTGAGATTCTTTTAGAACAGCATGATATTTGCTATGGTTATAAAATTGGTCCTAGAATGATGGGCATCCAAGTTGGGTATAATAAAAACTATCATAGGAAGTGAATTGGATGCTATGATCAATTTGATACTTGATAATTGTTTTGAGATATGGAGGTGGTGATATTAGAGTCATACCAGTTGGGTAAATGTTAATTTAAAGAATGCTTGTGTTGAAGTTGGTAAGTCCCGTAGCATGCACGTATGGTAACCATTGTGTAACAAATTTGAAATATGAGGTGTTCTTAGATTGTCATCCTTATGAGTGGCGGTCGGGGACGAGCGATGGTCTTTTCCTACCAATCTATCCCCCTAGGAGCATGCGCGTAGTGCTTGGTTTTTGATGACTTGTAGATTTTTGCAATAAGTATATGAGTTCTTTATGACTAATGTTGAGTCCATGGATTATACGCACTTTTACCTTTCCATCATTGCTAGCCTCTTCGGTACTGTGCATTGAAGGAAATATGCCCTAGAGGCAATAATAAAGTTATTATTTATTTCCTTATATCATGATAAATGTTTATTATTCATGCTAGAATTGTATTAACCGGAAACATAATACATGTGTGAATACATAGACAAATAAAGTGTCACTAGTATGCCTCTACTTGACTAGCTCGTTAATCGAAGATGGTTATGTTTCCTAACCATAGACATGAGTTGTCATTTGATTAACGGGATCACATCATTAGGAGAATGATGTGATTGACTTGACCCATTTCATTAGCTTAGCACTTGATCGTTTAGTATGTTGCTATTGCTTTCTTCATGATTTATACATGTTCCTATGACTATGAGATTATGCAACTCCCGTTTACCGGAGGAACACTTTGTGTGCTACCAAACGTCACAACGTAACTGGGTGGTTATAAAGGTGCTCTACAGGTGTCTCCGAAGGTACATGTTGGGTTGGCGTATTTCGAGATTAGGTTTTGTCACTCCGATTGTCGGAGAGGTATCTCTGGGCCCTCTCGGTAATACACATCACTTAAGCCTTGCAAGCATTATAAGTAATGAGTTAGTTACGGGATGATGTATTACGGAACGAGTAAAGAGACTTGCCGGTAACGAGATTGAACTAGGTATTGGATACCGACGATCGAATCTCGGGCAAGTAACATACCGATGACAAAGGGAACAACGTATGTTGTTATGCGGTTTGACTGATAAAGATCTTTGTAGAATATGTAGGAGCCAATATGAACATCCAGGTTCCACTATTGGTTATTGACCGGAAACAGTTCTAGGTCATGTCTACATAGTTCTCGAACCCGTAGGGTCCGCACGCTTAACGTTACGATGACAGTTATATTATGAGTTTATGAGTTTTGATGTACCGAAGTAGTTCGGAGTCCCGGATGAGATTGGGGACATGACGAGGAGTCTCAAAATGGTCGAGACGTAAAGATCGATATATTGGACGACTATATTCGGAGTTCGGAAAGGTTCCGAGTGATTCGGGTATTTTTCGGAGTACCGGAGAGTTATGGGAATTCGCCGGGGAGTATATGGGCCTTATTGGGCTTTAGGGGAAAGAGAGAGGAGAGGTTGGGCGCCCCCCCAAGGCCTAGTCCAAATTGGACTAGGGGGAGGGGCTGCGCCCCCTCCTTCCTTCTCTTCTCTTCCCCCTTTCCTTGACTCCTACTCCTACTACTTGGAAGGGGGGAATCCTACTCCCGGTGGGAGTAGGACTCCTCCTTGGTGCGCCTCCTCCTAGGTCGGCCACCCCCTCCCTTGCTCCTTTATATACGGGGGCAGGGGGCACCCTAGAACACACAAGTTGATCTACGGATTGTTCCTTAGCCGTGTGCGGTGCCCCCCTCCACCATATTCCACCTCGGTCATATCGTCGCGGAGTTTAGGCGAAGCCCTGCGCCGGTAGAGCATCATCATCGCTACCACGCCGTCGTCTTGACGGAACTCATCCCGACACTTTGCTGGATCGGAGTCCGGGATCGCCATCGAGCTGAACGTGTGCTGAACTCGGAGGTGCCGTCGCTCGGTACTTGGATCGGTCGGATCGTGAAGACGTACGACTACATCAACCGCGTTGTGATAACGCTTGCGCTTTCGGTCTACGAGGGTACGTGGACACACTCTCCCCTCTCGTTGCTATGCATCACCATGATCTTGCATGTGCGTAGGAATTTTTTTAAAATTACTACGTTCCCCAACAGTGGCATCCGAGCCTAGGTTTTATGCGTTGATGTTATATGCACGAGTAGAACACAAGTGAGTTGTGGGCGATACAAGTCATCTTGCTTACCAAAGATGTCATACTTTGGTTCGGCGGTATTGTTGGATGATCGGCTGGACCGACATTACGCCAGACGCTTGCGCAAGACTGGTTCTACCGACGTGCTTTGCACACGTTGGCTGGCGGTGTCGGTTTCTCCAACTTTAGTTGAACCTAGTGTGGCTACGCCCGGTCCTTGCGAAGGTTAAAACAGCACCAACTTGACAAACTATCGTTGTGGTTTTGATGTGTAGGTAAGAACGGTTCTTGCTCAGCCCGTAGCAGCCATGTAAAACTTGCAACAACAAAGTAGAGGACGTCTAACTTGTTTTTGCAGGGCATGTAGTGATGTGATATGGTCAAGACGTGATGAGATATAAGTTGTTGTATGAGATGATCATGTTTTGTTGAAGTTATCGGCAACTGGCAGAAGCCCTATAGTTGTCTCTTTGTTGCATAAGATGCAAGTGCCAAATAATTTCTTTACTTTATCGTTATGTGATAGCAATAGTTGCAAAAGCAATAGTTGGTGAGACGACCATGTGACGACACATTGATTGTCAGGACCCCGACTCAATGTCACATCGATCTAGCCTGTAACACCTCATATCACTTTGCGCCTCATGCACGGTATTCCCACGGGTGTCGCCTTACCTTTGCCCGGGACCGTTTGCACCTTTTGGCACACGTATATGATAGTGTCGCTAGCATCCATATGGAAAGGAGCCCGGGCTGACATGGCTAGTCGTAAACCCAAAGTGGCACAGACTTACAGGGATAGGCATCCATGACCAGCTCGAACGTGTCGGTCATCAGCAAGTAAGTTCCGGGCTGTAGCACTGGGCTAGCAGGACTCTGGTAAACCGGGCTGTAGCGGGCTAACAGGACTCCGGTACTCAATGCGTGACATTTCCCGAAGGACGTACACGAACGAAGAAGGACACATGCCGGCCAGCCTAAGTGTTCCGGAGCAGTAGCAAGCTACCATGGCTTAGTGGAATCACTAGGAGACATTTCCTGGTAAGAGAGGCTACTAAAGATAAACAACTAGATAGTCAGATCCCACACATACCAAGCATTTCAATCATACACACAATATGCTCGATATGTGCAAATACAACAAGGCATCACAACATGACTCTACGACACAAGTACTTTATTTAAAGGCTCGGTGAGCCATACATAGCATACACACAAGTACGGGTCACACGACCCACATTCAAGTCATACAAGCATACAAGCCAACAGCGGAAGTAACTTGTCTGAGTACAGACAACTAGAAAATAAAAGAGGCTTGGGTAAGCCTAGCTATACTACATGGTCCTTCACATGCTCAGGATCACCACCTGGGCCTTAGTCTACTCATCGATGTCAACGTCTATGAAGAACCCGTCGGAAGGGGTTGTAGCATCTTCTGAAAAATATAAATTAAAGCAACATGAGTACAAAGGTACTCAGCAAGACTTACATCAGATCCTACATACATGCATATTATCAAGAAGGGTTGGTGGGGTTATTGCAGCAAGCCAGCTTTGACTCTTTGCTAAGCTATCCTACGAGACTCCAACTTGAAATGGTTTTGCACACTCGAGTCCACTACTCACCACTTCAATACACTACCGAGGATCCACCTCCGTCTTCCTACGGAAGAGCCATCCTCGGCACTCACACTTATCTTGAGGCTTTTAGTAGTTTCCATTTACTTGTCTATGAACTGTATAGGCAACCAAGTAGTCCTTTATCATGACGCGCTATTCAATAGATGATGTTAACCTGCAGGGGTGTACTTCTTCATTTACGCTCTCACCACTTACCGCCGTTTACACGACATGTACTTGGCAACCTTCAAGCGGAAGCCCAACGTGGGTGTCGGCCACGACCTACCTAGACACCTAAGTCTCTAGTCCAGGTTTATCGCCTATTCAGGTTCCATCCGTAGGGAGTCCGGCCGAGGTTTCCACATACGACCCCGAACGATGTGAACAGGGTTCCCGAGATACCAAACGGGCATCCGGTACACCCGCCACGCACCTACCGCATCACAGCCCACCCCTACGGTCAAGTCTTGTCCACGGCCTCGATGAGGCTACAAACACGAAACTACTTGCAACTCCCGGACGTAAGACTAGGGTGAATAAGAAGACGAGAGGGTCCATTGGTTTGGGCCCAATGCATGGTAGTAGCTGAATCTTAAATCACACATACAGATCTCAGTGCTTAGGGACGGCCTCAATGAAACAACCCACCATGTACTCCTACATGGCCTCTCATCGATACCTTTACCAAATCGTGTTCAACACCTTACTCTTATACTGACACGATCATTTCACTCTAGCCCATCACCCAGATGAACCAGACCTGACACGACTCTAAGCATAGCAGACATAACATGGTAGGAACAACACAATCATATGGCTCAATCAACTCCTACACATGCTAGTGGGTTTCATCTAGTTACTGTGGCAATGACAGGTCATGCAGAGGAAATGGGTTCAACTACCGCAAAGACACAGCAGCTTTGAATCGCGTTGTCTTAATGCAGAAAAGAGAGCCAGGAGCAAGAACATGGGATTTTATCGATATGATCAAAGGGTTGGTTGCTTGCCTGATGGGTCGTGCACTTGGTTTTGTTCTTCGTTGGGGTAATCACGGTACTCCTCGAAGGGTGGACACGCAGAGAGCACCGATACACAAACATTACCAAACAGTATGCAACAATATGATGTATGCAAGTGACATGGCAAGATGAGTGTATTGGGCTAATGCAACTAAGAACAGATGGGTTTGAACTAATTTGAACCATTGATTCAAAGTTCAAACTCATAAGTTGCCATTTTAGGTGTTTTATCTTGTTCTGTGATAAACAGCAGGTTAGCTTGTTTAAACATGCATGAAACCAGTACAGATGGATAGATTGGATTTTTCTGATCATTTTTCATATATAACACTTTGCATTTGGAGCTACAGATTAATTTCTATGAATTTTTGAAGTTTGTAGCATTTTCTGGAATTTCCTGTGTAAAAATAATTCCAGTAAATAAATTATCGTCGAGATTACGTCGAGATGACGTCAGTGGTCAACGGGCTGGTCCAGGTCAAACTGACCAGTGGGTCCCGCATGTCAGTAGTTAATTAACCTAACTAAAATTAGTTTAAACTACTCTGAGTTAATTAGCAGAGGGGCCCCACATGTCATAGACTCAGGGGAGTCAACCTGGGCCCACCCTGGTCAAGGTCAAAGTCAAACACGCCGGCGTCTAGCCGCCGGCGAGGCCGAACACGACGGCGGAAGTGCTTTTGTGCATTCCGGCGACCAAACGGGCGGCGGAAGGCATCTACGCGTAGCTGAGACCGAGCCGCGGCTATTGGTGGTGGTGGTTGAGCTCGGGGTGGCCGGAGACGTCGCCGACGACGACTTTGGCGGTCGCTGGAGTCGGGTGAAGATGGTTCTGACGCTACGGGGCACGGCGAGGCCCGTGGTGAGGTGCGTTGGGCCTCTGGGAGCACGGTGAGTATGTTAGACAAGGTGGGGTGGCCGGTGGTTAGCCGGAGACACATTGGCGACGAGCTCCGTGGCGGCGCATGCGGGTGAGCTACGTGTGCTCGCGGTGGTGCACGGGAGCGAGAGAAAGAAGGGGGAGGAGGTAGCCAGGCTCACAGCGGTCTTGAGGGAGTAGACGGCGCGGTCGGGGACGAGCTGGTGCGGCGGCGACGGCGAAGGGGATCTCCGGCGATGGCGGTTCGGTCGAGGTCAGTGCGGTGGCTTCGGGGCACGCGAGCGCTCGGGGCTCGGCTAGCTCGAAGGAGTAGAGGGCGGCGAAGCTTCTGGACACGGTGGCTCGGCGCAGGGTTGACGGAGAGCGCGACTACGGCGGCGGTGCGGTGGCGGTGGCGTCGGCCATGGCGCGGGAGAGCGAGGGAGAGGAGCTGGAGAGGAGGGAGTGTGTCTGTGAGCTCGAGGGGGAGATGGGCGTTCGATCCAGGGCGGCAGAACGGCGAGAGGAGGAGGCAGGGCAGCAAGCAGCTGCGTGGCGCGCTGCGGTGCCGACGTCGAGCACCTTGGCTGCCTGCGTTGCGAAGCCAAGCAGCTCGCTGGAGCGGTGGCCGGGCTGGGCCGGCTAGGTGGGCTGGCTGGTGGGCTGCCAGGTCAGTTTCCCTTTCCTTCTTTTATTTTCTGTTTTCTATTTTTCTTCTGTAGCTTTGTGGACTTTCTAAAAATACTTAAGCAACTCCAAAAATCTCCAAACTGCTCATGCCCACTGTTTAAAATATAAACATCATGGAACATTTTAGTTTAGGATTATTTGAACATTTAAAATATTTTTTAAATTTTAAATGCCCAAATTTAAATATCTATGCTTTAGTTCAAAGACCTTAAGATGACCTAGAAAATTGTGCACCACTTTTGGCAGAGGTTCTGAACCAAGACAAAAATGATGGACATTTTAGAAGGGCATTTCAGATTCATTGAAAATATTTTTAGTAAACCCTAGTTGGATTCAGAGGGGGCTGGGGGTTCTGTCATCCCCATTTCAAGTTTTTGTTGAATGAAATAGACATGATGCAACACTCTAATGCATGAACTAGCTAGGGTGTGACAGATATAGATCAAGATGATGAAGATCATGGTGTCATGCCGGTGATGGTAGAGATCATGACAGTACTTTGGAGATGGAGATCAAAGGTGCAAGATGATCATGGCCATATCATGTCACATATTTTGATTGCATATGATGTTTATATGTTATACATCTTATTCTGCTTTGATTGACGGTAGCATTTTAAGATGATCTCTCACTAATTATCAAGAAGTGTTCTCCCTGAGTATGCACCGTTGCCAAAGTTCGACGTGCCCAGACACCACGTGAAGATCGGGTGTGATAAGCTCAACGTCCATCTACAACGGGTGCAAGCCAGTTTTGCACACGCGGAATACTCAAGTTAAACTTGACGAGCCTAGCATATGCAGATATGGCCTCGGAACACGGAGACCGAAAGGTCGAGCGTGAATCATATAGTAGATATGATCAACATAGTGATGTTCACCATTGAAAACTACTCCATCTCACGTGATGATCGGTTATGGTTTAGTTGATTTGGATCACGTGATCACTTAGAGGATTAGAGGGATGTTTTTCTAAGTGGGAGTTCTTAAGTAATATGATTAATTGAACTTAAATTTATCATGAACTTAGTCCTGGTAGTATTTTGCAAATTATGTTGTAGATCAATAGCTCGCGTTGTTACTTTCATATGTTTATTTTGATATGTTCCTAGAGAAAACTGTGTTGAAAGATGTTAGTAGCAATGATGCGGATTGGATCCGTGATCGAGGTTTATCCTCATTGCTGCATGAAGAATTATGTCCTTAATGCACCGCTAGGTGACGGACCTATTGCAGGAGCGATGCGGGCGTTATGAATGTTTGGCTAGCTCAATATGATGACTACTTGATAGTTTAGTGCACCATGATTAACGGCTTAGAATCGGGACTTCAAAGACGTTTTGAACGTCATGGACCATATGAGATGATACAGGAATTGAAGTTAATATTTCAAACAAATACCCGAGTTGAGAGATATGAAGTCTCCAACAAGTTCTATAGCTAAAAGATGGAGGAGAATCGCTCAACTAGCGAGCATGTGCTCAGATTGTCTGGGTACTTCAATCGCTTGAATCAAGTGGGAGTTAATCTTCCAGATAAGATAGTGATTGACAGAATTCTCTAGTCATCATCACTAAGTTACTAGAACTTCGTGATGAACTATAGTATGCAAGGGATGACGAAAACGATTCCCGAGCTCTTCGTGATGTTGAAATCGACGAAGGTAGAAATCAAGAAAGAGCATCAAGTGTTGATGATTGACAAGACCACTAGTTTCAAGAAAAGGGCAAAGGGAAAGAAAAGGAAACTTCAAGTAGAATGACAAGCAAGTTGTCACTCTCGCGAAGAAGCTCCAAGCTGGACCAAAGCCTGAAACTGAGTGCTTACACTACAAAGGAAATGGTCACTGGAAGCGGAAATGCCCTGAATATTTGGTGGATAAGAAGGATGGCAAAGTGAACAAGGGTATATTTGACATATAGGTTATTGATGTGTACCTTACTAGTGTTTATAGTAGCCCCTGAGTATTTGATACTTGTTCGGTTGCTAAGATCAAGAACTCAAAGCGGAGTTGCGGAATAAACAGAGACTAGTTAAGGGTGAAGTGACGATGTGTGTTGGAAGTGGTTCCAAGATTGATATGATCATCATCGCACACTCCCTATACTTTCGGGATTTGTGTTGAACCTAAATAAGTGTTATTTGGTGTTTGCGTTGAGCATGAATATGATTTGATCATGTTTATTGCAATACGGTTATTATTCATTTAAGTTAGAGAACAATTGTTGTTCTGTTAACATGAATAAAACCTTCTATGGTCATACACACCAACGAAAATGGTTTGTTGGATCTCGATCGTAGTAATACACATATTCATAATATTGAAGCCAAAAGATGCAAAGTTAATAATGATAGTGCAACTTATTTGTGGCACTGCCGTTTAGGTCATATTGGTGTAAAGCGCACGAAGAAACTCCATGCTGATGGGATTTTGGAATCACTTGATTATGAATCACTTGATGCTTGCGAACCATGCCTCATGGGCAAGATGACTAAGACTCCGTTCTCCGGAACAATGGAGCGAGCAACTGACTTATTGGAAATAATACATACTGATGTATGCGATTCGATGAGTGTTGAGGCTCACGGCGGGTATCGTTATTTTCTGACCTTCACAGATGATTTGAGCAGATATGGGTATATCTACTTGATGAAACATAAGTCTGAAATAGTTGAAAGGTTCAAAGAATTTCAGAGTGAAGTGGAAAATCATCGTAACAAGAAAAATAAAGTTTCTGCGATCTGATCGTGGAGATGAATATTTGAGTTACGAGTTTGGTCTTCAATTAAAACAATGTGGAATAGTTTCACAGCTCACGCCACCTGGAACACCACAACGTTATGGTGTGTCCGAACGTCGTAACCACACTTTATTTGATATGGTGCGATCTATGATGTATCTTACCGATTTACCACTATCGTTTTGGGGTTATGCATTAGAGATAACTGCATTCACTTTAATAGGGCACCATCTAAATCCGTTGAGACAACACCGTATGAACTATGGTTTAGCAGTAAACCTAAGCTGTCGTTTCTTAAAGTTTGGAGTTGCGATGCTTATGTGAAAAAGGTTTTCAACCTGATAAGCTCAAACCCAAATCGAAGAAGTGCATCTTCATAGAATACCCAAAGGAAATTATTGGGTACACCTTCTATCACAGATCCGAAGGCAAAACATTCGTTGCTAATAATGGATCCTTTCTAGAGAAGGAATTTCTCTCGAAAGAAGTGAGTGGGAGGAAAGTAGAACTTGATGAGGTACCTGTACCTGCTCCCTTATTGGAAAGTAGTTCATCACAGAAATCTATTCCTGTGACTACTACACCAATTAGTGAGGAAGCTAGTGATGATGATCATGTAACTTCAGATCAATTTACTACCAAACCTCGTAGGTAAAACAGAGTGAGATCCGCACCAGAGTGGTACGGTAATCCTGTTCTGGAGATCATGTTACTTGACCATGACAAACCTACAAACTATGAGGAAGCGATGATGAGCCCAGATTCTGCGAAATGGCTTGAGGCCATGAAATCTGAGATAGGATCCATGTATGAGAACAAAGTGTGGACTTTGATTGACTTGCCCGATGATCGGTGAGTCATTAAGAATAAATGGATCTTCAAGAGGAAGACAGATGTTGATAGTAGTGTTTCTATCTACAGAGCTAGACTTGTCGAAAAAGGTTTTTGACAAAGTTCAATATGTTGAATACAATGAGATTTTCTCACTCGTATCGATGCTTAAAGGTCTGTCCGAATCATGTTAGCAATTGCCACATTTTATGAAATCTGGCAAATGGATGTCAAAACTGCATTCCTTAATGGTTTTCTTAAAGAAGAGTTGTATATGATGCAACCAGAAGGTTTTGTCAATCCTAAAGGTGCTAACAAAATGTGCAAGCTCAAATGATCCATCGTGGACTGGTGCAAGCATCTCGGAGTTGGAATATACGCTTTGATAAGTTGATCAAAGCATATAGTTTTATACAGACTTGCAGTGAAGCCTGTATTTACAATAAAGTGAGTGGGAGCACTACAACCTTTTTTTGATAAGTATATGTGAGTGAGATATTGTTGATCAGAAAGGATGTAGAATTTTTTCTGGAAAGCATAAAGGAGTATTTGAAAGGAGTTCTTTAAAAGAAAGACCTCAGTAAAACTACTTACATATTGATCATCAAGATCTATAGAGATAGATCAAGAGGCTTGATAAGTTTTTTCATTGAGTACATACCTTGACAAGATTTTGAAGTAGTTCAAAATGGAACAGTCAAAGAAAGGGTTTCTTGCTTGTGTTACAAGGTGTGAAATTGAGTAAGACTCAAATCCCGACCACGGCAGAAAATAGAAAGAGAATGAAAGTCATTCCCTATGCATCAATCATAGGTTCTATAAAAGTATGCATGCTATAGACCAGACCTATTGTATACTCTGCCATGGTTTGGCAAGAGAGTACAATAGTGATCTAGGAGTAGATCACTGGACATTGGTCAAGATTATCCTTAGTGGAATAAGGATATGTTTCTCGATTATGGAGGTGACAAAAAGGTTCATCGTAAAGGGTTACGTCGATACAAGTTTTGGCATTGATCCAGGTGACTCTAAGTCTTAATCTGGATACATATTGAAAGTGGGAGCAATTAGCTAGAGTAGCTCCGTGCAGAGCATTGTAGACATAGAATATTTGCAAAATACATATGGCTCTGAATATGACAGACCCGTTGACTAAAATTATCTCACAAGCAAAACATGATCACACCTTAGTACTCTTGGGTGTTAATCACATAGCGATGTGAACTAGATTACTGACTCTAGTAAACCCTTTGTATGTTGGTCACATATCGATGTGAACTATGGGTGTTAACCACATAAAGATGTGAACTATTGATGTTAAATCACATGGCGATGTGAACTAGATTATTGACTCTAGTGCAAGTGAGAGACAGAAGGAAATATGCCCTAGAGGCAATAATAAAGTTATTATTTATTTCCTTATATCATGATTAATGTTCATTATTCATGCTAGAATTGTATTAACCGAAACATAATACATGTGTGAATACATAGACAAACAAAGTGTCACTAGTATGCCTCTACTTGACTAGCTCGTTAATCGAAGATGGTTATGTTTCCTAACCATAGACATGAGTTGTCATTTGATTAACAGGATCACATCATTAGGAGAATTATGTGATTGACTTGACCCATTCCGTTAGCTTAGCACTTGATCGTTTAGTATGTTGCTATTGCTTTCTTCATGACTTATACATGTTCCTACGACTATGAGATTATGCAACTCCCGTTTACCAGAGGAACACTTTGTGTGCTACCAAACGTCACAACGTAACTTGGTGATTATAAAGGTGCTCTACAGGTGTCTCCGAAGGTACATGTTCGGTTGGCGTATTTCGAGATTAGGTTTTGTCACTCCGATTGTCGGAGAGGTATCTCTGGGCCCTCTCGGTAATACACATCACTTGAGCCTTGCAAGCATTGTAACTAATGAGTTAGTTACGGGATGATGTATTACGGAACGAGTAAAGAGACTTGCCGGTAACGAGATTGAACTAGGTATTGGATACCGACGATCGAATCTTGGGCAAGTAACATAGCGATGACAAAGGGAACAACGTATCTTGTTATGCGGTCTGACCGATAAAGATCTTCGTAGAATATGTAGGAGCCAATATGAACATCCAGGTTCCACTATTGGTTATTGACCGGAAACAGTTCTAGGTCATTTCTACATAGTTCTCGAACCTGTAGGGTCCGCACGCTTAACGTTACGATGACAGTTATATTATGAGTTTATGAGTTTTGATGTACCGAAGGAGTTCGGAGTCCCGGATGAGATCGGGGACATGACGAGGAGTCTCGAAATGGTTGAGACGTAAAGATCAATATATTGGACGACTATATTCGGAGTTCGGAAAGGTTCCGAGTGATTCGGGTATTTTTTGGAGTACCGGAGAGTTACAGGAATTCGCTGGGGAGTATATGGGCCTTATTGGGCTTTAGCGGAAAGAGAGAGGAGAGGTTGGGCGCCCCCCCAAGGCCTAGTCCGAATTGGACTAGGGGAGGCTCGCCTCCTCCTTCTCTTCTCTTCCCCCTTTCCTTGACTCCTACTCCTACTACTTGGAAGGGGGGAATCCTACTCCCGGTGGGAGTATGACTCCTCCTTGGTGCGCCTCCTCCTAGGCCGGCCACCCCCTCCCTTGCTCCTTTATATACGGGGGCAGGGGGCACCCTAGAACACACAAGTTGATCTACGGATCGTTCCTTAGCCGTGTGCGGTGCCCCCCTCCACCATATTCCACCTCGGTCATATCGTCGCGGAGTTTAGGCGAATCCCTGCGCCGGTAGAGCATCATCATCGTCACCACGCCGTTGTGCTGATGGAACTCATCCCCGACACTTTGCTGGATTGGAGTCCGGGGATCGTCATCGAGCTGAACGTGTGCTGAACTCGGAGGTGCCGTATGTTCGGTACTTGGATCGGTCGGATCGTGAAGACGTACGACTACATCAACCGTGTTGTCATAATGCTTCCGCCTTCGGTCTATGAGGGTACGTGGACACACTCTCCCCTCTCCTTGCTTTGCATCACCATGATCTTGCGTGTGCGTAGGATTTTTTTTGAAATTACTACGTTCCCCAACATGCATTGCCCTTTCTCACCTTGAGAGTTGGTGCAAACTTCGCTAGTGCATCCAAACCCCGTGATATGATACGCTCTATCACACATAATCCTCCTTATATCTTCCTCAAAACAGCCACCATACCTACCTATGATGACATTTCCATAGCCATTCCGAGATATATTGCCGTGCAACTTTCCACCGTTCGTTCATCATGACACGCATCATTATTATCATATTGCCTCGTATGATCATGTAGTTGACATCGTATTGTGGCTAAGCCACCTTCATAATTTTTCATACATGTCACTCTTGATTCATTGCCCATCCCGGTACACCGCCGGAGGCATTCATATAGAGTCATATCTGGTGGAGCAGTAAGCTGGTGCAGCTGCAAGCAAAGCGTCGTGGCGGGATCTACATGTGAAGCGGAGTACATGGCAGCCGCGGAGGCAGCGCATGAAGCAATTTGGGTGAAGGAGTTCATCACCGACCTAGGAGTCATACCCAATGCGTCGGGCCGATCAAACTCTTCTGTGACAACACTGGAGCCATTGCCCTTGCCAAGGAGCCCAGGTTTCACAAGAAGACCAGGCACATCAAGCGTCGCTTCAACTCCATCCGTGAAAATGTTCAAGATGGAGACATAGATATTTGCAAAGTACATACGGATCTGAATGTCGCAGATCCGTTGACTAAACCTCTCGAAAGCAAAACATGATCAACATCGAACTCTATGGGTGTGCGATTCATCACAATGTAACTAGATTATTGACTCTAGTGCAAGTGGGAGACTGTTGGAAATATGCCCTAGAGGCAATAATAAAAGGATTATTATTATATTTCCTTGTTCATGATAATTGTCTTGATTCATGCTATAAGCGTATTATCCGGAAATCGTAATACACGTGTGAATACATAGACCATAACATGTCCCTAGTGAGCCTCTAGTTGACTAGCTCGTCGATCAGCAGATAGTCATGGTTTCTGGCTATGGACATTAGATGTCATTGATAACGGATCACATCATTAGGAGAATGATGTGATGGACAAGACCCAATCCTAAGCATAGCACAAGATCGTGTAGTTCGTTTGCTAGAGCTTTTCCAATGTCAAGTATCTTTTCCTTAGACCATGAGATCCTCTAACTACCGGATACCATAGGAGTGCTTTGGGTGTACCAAACGTCACAACGTAACTGGGTGACTATAAAGGTGCACTACAGATATCTCTGAAAGTGTCTGTTGGGTTGACACGGATCGAGACTGGGATTTGTTACTCCGTATGACGGAGAGGTATCTCTGGGCCCACTCGGTAATGCATCATCATAATGAGCTCAAAGTGACCAAGTGTTTGGTCATTACGGTACGAGTAAAGTGACTTGCCGGCAACGAGACTGAACGAGGTATTGGGATACCGACGATCGAGTCTCGGGCAAGTAACGTACCGATTGACAAAGGGAATTGTATACGGGGTTGTTTAAATCCTCGACATCGTGGTTCATCCGATGAGATCATCGAGGAGCATGTGGGAGCCAACATGGGTATCCAGATCCCGCTGTTGGTTATTGCCCGAGAGCCATCTCGGTCATGTCTACGTGTCTCCCGAACCCGTAGGGTCTACACACTTAAGATTCGGTGATGCTAGGGTTGTATGAATATGAGTATGCAGCAAACCGAATGTTTTTCGGAGTCCCGTATGAGATCCCGGATGTCACGAGGAGTTTCGGAATGGTCCGGAGGTAAAGAATTATATATAGGAAGTGCTGTTTCGGCCACCGGGAAAGTTTCGGGTCACCGGTATTGTCTGGACCACCGAAGTGTCCTGGGGTCCACCGGGTGGAGCCACCCATCCCGGAGGGCCCCATGGGCTGAAGCGGGGAGGGGAACCAGCCCATAGTGGGCTGGTGCGCCCCCCTTGGCCCACCCCCTGCGCCTAGGGTTGAAACCCTAGGGTGGGGGCGCCCCACTTGCCTTGGGGGGCACTCCACCCCCTCCCCCTTGGGAGATTGCATCTCCCAGGGACGGCGCCCCCCCTGGGGGCCTATATAAAGGAGGGCAGGGGGAGGGCAGCCGCACCCTGTGTATTGGCGCCTCCCTCCCCCTGCTACACCTCGTCCTCCTCCCGCAGCAGCTTGGCGAAGCCCTGCCGGAGTTCTGCTGCATCCACCACCACGCCGTCGTCTTGCTTTGGATCATCATCAACCTCTCCTTCCCCCTTGCTGGATCAAGAAGGAGGAGACGTCATCCGCTCCGTACGTGTGTTGAACGCGGAGGTGCTGTCCGTTCGGCACTTGGTCATCGGTGATTTGAATCACGGCGAGTACGACTCCATCATCACCGTTCTCTTGAACGCTTCCACACGCGATCTACAAGTGGTATGTAGATGCAATCTCTCTCCCATGACTCGTTTCTTAGATGAACTCATAGATGGATCTTGGTGAAACCGTAGGAAAAATTTTAATTTTCTGCAACGTTCCCCAACAGTGACATCATGAGCTAGGTCTATGTGTAGTTCTCTATTGCACGAGTAGAGCACAATTTTGTTGTGGGCATAGATCTTTTCAACTTGCTTGCCGCTACTAGTCTTATCTTGCTTCAGCGGTATTGTGGGATGAAGCGGCCCGGACCAACCTTACACGTACGCTTACGTGAGACCGGTTCCACCGACTGACATGCACTAGTTGCATAAGGTGGCTGGCGGGTGTCTGTCTCTCCCACTTTAGTTGAAGCGGATTCGATGAAAAGGGTCCTTATGAAGGGTAAATAGAAGTTGACAAAATCATGTTGTGGCTTTAACGTAGGTAAGAAAACGTTCTTGCTAGATCACCTATAGAAGCCACGTAAAACTTGCAACAACAATGAGAGGACGTCTAACTTGTTTTTGCAGCAAGTGTCTTGTGATGTGATATGGCCAAAAGTTGTAATGAATGGTGAATGATATATTGTGATGTATGAGATCATGTTCTTGTAGTAGGAATCATGACTTGCATGTCGATGAGTATGACAACCGGCAGGAGCCATAGGAGTTGTCTTTATTTTTGTATGACCTGCGTGTCATTGAAGAACGCCATGTAAATTACTTTACTTTATTGCTAAATGCGTTAGCCATAGAAGTAGAAGTAGTCATTGGCGTGACAACTTCATGAAGACACGATGATGGAGATCATGATGATGGAGATCATGGTGTCATGCCGGTGACAAGATGATCATGGAGCCCCGAAGATGGAGATAAATGGAGCTATATGATATTGGCCATATCATGTCACTACTATATAATTGCATGTGATGTTTATTATGTTTATGCATCTTGTTTACTTAGAACAACGGTAGTAAATAAGATGATCCCTTACAGCAATTTCAAGAAGTGTTCTCCCTTGACTGTGCACCATTGCTAAAGTTCGTTGTTTCGAAGCACCACGTGATGATTGGGTGCGATAGATTCTTACGTTCACATACAAGGGGTGTAAGACAGTTTTACACATGCAAAACACTTAGGGTTAACTTGACGAGCCTAGCATGTACAGACATGGCCTCGGAACACAGAGACCGAAAGGTCGAACACGAGTCGTATGGAAGATACGATCAACATGGAGATGTTCACCGACGATGACTAGTCCGTCTCACGTGATGATCGGACACGGCCTAGTCGACTCGGATCGTGTAACACTTAGATGACTAGAGGGATGTCTAATCTGAGTGGGAGTTCATTATAATAATTTGATTAGATGAACTTAATTATCATGGACTTAGTCTAAAACCTTTGCAAATATGTCATGTAGATCAAATGGCCAACGCTCATGTCAACATGAACTTCAACGCGTTCCTAGAGAAAACCAAGCTGAAAGATGATGGCAGCAACTATACGGACTGGTTCCTAACCCGAGGATCATCCTCATAGCTGCCAGAAACAATATGTCCTAGAAGGACCGCTAGGTGATGCACCTTCCCAGAGAACCAAGACGTTATGAATGCTTGGCAGTCTCGTCGCTTGATGATTACTCCCTCGTTCGGTGCGGCATGCTTTACAGCTTAGAACCGGGCTCCAAAAGCGTTTTGAGCAACACGGAGCATATGAGATGTTCGAGGAGCTCAAACTAGTTTTCCAAGCTCATGCCCGGTCGAGAGATATGAAGTCTCCGACAAGTTCTATAGTTGTAAGATGGGGAAAATAGTTCATCGGTGAGCACATACTCAAAATGTCAGGTTGCACAACCGCTTTGTCCCACTGGACATTAACCTCCTGACGAGGCGGTCATTAACAGAATCCTTCAGTCGCTCCCACCAAGCTACAAGAGCTTTGTGATGAACTACAATATGCAGGGGATGGTGAAGACCATTCCTGAAGTATTTTCAATGCTGAAGTCAGCAGAGGTAGAAATCAAGAAGGAACATCAAGTGTTGATGGTCAATAAAACCACTAAGTTCAAGAAGGGCAAGGGTAAGAAGAACTTCAAGAAGGATGGCAAGGAAGTTGCCGCGCCTGGTAAGCCAGTTGCCAGGAAGAAGTCAAGCAATGGACCCAAGCCTGAGACTGAGTGCTTTTATTGCAAAGGGAAGGGTCACTGGAAGCGGAACTTCCCCAAATACTTAGCGGACAAGAAGGCCGGCAACACCAAAGGTATATTTGATATACATGTAATTGATGTGTACCTTACCAGTACTCGTAGTAACTCCCGGTATTTGATACGGTGCCGTTGCTCATATTTGTAACTCACAGCAGAGCTGCGGAATAAGCGGAGATCGGCGAAGGACAAGGTGACGATGCACGCCGAATGGTTCCAAGGTCGATGTGATCACCGTCGGCACGCTACCTCTACATTTACCTACGAGATTAGTTTTAAACCTTAATAATTGTTATTTGGTGCCAAGTTTGAGCATGAACATTGTATCTGGATCTCGTTTGATACGAGATGGCTACTCATTTAAATCCGAGAATAATGGTTGTTCTATTTATATGAGAGATATGTTTTATGGTCATGCCCCGATGGTCAATGGTTTATTCTTAATGAATCTCGAGCGTAATGTTACACATATTCATAGTGTGAATACCAAAAGATGTAAAGTTGATAACGATAGTCCCAGATACTTGTGGCACTGCCGCCTTGGTCACATTGGTGTCAAGCGCATGAAGAAGCTCCATGCTGATGGACTTTTAGAGTCTCTCGATTATGAATCATTTGACACATGCGAACCATGCCTCATGGGCAAAATGACCAAGACTCCGTTCTCCAGAACAATGGAGCGAGCAACCAACTTGTTGGAAATCATACATACCGATGTGTGCGGTCCAATGAGCGTTGAGGCTCGCGGAGGATATCGTTATGTTCTCACTCTCACTGATGAGTTGAGTAGATATGGGTATGTCTACTTAATGAAACACAAGTCTGAGACCTTTGAAAAGTTCAAGGAATTTCAGAATGAGGTAGAGAATCAACGTGACCGAAAGATAAAGTTTCTACGATGAGATCGTGGAGGAGAATATTTAAGTCACGAATTTGGTACGCACTTAAGGAAATGTGGAATAGTTTCACAACTCACGCCGCCTGGAACACCTCAGCGTAACGGTGTGTCCGAACATCGTAATCGCACTCTATTGGATATGGTGCGATCTATGATGTCTCTTACCGATTTACCGCTATCATTTTGGGGATACGCTCTAGAGACAGCTACATTCACTTTAAATAGGGCACCGTCTAAATCCGTTGAAACGACACCGTATGAATTATGGTTTGGGAAGAAACCTAAGCTGTCGTTTCTAAAAGTTTGGGATGCGATGCTTATGTCAAGAAACTTCAACCTGAAAAGCTCGAACCCAAGTCAGAAAAATGCGTCTTCATAGGATACCCTAAGGAAACCATTGGGTACACCTTCTACTTAAGATCTGAGCGAAAGATCTTTGTTGCCAAGAACGGATCCTTTCTGGAAAAAGAGTTTCTCTCGAAAGAAGTAAGTGGGAGGAAAGTAGAACTTGATGAAGCACTACCTCTCGAACAGGAAAGTAGTGCAACTCAGGAAAATGTTCCTGTGATGCCTAAACCAACTGAAGAGGAAAATAATTATGATGATCAAGGTAATTCGGATCAAGTTGCTACTGAACTTCGTAGGTCCACAAGGACACGTTCCACACCAGAGTGGTACGACAACCCTGTCCTGGAAATCATGTTGTTAGACAACGGTGAACCTTCGAACTATGAAGAAGCGATGGCGGGCCCAGATTCCAACAAATGGCTTGAAGCCATGAAATCCGAGATAGAATCCATGTATGAAAACAAAGTATGGACTTTGACAGACTTGCCCGATGATCGGAGAGCGATAGAAAACAAATGGATCTTTAAGAAGAAGACGGACGCGGATGGTAATGTTACCATCTATAAAGCTCGACTTGTCGCTAAGGGTTATCGACAAGTTCAAGGGGTTGACTACGATGAGACATTCTCTCCCGTAGCAAAGCTGGAGTCCGTCCGAATCATGTTAGCAATTGCCGCATACAATGATTATGAGATATGGCAGATGGACGTCAAAACGGCATTCCTTAACGGACATCTTAAGGAAGAGCTGTATATGATGCGGCCGGAAGGTTTTGTCGACCCTAAGAATGCTAACAAAGTATGCAAGCTCCAGCGATCCATTTATGGGCTGGTGCAAGCATCTAGGAGTTGGAACATTCGCTTTGATGAGATGATCAAAGCGTTTGGGTTTATGCAGACTTATGGAGAAGCCTGCGTTTACAAGAAAGTGAGTGGGAGCTCTGTAGCATTTCTCATATTATATGTAGATGACATACTCTTGATGGGAAATGATATAGAACTTTTGGACAGCATAAGGCCTACTTGAATAAGTGTTTTTCAATGAAGGACCTTGGAGAAGCTGCTTACATATTAGGCATCAAGATCTATAGGGATAGATCGAGACGCCTCATAGGTCTTTCACAAAGCACATACCTTGATAAGATTTTGAAGAAGTTCAAAATGGATCAGTCCAAGAAGGGTTCTTGCTCAGATTGCAAGGTGTGAGATTGAGCTCAGCTCAATGCCCGACCACGGCAAAATATAAAGAAGAGATGAGTGTCATCCCTATGCTTCAGCCATAGGATCTATTATGTATGCCATGCTGTGTACTGACCTGATGTAAACCTTGCCGTAAGTTTGGTAGGAAGGTACCAAAGTAATCCCGCAAGGAACACCGGACAACGGTCAAGAATATCCTGAAGTACCGAAAAGGACAAAGGACATGTTTCTCATTTATGGAGGTGACGAAGAGCTCGTCGTAAGGGTTACGCCGATGCTAGCTTCGACACAGATCTGATGACTCTAAGTCACAAACCGGATACGTGTATATGTTGAATGGTGGAGCGATGGCTGGTGCAACCGCAAGCAGAGCGTCGTGGCGGGATCTACATGTGAAGCGGAGTACATGGCAGCCTCGGAGGCAGCGCATGAAGCAATTTGGGTGAAGGAGTTCATCAGCGACCTAGGAGTCATACCCAATGCGTCGGGGCCGATCAAACTCTTCTGTGACAACACTGGAGCCATTGCCCTTGCCAAGGAGCCTAGGTTTCACAAGAAGACAAGGCACATCAAGCGTCGCTTCAACTCCATCCGTGAAAATGTTCAAGATGGAGACACAGATATTTGCAAAGTACATACGGATCTGGATGTCACAGATCCGTTGACTAAACCTCTCTCGCGAGCAAAACATGATCAACACCAGAACTCTATGGGTGTGCGATTCATCACAATGTAGCTAGATTATTGACTCTAGTGCAAGTGGGAGACTGTTGGAAATAAGCCCTAGAGGAAATAATAAAAGGATTATTATTATATTTCCTTGTTCATGATAATTGTCTTTATTCATGCTATAACTGTATTATCCGGAAATTGTAATACACGTGTGAATACATAGACCATAACATGTCCCTAGTGAGCCTCTAGTTGACTAGCTCGTCGATCAACAGATAGTCATGGTTTCCTGGCTGTGGACATTAGATGTCATTGATAACGGGATCACATCATTAGGAGAATGATGTGATGGACAAGACCCAATCCTAAGCATAGCACAAGATCGTGTAGTTCGTTTGCTAGAGCTTTTCCAATGTCAAGTATCTTTTCCTTAGACCATGAGATTGTGTAACTCCCAGATACCGTAGGAGTGCTTTGGGTGTACCAAACGTCACAACGTAACTGGGTGACTATAAAGGTGCACTACAGGTATCTCTGAAAGTGTCTGTTGGGTTGACATGGATCGAGACTGGGATTCGCCACTCCGTATGACGGAGAGGTATCTCTGGGCCCACTTGGTAATGCATCATCATAATGAGCTCAAAGTGACCAAGTGTTTGGTCACGGGATCATGCATTACGGTACGAGTAAAGTGACTTGCCGGCAACAAGACTGAACGAGGTATTGGGATACCGACGATCGAGTCTCGGGCAAGTAACGTACCGATTGACAAAGGGAATTGTATACTGGGTTGTTTAAATCCTCGATATCGTGGTTCATCCGATGAGATCATCGAGGAGCATGTGGGAGCCAACATGGGTATCCAGATCCCGCTGTTGGTTATTGCCCGAGAGCCATCTCGGTCATGTCTACGTGTCTCCCGAACCCGTAGGGTCTACACACTTAAGATTCGGTGATGCTAGGGTTGTATGAATATGAGTATGCAGCAAACCAAATGTTTTTAGGAGTCCCGTATGAGATCCCGGATGTCACGAGGAGTTTCGGAATGGTCCGGAGGTAAAGAATTATATATAGGAAGTGCTGTTTCGGCCACCGGGAAAGTTTCGGGGTCACCCGGTATTGTACCGGGACCACCGGAAGTGTCCCGGGGGTCCACCGGGTGGAGCCACCCATCCCGGAGGGCCCCATGGGCTGAAGTGGGGAGGGGAACCAGCCCATAGTGGGCTGGTGCGCCCCCCTTGGCCCACCCCCAGCGCCTAGGGTTGAAACCCTAGGGGGGGGCGCCCACTGCCTTGGGGGCACTCCACCCCCCTGGCCGCCGCCCCCCTTGGGAGATTGCATCTCCCAGGGCTGGCGCCCCCCTGGGGGCCTATATAAAGGAGGGAAGGGGGGAGGGCAGCCGCACCCTGTGTATTGGCGCCTCCCTCCCCCTGCTACACCTCGTCCTCCTCCCGCAGGAGCTTGGCGAAGCCCTGCTGGAGTTCTGCTGCATCCACCACCACGCCGTCGTGCTGCTGGATCATCATCAACCTCTCCTTCCCCCTTGCTAGATCAAGAAGGAGGAGACGTCATCCGCTCCGTACGTGTGTTGAACGCAAAGGTGTTGTCCGTTCGGCACTTGGTCATCAGTGATTTGAATCACGGCGAGTACGACTCCATCATCACCGTTCTCTTGACGCTTCCGCATGCGATCTACAAGTGGTATGTAGATGCAATCTCTCTCCCATGACTCGTTGCTTAGATGAACTCATAGATGGATCTTGGTGGAACCGTAGGAAAAATTTTAATTTTCTGCAACGTTCCCCAACAGTGGCATCATGAGCTAGGTCTATGCGTAGTTCTCTATTGCACGAGTAGAACACAATTTTGTTGTGGGCGTAGATCTTGTCAACTTGCTTGCCGCTACTAGTCTTATCTTGCTTCAGCGGTATTGTGGGATGAAGCGGCCCGGACCAACCTTACACGTACGCTTATGTGAGACCGGTTCCATCGACTGACATGCACTAGTTGCATAAGGTGGCTGGCGGGTGTCTATCTCTCCCACTTTAGTTGGAGCGGATTCGATGAAAAGGGTCCTTATGAAGGGTAAATAGAAGTTTACAAAATCACGTTGTGGCTTTAACGTAGGTAAGAAAACGTTCTTGCTAGATCACCTATAGAAGCCACGTAAAACTTGCAACAACAATTAGAGGACGTCTAACTTGTTTTTGCAGCAAGTGTCTTGTGATGTGATATGGCCAAAAGTTGTGATGAACAATGAATGATATATTGTGATGTATGAGATCATGTTCTTGTAATAGGAATCACGACTTGCATGTCGATGAGTATGACAACCGGCAGGAGCCATAGGAGTTGTCTTTATTTTTGTATGACCTGCGTGTCATTGAAGAACGCCATGTAAATTACTTTACTTTATTGCTAAACGCGTTAACAATAGAAGTAGAAGTAGTCGTTGGCGTGACAACTTCATGAAGACACGATGATGGAGATCACGATGATGGAGATCATGGTGTCATGCCGGTGACAAGATGATCATGGAGCCCCGAAGATGGAGATCAATGGAGCTACATGATATTGGCCATATCATGTCACTACTATATAATTGCATGTGATGTTTATTATGTTTATGCATCTTGTTTACTTAGAATGACGGTAATAAATAAGATGATCCCTTACAACAATTTCAAGAAGTGTTCTCCCCTAACTGTGCACCATTGCTAAAGTTCGTCGTTTCGAAGCACCACGTGATGATCGGGTGTGATAGATTCTTACGTTCACATACAACAGGTGTAAGACAGTTTTACACATGCAAAACACTTAGGGTTAACTTGACGAGCCTAGCATGTACGCACATGGCCTCGAACACGAGACCGAAAGGTCGAACACGAGTCGTATGGAAGATACGATCAACATGGAGATGTTCACCGACGATGACTAGTCCGTCTCACGTGATGATCGGACACGGCCTAGTCGACTCGGATCGTGTAACACTTAGATGACTAGAGGGATGTCTAATCTGAGTGGGAGTTCATTATAATAATTTGATTAGATGAACTTAATTATCATGAACTTAGTCTAAAACCTTGCAAATATGTCTTGTAGATCAAATGGCCAACGCCATGTCAACATGAACTTCAACGCTTCCTAGAGAAAACCAAGATGAAAGATGATGGCAGCAAC
Source organism: Aegilops speltoides (assembly GCA_021437245.1). NCBI lineage: Eukaryota > Viridiplantae > Streptophyta > Magnoliopsida > Poales > Poaceae > Aegilops > Aegilops speltoides. Next base: position 59,249,226 of record CM038144.1, on the reverse strand, counting down.
TATACGGATCGGGCCCTAACCCGAGGATCATCCTCATAGCTGCCAGAAACAATATGTCCTAGAAGGACTGCTAGGTGATGCACCTGCTCGAGAGAACCAAGACGTTATGAATGCTTGGCGGTCTCGTCTTGATGATTACTCCCTCGCTCAATGCAGCATGATTTACAGCTTAGAACCGGGCTCCAAAAGCGTTTTGAGCAACACGGAGCATATGAGATGTTCGAGGAGCTGAAACTAGTTTTCCAAGCTCATGCCCGGTCGAGAGATATGAAGTCTCCGACAAGTTCTATAGTTGTAAGATGGAGGAAAATAGTTCTCACAAGTGAGCACATACTCAAAATGTCAGGTTGCACAACCGCTTTGTCCCAACTGGACATTAACCTCCTGACGAGGCGGTCATTGACAGAATCCTTGATCGCTCCCACCAAGCTACAAGAGCTTTGTGATGAACTACAATATGCAGGGGATGGTGACGACCATTCCTGAAGTATTTTCAATGCTGAAGTCAGCAGAGGTAGAAATCAAGAAGGAACATCAAGTGTTGATGGTCAATAAAACCACTAAGTTCAAGAAGGGCAAGGTTAAGAAGAACTTCAAGAAGGATGGCAAGGAAGTTGCTGCGCCTGGTAAGCCAGTTGCCAGGAAGAAGTCAAGCAATGGACCCAAGCCTGAGACTGAGTGCTTTTATTGCAAAGGGAAGGGTCACTGGAAGCGGAACTGCCCCAAATACTTAGCGAACAAGAAGGCTGGCAACACCAAAGGTATATTTTATATACATGTAATTGATGTGTACCTTACCAGTACTCGTAGTAACTCCTGGGTATTTGATACCGGTGCCGTTGCTCATATTTGTAACTCACAGCAGGAGCTGCGGAATAAGCGGAGATCGGCGAAGGGCGAGGTGACGATCTTGCGTCGGGAATGGTTCCAAGGTCGATGTGATCGCCGTCGGCACGCTACCTCTACATTCACCTACGAGATTAGTTTTAAACCTTAATAATTGTTATTTGGTGCCAAGTTTGAGCATGAACATTGTATCTGGATCTCGTTTGATATGAGATGGCTACTCATTTAAATCCGAGAATAATGGTTGTTCTATTTATATGAGAGATATGTCTTATGGTCATGCCCCGATGGTCAATGGTTTATTCTTAATGAATCTCGGCGTCATGTTACACATATTCATAGTGTGAATACCAAAAGATGTAAAGTTGATAACGATAGTCCCACATACTTGTGGCATCGCCGCCTTTGGTCACATTGGTGTCAAGCGCATGAAGAAGCTCCATGCTGATGGACTTTTAGAGTCTCTCGATTATGAATCATTTGACACATGTGAACCATGCCTCATGGGCAAATGACCAAGACTCCGTTCTCCTGAACAATGGAGCGAGCAACCAACTTGTTGGAAATCATACATACCGATGTGTGCGGTCCAATGAGCGTTGAGGCTCATGGAGGATATCGTTATCTTCTCACTCTCACCGATGACTTGAGTAGATATGGGTATGTCTACTTAATGAAACACAAGTCTGAGACCTTTGAAAAGTTCAAGGAATTTCAGAATGAGGTAGAGAATCAACGTGACCGAAAGATAAAGTTTCTACGATCAGATCGTGGAGCAGAATATTTAAGTCACGAATTTGGTACGCACTTAAGGAAATTTGGAATCGTTTCACAACTCACGCCACTGAACACCTCAACAGAACGGTGTGTCCGAACATCGTAATCGCACTCTATTGGATATGGTGCGATCTATGATGTCTCTTACCGATTTACCGCTATCATTTTGGGGATACGCTCTAGAGACAGCTACATTCACTTTAAATAGGGCACCGCCTAAATCCGTTGAAACGACACCGTATGAATTATGGTTTGGGAAGAAACCTAAGCTGTCGTTTCTAAAAGTTTGGGGATGCGATGCTTATGTCAAGAAACTTCAACCTGAAAAGCTCGAACCCAAGTCGGAAAAATGTGTCTTCATAGGATACCCTAAGGAAACCATTGGGTACACCTTCTACTTAAGATCCGAGGGCAAGATCTTTGTTGCCAAGAACGGATCCTTTCTGGAAAAAGAGTTTCTCTCGAAAAAAGTAAGTGGGAGGAAAGTAGAACTCGATGAAGCACTACCTCTCGAACAGGAAAGTAGTGCAGCTCAGGAAAATGTTCCTGTGATGCCTAAACCAACTGAAGAGGAAAATAATGATGATGATCAAGGTACTTCGGATCAAGTTGCTACTGAACTTCGTGGTCCACAAGGACACGTTCCGCACTGTGAGTGGTACGCAACCCTGTCACCGGAAATCATGTTGTTAGACAACGGTGAACCTTGAACTATGAAGAAGCGATGGCGGGCCCATATTCCAACAAATGGCTTGAAGCCATGAAATCCGAGATAGAATCCATGTATGAAAACAAAGTATGGACTTTGACAGACTTGCCCGATGATCGGCGAGCGATAGAAAACAAATGGATCTTTAAGAAGAAGACGGACGCGGATGGTAATGTTACCATCTATAAAGCTCGACTTGTCTCTAAGGGTTATCGAGAAGTTCAAGGGGTTGACTACGATGAGACATTCTCTCCCGTAGCGAAGCTGAAGTCCGTCTGAATCATGTTAGCAATTGCCGCATACTATGATTATGAGATATGGCAGATGGACGTCAAAACGGCATTCCTTAACATACATCTTAAGGAAGAGCTGTATATGATGCAGCCGGAAGGTTTTGTCGACCCTAAGAATGCTAACAAAGTATGCAAGCTCCAGCGATCCATTTATGGGCTGGTGCAAGCATCTCGGAGTTGGAACATTCGCTTTGATGAGATGATCAAAGCGTTTGGGTTTATCTTGAGACTTATGGAGAAGCCTGCATTTACAAGAAAATGAGTGGGAGCTCAGAGCATTTCTCATATTATATGTAGATGACATACTCTTGATGGGAAATGATATAGAACTTTTGGACAGCATTAAGGCCTACTTGAATAAGTGTTTTTCAATGAAGGACCTTGGAGAAGCTGTTTACATATTAGGCATCAAGATCTATAGGGATAGATCGAGACGCCTCATAGGTCTTTCACAAAGCACATACCTTGATAAGATTTTGAAGAAGTTCAAAATGGATCAGTCCAAGAAGGGTTCTTGCTCAGATTGCAAGGTGTGAGATTGAGCTCGGCTCAATGCCCGACCACGACAAAAGATAAAGAAGAGATGAGTGTCATCCCTATGCTTCAGCCATAGGATCTATTATGTATGCCATGCTGTGTACGGACTGATGTAAACCTTGCCGTAAGTTTGGTAGGAAGGTACCAAAGTAATCCCGCAAGGAACACCGGATAGCGGTCAAGAATATCCCGGTACCGAAAAGGACAAAGGACATGTTTCTCATTTATGGAGGTGACGAAGAGCTCGTCAGAAGGGTTACGCCGGCGCTAGCTTCGACATAGATCTGGATGACTCTAAGTCACAAACCGGATACGTGTATATGTTGAATGGTGGAGCAAAGCTGGTGCAGCAAGCGTAGCATCGTGGCGCGATCTACATGTGAAGCGGAGTACATGGCAGCCTCGGAGGCAGCGCATGAAGCAATTTGGGTGAAGGAGTTCATCACCGACCTAGGAGTCATACCCAATGCGTGGGGGCCGATCAAACTCTTCTGTGACAACACTGGAGCCATTGCCCTTGCCAAGGAGCCCAGGTTTCACAAGAAGACCAGGCACATCAAGCGTCGCTTCAACTCCATCCGTGAAAATGTTCAAGATGGAGACATAGATATTTGCAAAGTACATACGGATCTGAATGTCGCAGACCCGTTGACTAAACCTCTCTCGCGAGCAAAACATGATCAACACCAAAAATCTATGGGTGTGCGATTCATCACAATGTAACTAGATTATTGACTCTAGTGCAAGTGGGAGACTGTTGGAAATATGCCCTAGAGGCAATAATAAAAGGATTATTATTATATTTCCTTGTTCATGATAATTGTCTTTATTCATGCTATAACTGTATTATCCGGAAATCGTAATACACGTGTGAATACATAGACCATAACATGTCCCTAGTGAGCCTCTAGTTGACTAGCTCGTCGATCAACAGATAGTCATGGTTTCCTGGCTATGGACATTAGATGTCATTGATAACGGGATCACATCATTAGGAGAATGATGTGATGGACAAGACCCAATCCTAAGCATAGCACAAGATCATGTAGTTCGTTTGCTAGAGCTTTTCCAATGTCAAGTATCTTTTCCTTAGACCATGAGATCGTGTAACTCCCGGATACCGTAGGAGTGCTTTGGGTGTACCAAACGTCACAACGTAACTGGGTGACTATAAAGGTGCACTACAGGTATCTTCGAAAGTGTCTGTTGGGTTGACACGGATCGAGATCGATTTGTCACTCCGTATGACGGAGAGGTATCTCTGGGCCCACTCGGTAATGCATCATCATAATGAGCTCAAAGTGACCAAGTGTTTGGTCACGGGATCATGCATTACGGTACGAGTAAAGTGACTTGCCGGCAACGAGGCTGAACGAGGTATTGGGATACCGACGATCGAGTCTCGGGCAAGTAACGTACCGATTGACAAAGGGAATTGTATACGGGGTTGTTTAAATCCTCGACATCGTGGTTCATCCGATGAGATCATCGAGGAGCATGTGGGAGCCAACATGGGTATCCAGATCCCGTTGTTGGTTATTGCCCGAGAGCCGTCTCGGTCATGTCTACGTGTCTCCCGAACCCGTAGGGTCTACACACTTAAGATTCGGTGACGCTAGGGTTGTATGAATATGAGTATGCAGCAAACCAAATGTTGTTCGGAGTCCCGGATGAGATCCCGGACGTCACGTGGAGTTTCGGAATGGTCCGGAGGTAAAGAATTATATATATAGGAAGTGCTGTTTCGGCCACTGGGAAAGTTTCGGTCACCCAGATTGTACCGGACCACGGAAGTGTCCTGGGTCCACCGGGTGGGGCCACCCATCCCAGAGGGCCCCATGGGCTGAAGTGGGGAGGGGAACCAGCCCATAGTGGGATGGTGCGCCCCCCTTGGCCCACCCCCTGCGCCTAGGGTTGAAACCCTAGGGTGGGGGGGCGCCCCACTTGCCTTGGGGGGCACTCCACCCCCTGCCGCCGCCCCCTTGGGAGATTGCATCTCCCAGGGCTGGCGCCCCCTGGGTCCTATATAAAGGAGGGGGGGAGGGCAGCCGCACCACATATTGGCGCCTCCCCCTGCTACACCTCGTCCTCCTCCATGACAACTTGGCGAAGCCCTGCCGGAGTTCTGCTGCATCCACCACCACGCCGTCGTGTTCCTGGATCATCATCAACCTCTCCTTCCCCCTTGTTGGATCAAGAAGGAGGAGACGTCATCCGCTCCGTACGTGTGTTGAACGTGGAGGTGCTGTCCGTTCGGCACTTGGTCATCGGTGATTTGAATCACGACGAGTACGACTCCATCATCACCATTCTCTTGAACGCTTCCGCACGCGATCTACAAGTGGTATGTAGATGCAATCTCTCTCCCATGACTCGTTGCTTAGATGAACTCATAGATGGATCTTGGTGAAACCGTAGGAAAAATTTTAATTTTCTGCAACGTTCCCCAACACTAACCGGAGGCCCAGCCCAAATTGTTGTATTTTTTTGCCTATTTTAGTGTTTCGAAGGAAAGGAATATCAAACGGAGTCCAAACGGAATGAAACCTTCAGGAGCGATCTTTTTGGAACAAATGCAATCAAAGAGACTTGGAGTGGACGTCAAGAAGCAGCCGAGGCGGCCACGAGGGTGCCAGCCGCGCCCTATGGGGGTGGGCGCGTCCCTACCCTCGTGGGCCCCTCGTGGCTCCCCTGACCTACTTCCTTCGCCTATATATATCCATATACCCTAAAAACATCCAGGAGCACCACGAAAAACTATTTTCACTGCCGCAACCTTCTGTATCCGCGAGATCCCATCTTGGAGCCTTCGCCGGCGCTCCACCGGAGGGGAATCAACCATGGAGGGCCTCTACATCATCTCCAAGGCCTCTCCGATGAGTCGTGAGTAGTTTACCATGGACCTTCGGGTCCATAGTTATTAGCTAGATGGCTTCTTCTCTCTCTTTGAATCTCAATACAAAGTTCTCCTCGATCTTCTTGGAGATCTATTCGATGTAACTCTTTTTGCGGTGTGTTTGTCGAGATCCGATGAATTGTGAGTTTATGATCAAGTTTATCTATGAGAAATATTTGAATCTCCTCTGAATTCTTTTATGTATGATTGGTTATCTTTGCAAGTCTCTTCGAATTATCAGTTTGGTTTGGCCTACTAGATTGATCTTTCTTGCAATGGGAGAAGTGCTTAGCTTTGGGTTCAATCTTGCGGCGTCCTTTCCTAGTGACAGCAGGGGCAGCAAGGCACGTATTGTATTCTTGCCATCGAGGATAAAAAGATGGGGTTTATATCATATTGCATGAGTTTATCCCTCTACATCATGTCATCTTTCTTAATGTGTTACTCTGTTCTTCATGAACTTAATACTCTAGATGCAGGCAGGAGTCGGTCGATGTGTGGAGTAATAGTAGTAGATGCAGGCAGGAGTCGGTCTACTTGTCACGAACGTGATGCTTATATTCATGATCATGCCTAGATACTCTCATAATTATTCGCTTTTCTGTCAATTGCTTGACAGTAATTTGTTCACCCACCATAATACTTATGCTATCTTGAGAGAAGCCACTAGTGACACCTATGGCCCCTGGGTCTATTTTCCATCATATTAATCTCCCGTCAACAAGCTATTTCTGGCGCAGTTTATTTTGCATCTTTTACTTTTCAATCTATATCATAAAAATACCAAAAATATTTATCTTATCTTATTATCTCTATCAGATCTCGCTTTCACAAGTTACCGTGAAGGGATTGACAACCCCTTTATCGCGTTGGTTGTGAGGTTCTTGTTTGTTTGTGTAGGTACGAGGGACTTGCGTGGAGCCTCCTACTGGATTGATAGCTTGGTTCTCAAAAACTGAGGGAAATACTTACGCTACTTTGGTGCATCACCCTTTCCTCTTCAAGGGAAAAACCAACGCATGCTCAAGAGGTACACTCCGCCGGAGGACAAAAGTGCTGCTGCCCAAGTTCCGCCTCGAGACGGCGGTGCTTTGTCCCAAAAGTCCTCTCCTCATTTTTTCTAGGTCAACATGACTTATGTACTAGAAGAGGGGCACCGGAGGTGGGCCGAGGGGAGCACAACCCACCAGGGTGCGCCTGGGCTCCCTGGCGCGCCCAGGTCGGTTGTGCCCACCTGGTTGCCCCCTCTGGTACTTATTGGATCCAATAATTCTCATTTATTCCATAAAAATTCCTCGTGAAGTTTTAGCTCATTTGGAGCTGAGCAGAATAGGTGGCATGACGTAGCTTTTTTAGGTCCAGATTTCTAGCTGCCAAAATTCTCCCTCTTTGTGTGTACATTGCATATTATGAGAGAAAAGGCATTACAATTACTCCAAAAAGCATTATTATGCAATAAAACAACATAAATAACAGTAGGTAAACATGATGCAAAATGGACATATCAACTCCCCCAAGCTTAGACCTCGCTTGTCCTCAAGCGAAAACCAAAATTGAAAAACATGTCCACATGCTTAGAGAGAGAGAGGTGTCGATAAAAACAAAATACGTACATAGAAGCATCATGTAACTTATAATTACAACAACAAAATTTAACATAGAACTTTTATCATAGAACTTCTATCATAGCCTTCTCATGAACAAGTAACAATTCATCACAACATGGAGGTATCAAGCATAAACTCTATTGAAAACCGACAAACTATGTTCTCAGTCAACTTTGCAACTACAGTTCATCATTTTTTCAGGAAGGGTCATGTATTGGAGCCTTTAGGCAAGTCCACATACTCAACCATCATATAGTCTTCTATGATTGCTAACACTCACCGCATACACATGAGCAAAACGTTTCAACCGGACACATAGAAAGATAGGGGCTTACAGTTTTGCGTCCCAACATGTTCACCTCAAGGGTGATGTCAACAATAATAACCCATGCTACCCATATTCAACTGGATATATGTGCCTAGATCTTTCCTCACCACATGATGCTTGCCAAAATAAAAAATAAAAAGGAATAGAGAGAAGAACCTTGACTCTTGCATGAAGGTAAATACATAAAAGTAAAAGATAGGCCCTTCGCAGAGGGAAGCAGAGGTTGCCATGCGCTTTTTGCTTGTATGCTCAATCCCTTAGTGCAAGAGAACGTCACGTTATATTGCCCCGTATGATGGCAACCTTTATTATACAGTCTGTTGCTTTTATTCTTCGCCATCACAAGTTCGTACAATGCTCAACTTTCTCTTACACTAAATGATCTAACACTTTTAGAAGCAATTTGTATTGCCTTATTGCACCGATGACAACTTACTTGAAGGATCTTACTGAATCCATAGGTAGGTATGGTGGACTCTCAAAACAAGATTTGGGTTTAAGGGTTTTTGGATGCACAAGTAGTATCTCTACTTGGTGGGGAATTTTTGGTTAGAAAAGATAGGGGGCAAACACCACATGTTGAAGGAACTATGACAATATAGCTTCTATGTGAATATGAACAAACATAAATCATTACGTTGCCTTCCTTGTCCAACGTCAATAATTTTGGCATATAATATTTTGGTGGGTGCTCACAATCACAAAAGATTTTTAGGATAGTGTATTTGCATGTGAATCTTCTCTTCCCTTATTAATTCTTTCATGAGTTGCATCATTGACCAATGCTATGTTTGTCAATCTACAATAAATTTTTCTACTTATACTTTTCCTTATGTGATGTAATTACTTACCATAAGATTAGCATATGATCTTTTTCATTTATTTCCTTTCTTTTTATTCAGACAAGAAAGTAAAGAAAGCTAAACTCAAACTAAACTTTACTATATATATCTCGCACACGATTACAACGGTAGATCACTAAGCAAACTCTCGAAAAGAAAGGATCAAACTAAACTTTTATTCATCTAAAGCAAAAGATAACTATGGATCGAACTAAGAAAATTAGAAGCAAAAGATAGTTTAGGTGATACGATATCAGGGCACCTCCCCCAAGCTTGGCGAAAGCCAAGAGGAGTGCCTATACCCAATACTCAATTTTCTTTTGGTGATGAAACAGGAGGTGGTGGTGATGAATTAGAGGGTCTGTCTTTCTTAGTTAGCTTACGCTTGAGGATGAAATTCTCATCCTTCAATTCACTATCTCCCGCTCAAGTTCCAATAACTTTTTGCATAAATCTTGCTTGTTTTCCTACAAAAGACGAAAGGGGATAAACTGGATCTTAGGCTTCTTTGCTTTGTTGGGGAGACTCGAATTCTTAAATTCAATGTGCATGTCCCCAGGTTGGGGCAATGGGGCTTTATCTTCGTCTGAGCTCGTCTCCTCCTCCCTCTTAGGATCATAGTCATCTTCTTCCCCCGAAGTCCAGCTATAGTGCTCCACATCCCCATAGACCTTGGGTTTGCGATATAATCGGCAACATAGCTCTCACACTCCGAGTCTTGGGACGACATAATTTCAGATCTGTCAGAAAAACAGCGAGAAAAGAAAACAGAAGATTTCTCCACGATACAGAGGTCAATAGGTTCGGGGGGTATATAAAGATTTTATTTATCTTGGGAAACAAGCAAACGAAATGAAAACGGAGTCCGGAAGGTACTCAAGGTGGGCACAACCGCGCCCTGGTGTCTTGTGCCCACCAGGGGTACCTTCCTGATTGTTTCTTATTTTCCTAATGTTTGTTATATTCCAAAACGGACAGAAAATATTTTTGTAGACTTTTTAGAGTCTGTTTACTTACTTATCACGTACCTCCTCTTTTTCACGATTCTGGAGTGTTCCGGAAGGTTTCTTTTATGTGTTCTTCCGGTGTCATAGTTTGGATAATATTGCTTTCAACATTAATGGGCGCACCTAAGATATAATGTTTTATTCATTGCCCATTAACAACCTTCGGGTTAGTAACTTTGGCATTATTTTGTTTTGATAGCTCCATATCGATAAACCTCCTCGATAACATAGGGTCCTTCCCATTTGGAGAGGAGTCTTCCTGCAAAGAATCTGAAACAAGAGTTTCTACAAAAGAACATATTCTCCAACTTTGAACTCACGCTTTTGGATTCTTTTATCATGCCATCTTTTAATTTTTTTCATTAAATAACTTGGGATTTTCATAAGCTTGGGTTATCCATTCATCTAGTGATCTAATATCAAATAACCTCTTCTCACCAGCTAGTTTCAAATCATAGTTGAGTTCTTTAATTGCCCAATATGCTTTACATTCTAATTCAAGAGGCAAATGACAAGCTTTACCATAAACCATTTTATAAGGAGACATACCCATATGATTTTTATATGTTGTTCTATAAGCCCAAAGTGCATCATCTAATTTCTTAGACCAATTCTTCCGGGACCTATTGACAGTCTTTTGTAAAATTTATTTTATTTCTCTATTGCTAAGTTCAACTTGACAACTAGACTGAGGATGATAGGGTGATGCAATTCTATGGTTAACATCATACTGGACAAGCATTTTACTAAAAGCACCATGAATAAAGTGTGAACCACTATCAGTCATTAAATATCTAGGGACTCCAAACCTTGGGAAAATAACTTCCATAAGCATTTTAATAGAGGTGTTGTGATCAGCACTACTGGTTGGAATAGCTTCTACCCACTTAGTAACATAATCAACAGCGACCAAAATATGAGTATGCCCATTAGAGGAAGGAAAAGGTCCTATGAAATCCAATCGCCAAACATCAAATGGTTCAACAGCAAGAGAATAATTCGTAGGCCTTTCTTAACGCTTGCCGATATTACCTATTCTTTGACATTCATCGCAAGATAAGACGAACTTACGGGCATCCTTGAAGAGAGTTGTAACATCCCAATTTTCAATTTGGATGTTATAGATAGATCATCATATGCATATCATACTTTATTTGCATTTTGTTGTGATCTTAGAAATCGTAAGCAACTCAAGGACCCAAGGAGAGAGTTGGAGGTTTCACAAAAATTTCATATTTGAATTTATTTCAAATTTCAAAAGAGGGTCAATTTGATTTTAATATTTTCTCCCCAACTATTTCCAACAATAAAAATAAATGAGAGAATATAATATGACTTCTTCAACAGAAGAGAAATATTGGAGAAGAAATTTTAAAATCAAATTATTATTTTATTCATATGTTATTTGCTATTTTATTTGAATTAGAGAAAAACATGCATTTTTAAAAATTACATTTTAGTCCAGAAAAATGTTCATCTTGTCCTAAATATTAGGTTTGGACGGTGAAAATTGTTTCTAGAACTTTTAGGTTTTTTTATATTTTATTAGGATTTTTCTCTATGGTGAAATTATTAAAAAACGTTCCGGACCTAACTGGGCCGAAGCTCAGCCGGCCCGAGCCGCCAACCGCCTCTACCGCCGTGCGGACGCCGGACTCCGGCGAGGAGGAGTCCTGGTCGGCCTCCCCGTCGCCCCCTGCCCCAAGCCGACCCCCTGGGGCCCCTTTAAAAGGGCACTGCCGCCACCCCTCCTCTCCACATCGCCCGCTGCCACCACCGCCCCGCACTTCGCCCACCGCCGCCACAACTCACCGTGCCGCCGCCTAACGGTGCCGCCCTTCTCTTCTTTGCCGCCACCGCTAGGCGTTAGTCGCCTCGCCGCCAAGACGTCGCCAGACCCCGCCGCCTTACACCGTCGCGCCCGATCCAATCCGCCGCCGACCAGTCAACTCTGGCAAACCGGTAAAACCGCCCGGTCCAAACGGTTTAATCTTGGGGTTTTTTTCGCGGTTATGACGGTTTAGTACTAGATCGGGTTTTTTGTTTTTGTTTTAGTCTAATTAGTAAACATTCACTGGTTAGATCGTTATAACGAATGGATTCGTTCGTTTAGTTCTGTTAACGAACGTTCGTTCCGTAGATTTTTCTTTTTAGTTTTATTTTCGGCCAGGGACCTATCCGCGAATAGTTTTCTCGTGATTTAGCCCCTGATCTTAAAACTAGCGTAATGTTTTGCTCGTTTGTCCAAATTAGATGAAACCAGCGCCTAAATCTTCGTAACGATCTCTTCTTTCCAGTTAACCAACTTGAACATGGTTTTGACAATTTAAAATTTGAGTTTAGTTCAGATTAATAAACGATCTTGTTTTGTTTGTATCTTGAGTTTCGTAACTCCGTTTGAGTTGTTTCTTTTTGCAAATCGTAGCTAATCACATATACCTACTGTTAAGATCTAATCCAGATGAAAATAATGTTGTTAGGTTTTGTTCTTTTTAGTTTAGTCATTTGCTTGTTTCGAGTTTGATTTGGATCTTTTCTCGATTTCTCTTTGTTTCGTTTGTGTGATTGCTTATTTATGCTACCATTTGTCTACGCTAGATTACCCAAAGTGCGAAGATTTTTACTACAAATCCCTAGACTTTGCAGATCATCAGCAAGGCAAGTTACACTTTGATCATACTCTTCTATACCCAGTTTTTACTATGCATTAGTTATGTGCTCAAATATTTGCATGAGTAGGATTGGGAACATGTGGTTTGGTTGTAGTATTATGAGGTAGGAACCTAATACCTTTTGATCACCCTGGGAATATACGTTATGCTCTTCTATTGCTTAGCCATGCTTGTAGACGGGGATTGGTTCATGATTCACATGGAAGTTATGAGAGTTATTAACCTTGGATAACATTAAGGTGGCAACTTTAATACACATCTGGGTGGATTGGTTGGGGCACCTGGAGAATCCAGCGTTTGTCCACTAAGGTAAATCCCGGAGTACCCGTGTGATTTTTCCTCGGTTCGCCACCCAGGCTCAAAGGGAGCATATGATATTTCATGCCTAGAAACTTCCGTGTGCAACCACAAGCCATTATGGGATATGGCATAGTTGAGTAAGTTGTATGAGCTCTCGAAGAGGTGGACTAGCAGATGTAGGTGAAAGTAGGTGTACCGGTCTGCCCGGAGTAGAGAGTTAATGCTTCAGAAAGACTATGTCTCGATCTTCCAATCGTGGATGTGGTCGAGTCTTGTGGGGAAAAGTGCGCAACCTCTGCAGAGTGTATAAACTAATCATGGTTAGCCATGTCCCCGGTTATGGACATCTTGAGTATCTGGAATTGGATATTATTGTTGATCTCATCACTCTTTAATTAATTGAATTGGGTTAATGAAGATACTTGTTTAATTGGGGTTTGAGTTGGAGGAACCTTCTCAAATATTGGTACAACTTGGGAGTAGTTTAAATAAATTTGTTCCTTTGTTGTAGGGAAAAACTAGCTTTATGCAAAATCATAAACTTAGAGCCTCCATATTCAATGTGCTGACCTACACGGCTGCAACGTTTCATGTTGCAGACTACTTAGATGATGAATAAGGTGCGATAGGTTGTTGTCTTGCACTCAGCTATGCTGTTGGAGTTGATGGACTCATTTACCTTCGAAGCTTCCGCAGTTATTTAGTTTAGATGGCCTTCAGCCATATATTTTTGTGTAATCATACTCTTTATGAGGACTCGATGTAATAAGTGTGTGATTGAACTTTGTTATAATTCCTCGAGTACTGTGTCTGTCAGCATTACCAATCCAGGGATGACACTTAAACACAGAGACTTCGGTCCATTGGGATCGTGGTCGCTACAAGAGTAGGCCAATAAAACCCAGATTGCAATACCTTGTGAGCAGTTCCATCTCCCGCATGATGTCCTCCATAAACTTCGGAATGACATTTTCGTAGGATTTGTTCCTGTTCATGCAGAGGTACACAACATCTAATAATATCATCTACTCATTTATAAAGATGTGGGTCATCCCAAAAGTAATGTCTTAAATCATAGAAGATTTTTTTTCTTTTGTTGGTATGTAAAGCTAGGTGGTATGTATTTAGCAAAAATATAATTAGCATAGTTAGCATACCAAGGTGTACTATTAGAAACATTTATTGCAGCTAAATTCTCATTAGGAATACTATCATTAACAGGTTGTGGGTCATCAAGAATATTTTCAAGCCTAGATAGGTTATCAGCCACAGGGTTCCCCGCTCCTTTTCTATCAGTGATATGCAAATCAAATTCTTGTAGTAGAAGAACCCGCCTAATGAGTCTAGGTTTGGCATCTTTCTTTTCCATAAGATATTTAATAGTAGCATGATCGATGTGAACAATCACTTTGGAATGAACAATGTAGGATCTAAATTTATCACAAGCAAACACCACTGCTAAGAATTCTTTTTTTATTAGTAGCATAATTTCGTTGGGCATTGTCTAAAGTTTTACTAGCATAGTGGATAACATTTAGTTTCTTATCAACACTTTGTCCTAGAACAGCACCAACAGCATAATCACTAGCATCACACATAATCTCAAAAGGCAAGTTCCAATCAAGTGGTTGAACAATAGGTGCAGAAATTAAGGCTTTCTTTAGTGTTTCAAATGCTTCCAAACAATCATTATCAAAAACAAAAGGGATTTCCTTTCGCAAAAGATTTGTAAGAGGCCTAGAAATTTTAGAAAAGTCTTTGATAATCTCCTATAGAAATCAGCATGACCAAGGAAACTACGAATACCTTTGATATCTTTAGGACATGGCATTTTCTCAATTACATCAACCTTGGCTTTGTCCACCTCAATACCTCTTTCAGAAACTCTATGGCCCAAAACAATACCTTTGTTAACCATAAAGTGGCACTCCCAATTAAAGACAAGATTAGTTTGCTCACATCTCAGCAAAACCCGATCAAGATTGCTTAAACAATCATCAAAAGACTTCCCACAAACAGAAAAGTCATCCATGAAAACCTCAAAAATCTTTTCACAAAAGTCAGAGAATATAGCAGTCATACATCTTTGAAAGGTAGCAGGTGCATTGCATAGACCAAAAGGAATACGTCTATAAGCATAAGTTCTAAAAGGGCAAGTAAAAGTGGTCTTTTCTTGATCGGGTTGAGGAACATGTATTTCTAAAAAACCAGAATATCCATCAAGGAATCAAAAATGTGTGTGCTTAGATAATCTTTCTAGCATTTGATCAATAAAAGTCAGAGGGTAATGATCTTTTCTAGTTGCTTTGTTTAATTTTCTAAAATCAATTACCATTCTATCGCATGTGACAATTCTTTGTAGAGTAAGTTCATTCTTATCATTAGGAACAACAGTAATACCTCCCTTCTTAGGGACACAATGAACAGAACTTACCCATCTACTATCAGCTATATGATAGATTATACCTCCTTCCCGAAGTTTCAATATTTCTGTTCTTACCACTTCTTTCTTCTTCGGATTTAACCGACATTGGTGATCAACAACGGGTTTAGCATCAAGTTCCATATTAATCTTGTGCTGACATAGAGTGGGACTAATGCCCTTAAGATCATCAAGAGTATATCCAATAGAAGCTCAGTGCTTCCTTACAACTTTCAATAATGTTTCTTCTTCATGTTCTGAAAGGTTAGCACTAGTAATAACAGGATATATCCTTTTCTCATCAAGATAAGCATATTTCAAAGTGTCTGGCAATTGTTTTACTTCAAACACATGATCACCTTTAGGTGGAGGAGGACCTCCTAGAGTTTCAATAGGAAGATAGTGTTTAAGCAGAGGTTGTTGTTCAAACAAGATTCTATCTATTTCATTTCTTTCATGCATATGCAAATCCTTTTCATGGTCTAGCAAATATTATTCTAAAGGATCAATAGGAGGTACAACAATAGAAGCAAGACTAATAATTTCATCCTTACTAGGAAAATCTTTCTTATGAGGTTTTCTACTAAACTTAGAAACATTAAACTCATGAGATTCATCACCAAAACTAACACCGGCAGTTTGTTTCTCACAATCTATTTTAGCATTAACGGTGTTTAAGAAATGTCTACCAAAGATAATGGGACAAAAGTCATCTTGTGGGGAACCGAGAACAACAAAATCAGTAGGGTATTTTATTTTCCCCCACAAGAATTCAACATCTCTAACAATCCCAATTGGTGATATAGTATCTCTATTGGCAAGCTTAATAGTAACATCTATCTCTTCTATTTCAGCGGGTGCTATATCATTCATAATTTCTTTATATAAGGTAAAAGGAATAGCACTCATGCTAGCACCTATGTCACATAAACCATGATAACAGTGATCTCCTATCTTAACTGAGACAACAGGCATGCCAACAACAGGTCTATGTTTATCTTTTTCATCAGGTTTGGCAATTCTAGCAGCTTCATCATAGAAGTAAATAACATGCCCATCAATATTATCAACCAAGAGATCTTTAACCATAGCAACACTAGGTTCTACTTTGATTTGTTCAGTTGGTTTAGGTGTTCTAATATAACTTTTGTTGACCACGGTTGAAACTTTAGCATGTTCCTTCATCCTAACAGGGAAAGTTGGTTTTTCAATATAAGAAGTGGGAACAACTGGATCAACATTATAAATGATAGTTTCATCTTTAGCATTTACCAGTTCTTTAATTTCTTCTTTGATTGGTGGGTGATATTTGAACCACTTCTCCTTAGGAAGATCAACATGAGTAGCAAAAGATTCAAAAAATGAAGCTACTATCTCAAAGTCAAGTCCGTATTTAGTGCTAAACTTTTGAAAAGCATCGGTATTCATAAAAGATTTAACACAATCAAACTTAAGCTCAATACCCGACTCTTTACCTTCATTGAGTTCCCAATCTTCAGATTGCGTTTAATTCTTTGTAAAAGATCTCACCGGAATTCAATAGTCTTCTTCATAAAAGAACCAGTACAAGAAGTATCGAGCATGGATTGATCATTACGAGAAAGCCGACCATAAAAATTCTGAATAATAATTTCTCTTGAGAGCTCATGATTGGGGCATTAATATAACATTGACTTAAGCCTCCCCCAAGCTAGAGTGATACTTTCTCCTTCACGAGGCCAAAAATTATATATATAATTCAGATCATGATGAACTAGATGCACACGATAATTTTTTGATGGAATTCTAATTTCAACCTATTCTAGTTCCAAGATCCAATATCATCGCATAGCCTATACCATGTCAATGCCTTTCCCTTCAAAGATAAAGGGAAAACCTTCTTCTTAGCTTCATCTCTGGGTAAACCTACAAGCTTAAACAATCCACAAATTTCATCCACATATATCAAGTGCTTATCAGGATGTTTGGTTCCATCTCCTGCATAAGGATTAGCTAGTAGTTGTTCTACCATACCCGAAGGAATTTCATATTCAATATTTTCAGTAGGTGCAGTAGGTTGAGGGGTAACTAACTGTTGTTCCAGTCGAGGTGAAGATACCCCGAACAAACCCCTCAAAGGATTTTTTTTCACAGTAACAAGTGACAATAAATTTCAGCACGTAGTAATAATTTTTCCTTACCAATTTCCACTTACCAAGAGCGCTTCACTCCCCGACAATGGCGCCAGAAAAGAGCCTTGATGACCCACAAGTATATGGGATCAATTGTATCCTTTTCGATAAGTAAGAGTGTCGAACCCAACGAGGAGCGGAAGGAAATGACAAGTGGTTTTCAGCAAGGTAATGTCTGCAAGTGCTGAAATTGTAAGTAACATAGTAGTTTGATAGCAAGATAATTTGTAACAAGCAAGTAACGGTAGTAGTAACAAAAGTGCAGCAAGGTAGCCCAATCCTTTTGAGGCAAAGGACAGGCCAAAACAGTCTCTTATGATAAGCAAAGCGTTCTTGAGGGTACACGGGAATCTCATCTAGTCACTTTCATCGTGTTGGTTCGATTCATGTTCGCTACTTTGATAATTTGGTATGTGAGTGGACCGGTGCTTAGGTGTTGTTCTTACTTGAACAAACCTCCTACTTGTGATTAACCCCCTCGCAAGCATCCGCAACTACGAGAAAAGTATTAAGAATAAATTCTAACCATAGCATTAAACTTTTGGATCCAATCGGTCCCTTACGGAATAGCGCATAAACTAGGGTTTAAACTTCTGTCACTCTCACAACCCATCATCTAATAACTAATCCACAATGCATTCCCTTAGGACCAAATGTGGTGAAGTGTCATGTAGTCAACATTCACATGACACCACTAAGGGAATCACAACATACATATCATCAAAATATCGAACACATATCAAGTTCACATGATTACATGCAACATGATTTCTCTTGTGACCTCAAGAACAAAAGTAACTACTCACAAATGATAATCATACTCAAGATCAGAGGGGTATTAAATAGCATAATGGATCTAAACATATAATCTTCCACCAAATAAACCATATAGTAATCAACTACAAGATGTAATCAATACTACTAGTCACCCACAAGCACCAATCTATAGTTTCGGCACAAAGATTGAACACAAGAAATAAACGAGGGTTTGAGAGGAGATGGTGCTGTTGAAGATGTTAATGGAGATTGCCCTCCCCAAGATGGGAGAGTTGTTGGTGATGATGATGATGATGATTTTCCCCTCCAGGAGGGAAGTTCCCCTGGCGGAATCGCTCCACCGGAGGGCAAAAGTGCTCCTGGCCAAGTTCCGCCTCGACACGGCGGCGCTTCATCCCGAAAATCCTATCTTCGTTTTTTCTAGGTCAAAATGACTTATGTACCAGAAGAGGGGCACACGAGGTTGATACGTCTCCACCGTATCTATAATTTATGAAGTATTCATGCCATGTTTACAATAATCTTATATGGTTTTGGTATGATTTTCATGGAACTAACCTGGACCGACGCTGTTTTTAACAGAACTACCGTGGTGTTGTTTTTTGTGCAGAAATGAAAGTTCTCCAAATGAGCTGAAACTTTTTGACGATTTTTTTGGAACAAAAGATACCCCTGAAGCTTCGAGGGAGGGCCGGAAGAGCCACGAGGAGGGCACAACCCACTGAGGCGCGCCTGGGCCCTTGCCCGTGCCCTGGTGTATCGTGCCCACCTCGAGGACCATCTAGACATGAGACCGACGCCAAAAATTCCTATAAATAGAGAAACCATCAGAAATAACCCTAGATCAGAAGTTCCATCGCCGCAAGTCTCTGTAGCCACCGGAAACCAATCTAGGCCCCGTTCCGGCACCCTGTCGGAGGGGGGAATCATCTCCGAAGGCCATCTTCATCATCCCGACGGCCACCACGATGAGGAGGGAGTAGTCCACCCTCGGGTTTGAGGGTTTGTACCGGTAGCTATGTGTTTAATCTCTCTCACGTGCGATCTTGAGATGTCACGATCTTGATGTATCATGGGATTTGTTAATATAGATGGATCATATGATGTTTCTCCCCTCTCTACACTTGTTGTGATGAATTGAGTATTTACCCTTTGAAGTTTTGTCTTGTCGGATTGAATGTTCAGATCTGAGAACACATGATATATGTCTTGCATATGAATACCCATGGTGACAATGGGGCATTATATTGATTCACTTGATATATGTTATGGCACTCGACTTGTGGATTCTCTAGGTGACTTTGGGGTAATCTATGCATAGGGGTTGATGCACGTTTTTATTATCTTTTCTCCGATAGAAACTTTGGGGTCTCCTTGTAGTTCTTTGTGTGGATTGAGTATTATGAATCTAAAATTGTTTGATACATATCCTATAATTAACTCATGGGTACTTGCGGTGACATTGGGGTATCTAGGTGACATTAGAGTTGGTTGATATGCATCATATGGTGTTATTTTAGTACGAACTCTTGATTAGATCGATCAAAAAGAATAGCTTGCTCTTATTCTAGTACGAACTCTAGATTGATCGGAAGGAATAGCTTTGAGGTGGTTTCGTACCCTACAAACAATTTCTATCTTTTGTTCTCCGCTAATAGGAACTCAAGAGTGATTCTTTGTTGCACTTTGAGGGATAATCAAATGATCCAACTATGTTAGCATTGTTGAGAGATTGCACTAGTGAAAGTATGCACCCTAGGCCTCATTTTCCATCATTGCAATACCATTTGTGCTACGTCTTACTATTTACTACCTTGCTGTTTTTTATTGTTCGCACTACAAAAACTCATATCTACTATGCATACTACACTTTATCACCATCTCTTCGCCGAACTAGTGCACCTATACAATTTTTCATTGTATTGGGTGTGTTGGGGACATAAGAGATTTCTTGTATTTGATTGCAGGGTTGCTCGAGAGAGACTATCTTCATCCTACACCTCCCACGAATTGATAAACCTTAGGTCATCCACTTGAGGGAAAATTGCTACTATCCTACAAAACTCTGCGTTTGGAGGCCCAACACGAGTCTACAAGAATAGAGTTGCGTAGTAGACCTCAAGCTCTTTTCTGGCGCCGTTGTCGGGGAGGCTAGGTAAGTGGCACTCAAACCCATCAACGAAGCTCTTTTCTGGCGCCGTTGCCGGGGAGGTGAGTGCATGAAGGTATATCTTTAGATCTTGCAATCAAATCTTTTAATTTCTTGTTTATCACTAGTTTGGTTCATAAAGCAAAACTACAAAAAAATGGAATTGAGGTTGCATAATATTATTTGTCTTTGTAATGTCTTTCATGAAAATGATGGAAATGGAAATTGTGCTCAATTGATAGAAGAAGAATTCAATATATTTGGCATAAACGATGAGCATGAGTGCAATGTTGCTAGTATGAATTCTTTGAATATCCATGATGCTAGTGATATGCAAAGCCATAAGCTTGGGGATGCTATGTTTGATGAAGATGATATTTTTATTCCCCCAAGTTTTGATGTGCAAATTTGTTATAATGGTAGCATGCCTCCTATTTATGATGATTACAATGATTAATGTGGTTTTGGAAGAGTGTCAACTCTAGGTAATTATCCCACTATTTTGGAGGGTGTTGAATCTTATCACAATGATGAGAGTGGATTTGTAGAGGTCATGGCTTTATTTAGTGATGAATCCACCATTTTGAATGAGGCTTCAATTGACTATGATAACAAAGTTCCTATCTATGATGATTATGGTGATGACATGTATGCTACAAAGAGTAATGATAACCATGAAACTTGTCATCATGATTTTAATTTTCAATCACATGATAGTTATTTTGTTGAGTTTGCTCCCACTACTATTGATGAGAATAAATTTGCTTGTGTGGAGAGTAATAAATTTTTTATGCTTGTGGATCATGAAAAGAATGATTTATGTGATAGCTATATTGTTGAATTCATTCATGACGCCACTGAAAATTATTATGAGGGAGGAACATATGCTTGTAGGAATTGCACTAATATCAAGTTTCCTCTCTTTATGTTGAAAGTTTTGAAGTTGTGCTTATTTTGCCTTCCTATGCTAGTTGATTCTTGTTCCCATAAATTATTTGATCACAAAATTCCTATGCATAGGAAGTGGGTTAGGCTTAAATGTGCTTGCCATGTGTTTCATGATGCTCTTGTTATGTTTCAACTCTTATCTTTTATGCGAGCATCATTGAAATCATCATGTCTAGCTAAAAGGCATTAAAGAAAAGCGCTTGTTGGGAGACAACCCAACACTTTTATCTACTGTTTTTGTGTGTTCACATGATTATGCTACTGTAGTAATCATGTTTTATTGTTTTTGTTTCAATAAGTGCCAAGTAAAGCCTTTGGGATCATGTTGGGTGATAGTTGATTTGATCTTGCTGAAAAACAAAAACTTTTGCGCTCACAAAAATAACTCTCATTTTTAACAGAAGAGTGATTTTGAGTTGATTCTTTTTGCAGAATATTAATATACAAATTGATCACATGGTCCTACTTTTTTAATAATTTTTGGAGTAGCAGAAGTATGGTTTGAGTACAGATTCTTTACAGACTACTGTTTTGGCAGATTGCTGTTATGTTTGCATATGTTTGCTTGTTTAATGATTCTATTTGAGGATAAGAGTATTAAATATGCAGAGGCATTTAGTATGCAATGTTGAATAATAATTTTAGTGATTTGCTACAGTAGAGAATGATAAGGTTTTTGCATTGATTTATACTAACTTATCTCACGAGTTCTTGTTGAGTTTTGTGTGGATGAAGTTTTTTGAGATTTAGGGAAAACGTGATATGAGAGGAATTAATGAGACACAAAAGCTCAAGCTTGGGAATTCCCAAGGCATCCCAAGCTAATATTCCAAGAAGTCTCAAGCATCTAAGCTTGGGGATGTCCCGGTAGGCATCCCACCTTTCCTCTTCAACAATTATCGGTTAGTATCGGTTGAGCCTAAGTTTTTGCTTCTCCACATGATGTGTGCTATCCTTGGAATGTCATTCTGTTTTGTTTTTGCTTCTGTTTTAATAAAATATTTAGATCTGAAATTTTTAAATAAAAGAGAGTCCTCAAATAGCTACCCGTTTACATAACTACTCACTTGATCTTCACTTATATCTTTTTGGACTAGCTTGTCATTTACTCTTGTGCTTCACTTATATCCTATGAGTAAATTGTTGAATGAATTTAATATCATGAAGTTGAAATTATATGTTCATATCATGCCTAGTAGTACCTTCACATTGGGTTTAGAAAGTGAAATCTTTTGAAGCTTGACAATCACAATATTGGTCATACAAGCAATTCCTGAATGATTAATATAAGGAAGAGAACTTTCACATGCAAATACACTATCTTGGAAATATTTTGTGATTGTGAGCCCCCATCAAAATATTATATGCCAAAATTGTTGACGTTGGACAAGGAAGACAACGTAATGATTTATGTTTGTTCATATTCACATAGAAGTTATATTGTCGTAGTGAAGGAAATATGCCCTAGAGGCAACAATAAAGTTATTATTTATTTCCTTATTTCATGATAAATGCTTATGATTCACGCTAGAATTTTATTAACCAAAAACTTAGTACATGTGTGAATACATAGACAAAACATATTGTCCCAAGTATGCCTCTACTTGACTAGCTCGTTAATCAAACATGGTTATGTTTCCTATCCATAGACATGTGTTGTCATTTGATGAACGGGATCACATCATTAGGAGAATGATGTGATGGACATGACCCATCCATTAGCTTAGCATTATGATCGTTATAGTTTTATTGCTACTGCTTTCTTCATGACTTATACATGTTCCTCAGGCTATGAGATTATGCAACTCCCAAATACCATAGGAACACTTTGTGTGCTACCAAATGTCACAGCGTAAAAGGGTGATTATAAAGGTGTTGTACAGGTATCTCCGAAGGTGTTTGTTGGGTTGGCATAGATCGAGATTAGGATTTGTCACTCCGTGTTTCGGAGAGGTATCTCTGGGCCCTCTCGGTAATGCTCATCACTATAAGCCTTGCAAGCATTGTAACTAATGAATTAGTTGTGGGATGAAATATTACGGAATGAGTAAAGAGACTTTTCTGTAACGATATTGAACTAGGTCTGATGATACCGACGATCGAATCTCGGGCAAGTAACATATCGATGACAAAGGGAACAACGTATGTTGTTATGCGATTTGACCGATAAAGTTCTTCGTAGAATATGTGGGAGCCAATATGAGCATCCAGGTTTCACTATTGGTTATTGACCGGAGATTTGTCTCGGTCATGTCTACATAGTTCTCGAACCCGTAGGGCCCGCACGCTTGCGTTCGATGACGATTTGTATTATGAGTTTATGTGATTTGATGACCGAAGTTTGTTTGGAGTCCCGGATGAGATCACGGACATGACGAGGAGTCTCGAAATGGTCGAGACATAAAGATTCATATATTGGAAGGTTACATTCGGACACTGGAATGGTTCGGGTCATTTCGGAGTACCGGGGGGTTACCGGAACCCTCCCCCCGGGAAGTTATTGGGCCTCATGAGCCTTAGTGGAGAAGAGAGAGGGCCGGCTAGGAGGTGGAGCGTGCCCCCCTTGCCCCAATTCGAGTTGGACAAGGGGAAGGGGCGACGCCCCCCTCCTTCAATCTCTCCTCCTCCTCCTTCCCCCTTCTCCCACTTAGAAAAGGAAAGGGGGGGCGAATCCTACTAGGTTTGGAGTCCTAGTAGGACTCCCCCCATGGCGCGCCTCCCCCTTGGCCGGCCTCCTCTTCCCCCATGGTTTGCAACTATGCATCACCTAGATAGATCTTGCGTGATTGTAGGATTTTTTTTGAAATTACTGTGTTGCCCAATAGTGGCATCCGAGCCAGGTCTATGCGTAGATGTTATATGCACGAGTAGAACACAAAGAGTTGTGGGCGACAATAGTCATACTGCTTGCCACCAACGTCTTACTTTGATTTGGCGATATTGTTGGATGAAGTGGTCTGGACTGACGTTACATGACCGTGTTCATGAGACTGGTTGTACCAACGTGATTTTGCACATAGGTGGCTGGCGGGTGTCTGTTTCTCCAACTTTAGTTGAATCGAGTTTGACTATGGCCAGTCCTTGTTGAAGGTTAAAATAGCACACTTGATGAAAAATCATTATGGTTTTGATGCGTAGGTAAGAACGGTTCTTGCTAGAAGCCCATAGCAGCCACGTAAAACTTGCAACAACAAAGTAGAGGACGTCAAACTTGTTTTTGCAGGGCTTGTTGTGATGTGATATGGTCAAGGCATGATGAGATATAAATTGTTGTATGAGATGATTATGTTTTGTGACAAAGTTATCAGCAACTGGTAGGAGCCATATGGTTATCGCTTTATTGTATGCAATTCAATTGCCATGTAATTGTTTTACTTTATCACTAAGCGGTAGCGATAGTCGTAGTAACAATAGTTGGTGAGACGACAACGATGCTAATGGAGATCAAGGTGTCGTGCCGGTGACGATGGAGATCATGACGATGCTTCGGTGATGGAGATCATGAGCACAAGATGATGATGGCCATATCATGTCACATATTTTTATTGCATGTGTTGCTTATCTTTTATGCATCTTATTTTGCTTAGTATGGCGGTAGCATTATAAGATGATCCCTTACTAAATTTCAAGGTATAAGTGTTCTCCCCGAGTATGCACCATTGCTACAGTTAAATCGTGTTGAGACACCACGTGATGATCGGGTGTGATAAGCTCTACGTTCACATACAACAGGTGCAAGCCAGTTTTGCACACGCAGAATACTCGGGTTATACTTGACGAGCCTAGCATATGCAGATATGGTCTCGGAATACTAGAGACCAAAAGGTCGAGCGTGAATCATATAGTAGATATGATCAACATAGTGATGTTCACCATTGAAAACTACTCCATCTCACGTGATGATCGGACATGGTTTAGTTAATTTGGATCACGTGTTCATTTAGATGACTAGAGGGATGTCTATCTAAGTGGGAGTTCTTAAGTAATATGATTAATTGAACTTTAATTTATCATGAACTTAGTCCTGATAGTTATTTTGCATGTCTATGTTATTGTAGATCAATGGCCCGTGCTACCGTTCCTTTGAATTTTAATGTGTTCCTAGAGAAAGCTAAGTTGAAAGATGATGGCAGCAACTACATGGGCTGGTTCCGTAACTTGAGGATTATCCTCATTGCTGCACAGAAGAATTACATCCTGGAAGCACCGCTGGGTGCCAGGCCTGCTGCAGATGCTACTGATGACGTTAAGAACATCTGGCAGAGCAAAGCTGATGACTACTCGATAGTTCAGTGTGCCATGCTCTACGGCTTAGAATCGGGACTTCAAAGATGTTTTGAACGTCATGTAGTATATGAGATATTCCAAGAGTTGAAGTTAATATTTCAAGCAAATGCCCGAGTTGAGAGATATTTCAAGCAATTGCCGCATTTTATGATTATGAAATTTGACAAATGGATGTCAAAACTGCATTCCTGAATGGATTTCTGGAAGAAGAATTATATATGATGCAACCAGAAGGTTTTATCGATCCAAATGGTGCTAACAAAGTGTGCAAGCTCCAGCGATCCATTTATGGACTAGTGCAAGCCTCTCGGAGTTGGAATAAATGCTTTGATAGTGTGATCAAAGCATATGGTTTTATACAGACTTTTGGAGAAGCCTGTATTTACAAGAAAGTGAGTGGGAACTCTGTAGCATTTCTAATACTATATGTGGATGACATATTGTTGATTGGAAATGATATAGAATTTCTGGATAGCATAAAGGGATACCTGAATAAGAGTTTTTCAATGAAAGACCTTGGAGAAGCTGCTTACATATTGGGCATCAAGATCTATAGAGATAGATCAAGACGCTTAATTGGACTTTCACAAAGCACATACCTTGATAATGTTTTGAAGAAGTTCAAAATGGATCAGTCAAAGAAAAGGTTCTTGCCTGTGTTACAAGGTCTGTAGTTGAGTCAGACTCAATGCCTGACCACTACAGAAGATAGAGAGAAAATGAAAGGCATTCCCTGTGCTTCAGCCATAGGTTCTATCATGTATGCAATGTTGTGTACCAGACCTGATGTGTGCCTTGCTATAAGTATAGCAGGAAGGTACCAAAGTAATCCCGGAGTGGAGCACTGAACAGCGGTCAAGAACATCCTGAAATACCTGAAAAGGACTAAGGATATGTTTCTTGTTTATGGATGTGAAAAAGAGCTCGTCGTAAACGGTTACGTTGATGCAAGCTTTGACACTGATCCAAATGACTCTAAGTCGCAAACTGGATATGTATTTTTATTGAATGGAGGAGCTGTCAGTTGGTGCAATTCCAAGCAAAGCGTCGTGGAGGGATCTACGTGTGAAGCAGAGTACATTGCTGCTTCGGAAGCAGCAAATGAAGGAGTCTGGATGAAGGAGTTCATATCCAATCTAGGTGTTATACCTATTGCATCGGGTCCAATGAAAATCTTTTGTGACAATACTGGTGCAATTGCCTTAGCAAAGGAATCCAGATTTCACAAGAGAACCAAGCCCACCAAGAGACGCTTCAACTCCATCCGTCATCAAGTGTCGGAGGGTGACATAGAGATTTGCAAGATACATACGGATCTGAATGTTGCAGACCCGTTGATTAAGCCTCTTCCACGAGCAAAACATGATCAGCACCAAAACTCCATGGGTGTTAGAATCATTACTATGTAATCTAGATTATTGACTCTAGTGCAAGTGGGTGACTGAAGGAAATATGCCCTAGAGGCAATAATAAAGTTATTATTTATTTCCTTATTTCATGATAAATGTTTATGATTCATGCTAGAATTGTATTAACCGGAAACTTAGTACATGGGTGAATACATAGACAAAACATATTGTCCCTAGTATGCCTCTACTTGACTAGCTCATTAATCAAAGATGGTTATGTTTCCTAAGCATAGACATGTGTTGTCATTTGATGAACGGGATCACATCATTAGGAGAATGATGTGATGGGCATGACCCATCCTTTAGCTTAGCATTATGATCGTTACAGTTTTATTGCTACTGCTTTCTTCATGACTTATACATGTTCCTTAGACTATGAGATTATGCAACTCCCGAATACCAAGGGAACACTTTGTGTGCTACCAAATGTCACAACGTAAAAGGGTGATTGTAAAGGTGATCTACAGGTGTCTCCGAAGGTGTTTGTTGGCTTGGCATAGATCGAGATTAGGATTTGTCACTCCGTGTTTTGGAGAGGTATCTCTGGGCCCTCTCGGTAATGCTCATCACAATAAGCCTTGCAAGCATCGTAACTAATGAGTTAGTTGCGGGATGAAGTATTACGGAATGAGTAAAGAGACTTGCCGGTAATGAGATTGAACTAGGTATGATGATACCGACGATCGAATCTCGGGCAAGTAACATACCAATGACAAAGGGAGCAACGTATGTTGTTATGCGGTTTGACCGATAAAGATCTTCGTAGAATATGTCGGAGCCAGTATGAGCATCCAGGTTCCGCTATTGGTTATTGACCGGAGATGTGTCTCGGTCATGTATACATATTTCTCGAACCCGTAGGGTTCGCACGCTTAACGTTCGTTGACGATTTGTATTATGAGTTTATGTGATTTCATGACTGAAGTTTGTTCGGAGTCCCGGATGAGATCACGAACATGATGAGGAGTCTTGAGATGGTCGGACATAGGATTCATATATTGGAAGGTTACATTTGGACACCGGAATGGTTCGGGTCATTTCGGATAAGTTTCGGAGTACCAGGGGTTACCGGAACCCCCCCGTGAAGTTATTGGGCCTCATGGGCCTTTGTGGAGAAGAAAGAGGGCCGGCCAAGAGGTGGCGCGTGCCCTGTTGCCCCAATCCAAATTGGACAAGGGGAAGGGGCGGCGCCTCCCTCCTTCCTTCTCTCCTCCTCCTCCTTGCCCCCTTCCCCCACTTGGAATAGGAAAGGGGGGCCGAATCCTACTAGGTTTGGAGTCCTAGTAGGACTCCCCCCATGGCGCGCCTCCCCCTTGGGCGGCCTCCTCCTCCCCCTCCTTTATATACGTGGGGAGGGGACACCCTAGGACACACAAGTTGATCTTTTAGCCATGTGTGGTGCCCCCCTCCACAGTTACACACCTCGGTCATATCGTCGTAGTGCTCAGGTGAAGCCCTGCGCCGGTAACTTCATCATCACCGTCGCCATGCCGTCGTGCTGACGATACTCTCCCTCGGGCTCAACTAGATCAAGAGTACGAGGGACTTCATCAAGCTGAACGTGTGCTGAACACGGAGGTGTCGTACGTTCGGTGCTAGGATCGGTCGGATCATGAAGAGTACGACTACATCAACCGCGTTGATTAAACGCTTCCGCTTTCGGTCTACGAGGGTACGTGTACACACTCTCCCCTCTCGTTGCTATGCATCACCTAGATAGATCTTGCGTGATCATAGGATTTTTTTTGAAATTACTGCGTTCCCCAACACATAGATCCTTCAACATGTGGTGCTTGCCCCCTATCCTTGCTAGCCATAAATTCCGCACCAAGTAGAGATACTACTTGTGCATCTAAAAACCCTTAAACCCAAATATTGTTTTGAGAGTCCACCATACCTACCTATGGATTGAGCTAGATCCTTCAAGTTGTCATCGGTGCAATAAGGCAACAAAAATTGCTAGTGTTAGATCATTTAGTGTAAGGGAAAATTGAGCGTTGTACGAACTTTTGATGGTGAAGAATAAAAGTGACAGACTGCATAATAAAGGTTGCTATCACAAGGGGCAATATAACGTGACGTTATTTTTCACTAAGGGGTTGAGCATACAAACAAATAAGCGCATGGAAACCTCTGCTTCCCTCTGCAAAGGTCCTATCTTTTACCTTTCTGTATTTACTTTTATGCAAAGAGTCAAAGTTTTTCTCTCTATTCCTTTTTATTTTTTCTCTTTTGGCAAGCATCATGTGGTGAGGAAAGATCTAGGCACATATATCCAGTTGGATATGGGTAGCATGAGTTATTATTGTTGACATCACCCTTGAGGTGAATACATTGGGAGGAAAGACAATAAGCCCCTATCTTTCTATGTGTCTGGTTGAAATGTTTTGCTCATGTGTATGCGGTGAGTGTTAGCAATCATATAAAGACTATATGATGGTTGAGTATGTTGAGCTCTTACTTAAACTCTGTTGAATAACTTGAATTGCAATAGCTTGGTGACTGAGAAAATATGTTGTTGAGTTTTAAGAGAATTCATTGTTTGAACCTTAGCATGTGAATTGGTTGCTACTTTAACATGATGAGTTTTTATGAGAAAAGGTTGTTGTTATGATGCTAGAAAAGTGACTGAAATTACTATTGATCAAACTTATGCAATTTGCTAGTATTCACACTTCATAAATTATTTGTTTTATCATTTACCTACTCGAGGACGAGTAGGAATTAAGCTTGGGGTGCTGATACGTCTCCAACATATCTATAATTTATGAAGTATTCATGCCATGTTTACAAGAATCTTATATGGTTATGGTACGATTTTCATGGAACTAACCCGGACTGACATTGTTTTCAGCAGAACTACCGTGGTGTTGTTTTTTGTGCAGAAATGAAAGTTCTCCAAACAAGCTGAAACTTTTTGACAATTTTTTTGGAACAAAATAGACCCCCGAAGCTTCGTGGGAGGTCCAGAAGAGCCACAAGGAGGGCACAACCCACCGGGACATGCCTGGGCCCTTGCCCGTGGCCTGGTGTATCGTGCTCACGTCGAGGCCCATCTAGACATGAGACCGACGCCAAAAATTCCTATAAATAGAGAAACCATCAGAAATAATCCTAGATCAGAAGTTCTGCCGCCGCAAGTCTCTGTAGCCACCAAAAACCAATCTAGACCCTGTTTCGGCACCCTGTCGGAGGAGGGAATCATCTCCGGTGGCCATCTTCGTCATCCCAGCGGCCACCACGATGAGGAGGGAGTAGTCCACCCTCGGGGCTGAGGGTTTGTACCGGTAGCTATGTGTTTAATCTCTCTCTCGCACGCGATCTTGAGATGTCACGATCTTGATGTATCATGGGATTTATTAACATAGATGGATCATATGATGTTTCTCCCCTCTCTACACTTGTTGTGATGAATTGAGTCTTTACCCTTTGAAGTTTTGTCTTGTCGGATTGAATGTTCAGATCTGAGAACACATGATATATGTCTTGCATATGAATACCCGTGGTCACAATGGGGCATTATATTGATTCACTTGATATATGTTATGCCACTCAACTTGCGGATTCCCCAGGTGACTTTGGGGTAATCTATGCATAGGGGTTGATGCACGTTTTTATTATCTTTTCTCCGATAGAAACTTTGGGGTCTCCTTGTAGTTCTTTGTGTGGATTGAGTATTATGAATCTGAAATTGTTTGATACATATCGTATAATTAACTCATGGGTACTCGCGGTGACATTGGGGTATCTAGGTGACATTAGAGTTGGTTGATATGCATCATATGGTGTTATTTTAGTACGAACTCTTGATTAGATCGATCAAAAAGAATAGCTTGTTGTTATTCTAGTACGAACTCTAGGATAGATTGATCGGATAGAATAGCTTTGAGGTGGTTCCGTACCCTACAAACAATTTCTATCTTTTGTTCTCCGCTAATAGGAACTCGAGAGTGATTCTTTGTTGCACTTTGAGGGATAATCACATGATCCAACTATGTTAGCATTGTTGAGAGATTGCACTTGTGAAAGTATGCACCCTAGGCCTCATTTTCCATCATTGCATTACCGTTTGTCCTCTGTTTTACTATTTACTACCTTGCTGTTTTTTATTGTTCGCACTACAAAAACTCATATCTACTATCCATACTACACTTTTTTCACCATCTCTTCGCCGAACTAGTGCACCTATACAATTTGCCATTGTATTGGGTGTGTTGGGGACACAAGAGATTTCTTGTATTTGATTGTAGGGTTGCTCGAGAGAGACTATCTTCATCCTACACCTCCCACGGATTGATAAACCTTAGGTCATCCACTTGAGGGAAAATTGCTACTGTCCTACAAAACTCTGCGCTTGGAGGCCCAACACGAGTCTACAAGAATAAAGTTGCATAGTAAACATCGGAGGTGGGCCGAGGGGAGCACAACCCACCAGGGCAATAAGAATAAAGTATGTGGTGGGACCCCTCTTGTACTTATTGGCTCCAATAATTCTCGTTTTATTCCAATTAAATTCCTCATGAAGTTTTATCTCATTTGGAGTTGTGCAGAATAGGTGGCCTGACGTAGCTTTTTCAGGTCCAAATTTCCAGCTCCCGGAATTCTCCCTCTTTGTGTGTACCTTGCATATTATGAGAGAAAAGGCATTAGAATTACTCCAAAACACATTATTATGCAATAAAACAACATAAATAACAGTAGGTAAACATGATGCAAAATGGACGTATCACACCCCCCCCCCCCCTTACCATATTTGCCCGAGGGGGGAAAGGAAGGGGGAGGAGAGGATGGCATGAGGAGGCCGAATCCACCTCCTTCCTTTTCTACCCATGACCGTCTGCCATAGGAGGGGCGCGCCAGCCCCTTGTGGGTTGGTGGGCTTCGCTATTTTGGCCCATATAGCCCATATACCTCCCGGGGTTTCCCGGAACCCCTTCCGGTGATCAGTTGACTACCGGTACCTCCTGAAACTCTTCCGGTGTCCAAATATCATTGTCCTATATATCACTATTTAACTCCAAACCATTTCGAAGCTCCTCGTCATGTCCGTGATCTCATCTGGGACTCCGAACAACATTCGGTCACCAAATCATAAAACTCATATAACACTATATCGTCAATGAACGTTAAGCGTGCGGACCCTACGGGTTCGAGAACTATGTAGACATGACCGAGACACCTCTCTGGTCAATAACCAATGGCGGAACCTGGATGCCCATATTGGTTCCTACATATTCTATGAAGATCTTTATCGGTCGAACCTTATGACAAGATACGTAATTCCATTTGTCTGTCGGTATGTTATTTGCCCGAGATTCGATCATCGGTATCTTCATACCTAGTTCAATATCGTTACCGGCAAGTCTCTTTACTCATTCCGTAATACATCATCTTGTAACTAACTCCTTAGTCACTTTGCTTGCAAGGCTTCTTATGATGTGTATTATCGAGAGGGCCCAGAGATACCTCTCCGATACACGGAGTGACAAATCCTAACCTCGATCCATGCCACAGACACCTTCGGAGATACCTGTAGAGCATCTTTATGATCACCCAGTTACGTTGTGACGTTTGATAGCACACAAGGTATTCCTCAGTTATCCGGGAGTTGCATGATGTCATAGTCAAAGGAATATGTATTTGACATTAAGAAAGCAATAGCAATAAACCGAACGATCATATGCTAAGCTAACGGATGGGTCTTTTCCATCACATCATTCTCCTAATGATGTGATCTCGTTATCAAATGACAACACATGTCTATGGTTAGGAAAACTTAACCATCTTTGATCAACGAGCTAGTTTAGTAGAGGCTCACTAGGGACACGGTATTTGTTTATGCATCCTGATACATCTCCAACGTATCTATAATTTTTTATTATTCCATGTTGTTATATTATCATTCTTGGATGTGTTACAATCATTTTATAGAAACTTTATATCATTTTTGGGACTAACCTATTGACATAGTCCCAGTGCCAGTTGATATTTTTTGCTTGTTTTTTACTTCGTAGAAAATCAATACCAAACAGAGTCCAAACGCAGCGAAATGTTTTGAAGATTTTTTTCTAGACCAGAAGACACCTATTGGGCCAAAGAAGTACCAGAGTGGGGCTCCGAGGGGAGCACAACCTACCTGGGCGCGCCTGGGGGGCCAGGCGCGCCCTGGCGGGTTGTGCCCACTTCGGCCGCCTCCCACACCGCCTCTTTGCTCTATAAATACCCCAATATTTGAGAAGCCCTAGGGGAGTCGATGAAAAACAATTCCAGTCACCGCAAGTTCCAGAAACCATAGCTCCAATCTAGACACCATCACGGAGGGGTTCATCATCCTCATTGGTGCCTCTATGATTATGCGTGACTAGTTCATTGTAGACGTACGGGTCTGTAGTTAGCATAGCTAGATGGCTTCCTCTCTCTCTTTTGATTCTCAATACAATGGTCTCTTGGAGATCTATTCGATATAATACTTTTTGCGGTGTGTTTGTTGGGATCCAATGAACTTCAAGTTTATGATCAGATCTATGTTTTTATCCATGAAAGGTATTTGAATCTTTTGATCTCTTATATGCATGATTACTTATAGCCTCGTATTTCTTCTTTGAATCTTTGGTTTAGTTAGGCTGACTAGATTGATTTTTCTTGCCATGGGAAGAGGTGCTTTGTGATGGGTTCGATCTTATGGTGTGCAATCCCAGTGACAGAAGGGGAAATGACACGTACGTATCGTTGCAATTAAGGATAACAAGATGGGGTCTATTCTTACATGAATAGATCTTGTCTACATCATGTCATCGTTCTTATTGCATTACTCCGTTTCTCCATGAACTTAATGTTGGGGAACATAGCGTGCAATTTCAAAAAAATCCTACGCTCATGCAAGATCTATCTAGGAGATGCATAGCAACAAGGGGGAGTGTGTGTCTACGCACCCTCGTAGACCGTAAGCAGAAGCGTTTCACAACATGGTTGATGTAGTCAAACTTTCTTCATGATCCACCGATCGAATACCGAATGTACGACACCTCCGAGTTCTACACACGTTTATCTAAGCGATGTCCCTCGCCTTCTTGATCCAGCAAGTTGTCAAGGTAGTATATGAGTTCCGTCAGCACGACGGCGTGGTGACGGTGATGGTGAAGTGATCCATGCAGGGCTTCACGTAAGCACTACAAGGATATGATTGTGGGAGTAAACGGTGGAGCGGGGCACCGCACACGGCTAACAATTGTGTGGAGTGTGCTACCCCCCCCCCCCCACACACACACACATATATATAGGTGGGAGGGAGAGGGGAGGCTGTCAGGAGGCGCCCCAAGTAGGCCGAGTCCTACTTGGGCTCCTCCCAAGTGGCGCCCCCTGCATATTTAGTCGAAGGAGGAAGGAAGGAGAGGAGGTGAGGGAAGGAAGTCGGGATTCCTATTCCACTCTTTCCTTTCCCTTCCCCTCTTTCCTTCTCCTCCTAGGCTGGCACATATGGGGCGCGCACCAGCCCCTTGTGGCTGGTGTGTTTCCCCTCTTGGCCCATAAGGCCCATATCTTTTGCCGAGGGTGCCCGGAACCCCTTCCGGTGATCCGATATGTATCTGGTACCCTCTGAAACACTTCCGGTGTCCGAATACCATCGTCCTATATATAAATATTTACCTCTCGACCATTTAGAGACTCCTCGTCATGTCCGTGATCTCATCTGGGAGTCCGAACAACATTCGGTCACCGAATCATATAACTCGTATAATACTATATCATCAACAAACGTTAAGCATGCGGACCCTACGAGTTCGAGAACTATGTAGACATGACCGAGACAACTCTACGGTCAATAACCAATAGCGGAACCGGGATGCTCATATTGGCTCCCACATATTCTATGAAGATCTTTATCAGTCGAATCGTTATGACAACATACGCAATTCCCTGTCCATCGGTATGTTACTTGCCCGAGATTCGATCGTTGGTATCTTCATACCTAGTTCAATCTAGTTACCGGCAAGTCTTTTTACTCATTCCGTAATACATCACCTCATGACTAACTGCTTAGTCATTTGCTTGCAAACTTATGATGTGTATTACCGAGAGGGCCCAGAGATACCTCTCCGATACTCGGAGTGACAAATCCTAATCTCGAGCTATGCCAACTCAACAAACACCTTTGGAGATACCTGTAGAGCATCTTTATAATCATCCAGTTACTTTGTGACGTTTGATAGCACACAAGCATTCCTTCGGTATCCGGGAGTTGTATAATCTCATAGTCGAAGAAATATGTATTTGACATGAAGAAAGCAATAGCAATAAAATTGAACAATCATTATGCTAAGCTAACGGATGGGTTTTGTCCATCACATCATTCTTGTAATGATGTAATCCCGTTATCAAATGACAACGAGCTATGCTTAGGAAACCTTAGCCATCTTTGATCAACGAGCTAGTCTAGTAGAGGCTCACTAGGGACACGGTGTTTGTTTATGTATACACACATCTATCAAGGTTTCCAGTCAATACAATTCTAGCAGGAATAATAAACCTTTATCATGAATAAGGAAATATAAAATAACAACTTTAGTATTGCCTCTAGGGCATATTTCCTTCAGTCTCCCACTTGCACTAGAGTTAATAATCTAGTTCACATCACCATGTCATTTAACACCCATAGTTCACATCGCCATGTGACCAACACCCAAAGAGTTTACTAGAGTCAATAATCTAGTTCACATCGACATGTGATTAACACCCAAAGATTACTAAGGTGTGATCATGTTTTGCTTCTGAGAGAGGTTTAGTCAACAGGTCTGTCATATTCAGATCCTTATGTATTTTGCAAATTTATATGTCTACAATGCTTTGCATGGAGCTACTCTAGCTAATTGCTCCCACTTTCAACATGTATCCAAATCGAGACTCAGAGTCATCCGGATCCATGTCAAAGCTTGCATCGACGTAACTCTTTACGACGAACTCTTTACTGGATTTTATATCATCGGTTTTAGGGTCTGCGAAGCCACCAAGTGGGGACAACCCACCTGGGCGCGCCTGGAGGGGGTGGCGCGCCCTGGTGGGTTGTGCCCACCTAGGTGCCCCCTCTGGTGGTTCTTGGCTCCAGAAGTTCTCTTTTATTATATAAAAATTCTTCGCAAAGTTTCGTTCCATTTCGAGAATTTTTATTTCTGCACAGAAACAACAACATAGTAGTTCTGCTGAAAACAGCGTCAGTCCAGGTTAGTTTCATTCAAATCATGCAAATTAGAGTCCAAAACAAGAGCAAAAGCGTTAGGAAAAGTAGATACGACGGAGACGTATTAGTGTTTCCACCGGTTATTGTTCGGGTTTTCTTCGTTTTTGTTTTCTTCTTTATTCTCATTTAACATTTTTCTGAATCGATGATCATTTTCACAATGAACTTTTCAGATGTGCGAATGTTTTTCCAAATTCATGAACATTCTTCAAATTCGTGAGTTTTTCCCTCAAATTTGTGTACTATTTTCAAATGCATGATTTCAAATTGATGAACTTTTGTTAAAACACATGAATTTTTCTGCATTAATGGACTTTTTAAAAAAATGTGTTTTTTTGTTCAAATTTGTGATTTTATTTTGCAAAATCATGGATTTTGTTTGAATATCATGATTTTTCACACATGAATCTTTTCAAATATGTGATTTTTTTTAATTTAGGAGCATATTTTTGGGTTTGTGAACTATTTTCCAGGTTTTTTAATTCCTTAAAAATTCATGAATCTTTCAAATTTATGAACTCTTTTCAAATTCGTGAACTATTTTTCAAATTCACGTAGTTTTTAAAAAAATTGTTGAATTTTTCAAAGTAGTGAACTTTTTTCAAATTCATTAACTCATGAAGTTTTTTTAAACCCGCAAAGTATTTTCAAATTCACGATTTTATTTCAGACTAATGAAAAAATTTCAATTTTGTAAACATTTTTTTCATATTTCCGAATTTTCCTGAATTAGTTAACAACCTGGTTAATGGTGAATGGCCATGGTCAACAGTCAATGGTGGTGAATAGCCATGGTCAATGGTCAACCAGCGAGCTAGATCGAGTGACCTAAGCGAGATAGAGTTCTGTCTTGCTAAAGTGAATGGGCCCGTGTTGAAGATAATGGTCGGCCCTTAGTGCTCTTTTAAAAGAACGGCAAAAGAAAATGGGAGAATATGTGATTTTTTTCAATTTAGGAGCATTTTTTTGAATTTGTGAACTTTTTCCAGGTTTTTTGCATTCTTTTAAAATTCATGAAATCTTTTCAAATTTGTGAACTCCTTTCAAATTCGCGAACTATTTTTCAGATTCACAAAGTTTTTTAAAAAATTCTGAAAATTTTCAAAGTAGTGAACTTTTTTAAAATTGATGAACTCGTGAAGTTTTTCTAAATCCGCAAAGTATTTTCAAATTCATGATCTTATTTCAAACTAATGAATATTTTTCAATTTTGTAAACATTTTTTCATATTTTTCAATTTTCGTGAACTAGTTAACAACCTGGTTAATGGTGAATGGCCATGGTCAACGGTCAATGGTGGTGAATGGCCATGGTCAACGGTCAACCAACGAGCTGGATCAAGCGACCTAAGCGAGATAGAATTTGTCTTGCTAAAGTGAATGGTCTCATATTTGTAGCTACTGGGTCGGTCCATAGCGCTCGTTTAAAAGAAAGGGCGAAGAAAATGAGAGAAACTAGGGTTCGATCCCGAGCCGCCTGGCTAACGGGCAACATTGCTAGCTACTAGGCTATCATGTACTTCATGTAAACTACTAGGGCGCGACATAGTTGAGGGTACAAGAGCCGGTTTTGTATTGGTCTTCCTGAGTTTTTCTATTTTTGTTTTGTCTTCCTTCATTTCTTTCTTTGTTTTCACTGTTTTTTCTTTTATTTATTTTTTATATTTATTCAGTTTTCTCTGGGTTTTTTAGCTTTTTTTCCTTAAGTTTTTCATTTTGTTTTTTCATGGTTTCTTTCATAGTTTTTATCGGTTTCCGTACTTTTTTTTATCTTTCTTTGTTTCTTTTAGTTTTGATTCTACATTTTCTTATATGTCAAGAACATTTTTCTAGTACATGTTTAACACTTTTCCGATATAAATTTAACATTTTTAATACATCGTCAACATTTGTTTAAATATTTTCCAAATGTTCAAAAATACATCATCAACATTTGTTCAAAAATGTTGATTATGTGTTAATATTTTCCAAATACAAGATTAACATTTCTTTAACATATAGTCAACATTTTTCTAAACATTTTTAAATGCTTGATTCACATTTTTGAAATAAAACATTAACATTTTTAATACATGGTAAATATTGTTTATATACATATTTAATAATTTTCAAAAGCCTGATTAACATTCTTGACATACTACTAGTTCAGCATTTGTTGAAATGCTTGATTAACATTTCTACATGCATGATCAATTTTTCACCATTTTTAATACATGGTCAACATTTTTCTATACACATTTAACATTTTTCAAATGCTTGATTAAAAAATTTCAAATACATATTCAACATTTTTTCAAATGGTCGGTTATCAGTTTTACGTGATCAGTTTTTCCATACACATTATTTTTTGTATACATTTTTCATATACATAATAACATTTTCTCTATACGCATTTAACTTTTTCAGATGCTTGCTGAACATTTTTTCAAATGTTTTTTGTATTGTTTTCTGCAATATATATTTAAAAATATTTGAAAACATAAAAATAAAGTAAAAAATATAAAAAAACCTAAAAGGAGAGAAAACAAACAAGGTTGTGGCATCCTACGTGTCTGGCCGGCCCATCTTGCTCTCCTCTTCAGCGAGCGTTCCCTAGGTCTCGCTAGAAGCAAGACATAGGGGCGCTCGAAGCAGCGCTCCAAGCGCCGTATAGGAGGCGAGCGAGTCTACTCCACATGCCAGATCAATCAATCTATACCTACTAATACTAGCAGAATGCTCGTACGTTGCTACGGGCTATCCGCAATATCTGTAACATCCGGGTTCAACACAAAAACCCTATCCAATGACGCACCTTCCCTTTTTCTGTCGGAACCTCTCATTCCCTTTTTCTGTCGGAACCCTATCCAATGACGCACCTTCCCTTAAATGAAAAGAGTATTTCTACCTGTCGATCATGATTCTTACAGAAAAGCTCCTACAGTTTTTGAAATCAACTCGTGGTCCTTTTGTAAGTGAGACTAAAAAACGGTTCGCTTTTTGGTAGAAAACGCCTTGATATTTCGGTTAATCAACTCGTGGTATTGTTTTAAATGATTCCATAAAACTTTTTGGTTTTTGCAGAATCCCTGCCCCACCCCGATGATTTGGTTAATACCTGTATTCCATCCAGAAAATAATGTTATTTGCAGATTAATAAGCTTTTTAACATATTTTTCATAGATTTTAAACCCTAACATCAATTTTGACATGTTATATATGGAAATTGATTAGAAAATGTGTATAATCTGAATATGACAATGTTACATGTTAAACATTATTAAGATGTTATTTAGCGTGCAATCTTAATAAATAGTTCAAATGTTTACTTAAAAAGTTTATATCTTTTAAACCCTAACTCTATTTTTAACGTGTTATACACGTAAATTGATTAAAAATATATAGAATCTGAATATGTCGTTATTTCACCAGTTAAATGTTTTTAAAATACTCCCTAGAGGGCAAATTTAATCAATAGTGCATGATCATTCTTTCTTTCGTACCGCCGGGTTGAAAATGAACACGTTTTGAAAACCAGATTTGAGACAAAAACCATCTATAGTTATTTTTACATATTTGAAATAACTCATTCCACATATTCAAGAAATCATTTTCTTTCATATGAATGAAATCAGCTTTTTTGAAAAGAGTAAAAAAAAACACATGTTTCACAATTTTATGATTTCACTCGTATAAGAGAATACTGAATTCCAAAAAAATAAATATCACTTAACTAAATGAATTCATTTAATTTTAAACACCGTTTCACTCTATGAAAAAGATTTCCACTCGTTTAAAAATGATTTCACTCATTTCAAGCACCAATTTCACTCATTAAAAAAATCACTCGTTTTAAAACCTAGTTTCCCTAATTTAAAAAAAATGATGTCACCCATTTCAATAACATATTTCACTAGAACATGTGTTGATTGTTGAAATTTAAAAAATCAATTTCACACACTAAAATAGATGGGTGAACAAGTGGATTGAAAGATTAATATTCAAACATGTTTGTAAATTGTCCAAGATTAATCCTGTTCTAAGCATCTTGATGTTAGGAGTTCAAATTTATAAAATTCAAAACTAAGTCATAGTTAAGAAGATAAGAATCATTTTTAGCACAATACAGATGCTCATACATACGCACAAGAATCATTTTTAGCACAATACAGATGCTCATACATACGCACATACTCCCCTATGACCCCCTCCGATAGACCGAGCCGGCACATCATCTTGAGATTGATGAAGTCGCCACATATGCATTCATAATCGACGGGAACGTCTCGTCCCATTAAACGCACATCATCAGAATGCCTGAAATTAATCCAGGAATAATGTGAGCAGCAGTTTAAGTCTAGAACTTAAACTCTGGTGGGTTGAGGATATCATTGTCCTCCAAATCATCCGATCAAATGTTTGATCGTAGAAGATATTAACGATTGAAATTTTCAAATAGCACATAATAAATTTGTTAGACCGGTGTTGCACATAATAAATTCTTCTACTGAAATGCTGTAGAAGAATTCACATCCTGGCACGAGTCCTTTTATCCAAACATCAGGTTACAGGCATGTGGCAATCAGACACATTAATCAGAGCGACTCATGGGAAACCCAACGCGCGAACATAGCGAGGCATCTCTCTGGTTCGAACTCTGGTGCAGTGTGTCCACCGTTCTATATTAAAAAAATATGTTAGGAGAGAGGGGCGTTGAAACAAACAAACAATATTCGTGAAAAAAAAAGAAACAAACAAACAAAATCATTTTTAGAAGTTCTAGGAAATTCCGAAATAATCCCACATGTACATATAGGTATGATCTACATCATGGTAATTTTCGTGAATATTCGAGTACATGCTTAGAGCAACTCTAGTAGACCCCGCATTTTGCCGACCTGTAAACTGTGTTTGCAGGTCGCACGGGGGCGCTTATGCGGGCTGAAAATTGCGGCTGCAGACTAGAAATCGCAAACAAACCCGTAATTTTTAAACAAAGTTGTTTCGCGCGAGAAATTTAAGTAGTTGCTCGCCGGAGCTCGCTCGCATAGATGGTTCTTCTTCGCATAATAAGTTCATACACGTCACATACCCCGCGGACCCGTGGCCGGATGACCTCCCCGCGGACCAGTTGCCGGAGGAGGCGCGGCGGCGACGGGCAAGCTCGAGATCGAAGTCCTCGAGCTCGCGGCGGTTGAATGCCAGCGGCGGCCAGGCACCATGGTTGAGCCACCGACGCGCCCCCCGCTTGCGCGCGCCGTCAGATCTGGCGCGGAGGCGGCGCTCCGCCTCATCCCCGAGTCGTCCATGGCGGTGGAAGGCTCGCCGGCGGCGACAAATCGAGCGGCGCGGTGGGGAATTGGAGGGGAACGCGGCTGCGGGGGATTGGGTTTCAACCCGCATCTGCCCCGCAAACCCACAGTTATACTGGCTCGGGGGTTGCGTTTGCGGGCTGCGGCAAAAATATTTACGGGCCGGACACCGATGCGGGCTCTGTCTGGCAAGAAAAATGGGTTGCGCCCGTATAATCGCCGAAATTATGCGGGTTTGCACCAAATGCGGGGTCTGCTAGAGTTGCTCTTATATAGTGCACAAGATGTGAGGCTTTTTGGCTCTCGAGCTCTATGGAGCCCGAAATTTAAAAAAAAATCGAAAATCAATTTCAAGTTTCAAAAATTCTGAAAAGGTACCTATAGATGTATACTATATGTGTAAAATTGGACCCTGATAAGTGTCATGCGTGTGGCACGAAACAATTTCGCTCTGACTTTTTTTATGCCAAGTTTAGTTACAAGAGGATGGCAACTTTAGTTGTGAAGCATCGCAACTTTCTGTTTGGATGGCAAGTTCCTTTTTTTTGGAGTTTTCTTTCGAATGGCAACTTTGGTGTAAAAAACATCAGGGCGGTGTTACTTCGTGCCACATGCGTGGCACTATCATTTGGGATAAAAATTTATTATGAAATAGTTTTTTATGTGAGCTGTAAAAGAAGAAATTCATGTACTTTTAGAGTGAAAGTACATGCGCTAGAAATAGATGATTTTTTTATAGCTTGTTAGGTATTTCACCATGAAACTTTACAGACAAGTGGTATACATCCATAGGTATGTGTGTACTTTTTCAGATTTTTTTTAAATCTAAAAATTTAATTTTTGAATTTTTCAAATTTTGGCGCCATGGAGCTGGAGCTCCATTAGCAATTTCGGACTAGATGTACAACTCTCATGTTTTCAATTGTAGTCGAAATGGACTCTCAAAAAAGATCTATAGTACTCCCACCGTCCAAAAATAAATATCTATAGACCCACATATTGGTCTTTTCTTTTTGTATCCTTTACAAGTACTTAGTGTGAGTATATATATTTTTTGTATCCTCCATTCTTGTGTTTTCTTATTTCCATTTTTAAGAACAGGCTCCAAGGACACAGGCTCATTTAGCAATACTGGAGTACTATACAAATGTTACCGTTTACATGCTTATACAATGCATTAGATTTATAGTTTTATGTTTTCAAATGATTGTGAAGTTGGGATCACAAGAAAGGAAGTCTTGAACGCTCCAATGACATATACAAAATTGGAGTATCATATTACCTTTACCGTAGCAAACGTCAGGTTGTTTGTGTATGTTATGGTGAATCTGCAGATACATTATATTTCAAATTAGCTACACTAATACAAAACAATCTATATACTAGATTAACAAGAATACAACACCAACCATGCAAATGGAACTAATTATACAACTTCTCATATATAAATTCTCACCCTGCGGACTG
Source organism: Aegilops speltoides (assembly GCA_021437245.1). Taxonomy (NCBI): domain Eukaryota; kingdom Viridiplantae; phylum Streptophyta; class Magnoliopsida; order Poales; family Poaceae; genus Aegilops; species Aegilops speltoides. The sequence goes on along the minus strand of CM038144.1, from coordinate 59,206,257 downwards.
TCCATTTAGATGCCAAGCCCTCCACTCATCCATTACTGGGAAATTGAGTGATCTCACCCAAGACTGTGTACCCAGAAATGGTATAACAGAATCATGGTCTCCACTGTACAACAAAGATAAATGAGGTTGTAACATGAAAACTTGGAAATTGAAGATGGAAATAAGAGCATCTTTTATTCTTTTTGTGTATCTATGCTATAATACAGTTCTCCGCAACTGTGCCTGCAGTTCAGCAAAACTGTGCCTTGCACAAGTAAAATAAAATCAAACATCTATTATTAGATGTTTACCTATATACTAGTGCATGATAACCTTTTAGCGTCATATATTTATTACAAGATGTTTACCTATATACCAGTGCACGATAACCTTTTAGCGTCATATTACGATGGTACTTTATTGTGCTCTTGATATCCAAAGAATAAGGTAGATCTCGTTCGTGGCACCTCACCCATTCATCCTTGCTCCCCTGATTAAATGGTGTATAGAGTTCAACCAGAAAGGTAAAATTTTGATGCAAATACCAAGATGAAAGTTCTGTCCGAGAAGAAAATTAGTAGCTTACCTTCTTGATCCCAAGGGCTTTCCTAGTGATGTTGTTGTTAGCCCAAAAATATGATAGGTAATTAACATAGTTCTGTAGATGGGAAAAAATGAACCTGATTTGAAAACAACTTTTGATGATGCAACATCTTAATAATTGCACCTATGCTAACAACCAATAGATTTGCACAAGTGTAGTGTAGTGAGTATATGAACATATCATAGCCGATGCGCCTTCATAATTGCACCTAAATATAATCCTTAAATAGATCTGGTGTGTTCTTATCATAATGGACAACAATCGACCAATGTTCATAATCGTACGTAAACATCACTAGGCCATGGATACAGCGGACTTTGAATATTAATGCTCAACAAAGATATTCATAATCTTACACCTCGTATACAGACTAATACAACATTTTCTATCAGTGTCAGAAAACGTCTTATATTATGAGACAAAGGGAATACAACTTTAGTTCCTTGTAATAATTTGATATCATATACGACCAAACCGGTGGCTCAGTACAAATGACCGATAGTACTCCAAAAATACAAAGTTTAATTGTCTGCAATTATACCACATACTTATCACCAGCCAACACCACGTACTCCTACCTGGCAAACTACCGACCAGATGGGTCACTTATAAACTTTAATGCAACATTTGATCTAAGAATCCGTGCGAATGGAACAACGGGTAATTATCAGGTCTTCATACAATTAATAAAAAGAAGTCTTCATACAATTAATCCAGATGGACTTACCTGGCAACCCATTGGAGGACGAGGAGGTGGATGCTTAAGTACTCCTACTTCCTCCTTTAGGATCTTTCTTTCTGTACTCCCGTCGTTTGGTCTGGAAGACGCATAGACACACTTTTTGTACAAAATGTGTGGATGTGAAATTTCATTCCACAGCTGCAGTGAAACGTCAATTAGTTGGTTGAAAGGAACATATTAATGTGTCAACCAGAACCATATACTAGTAAGTAATTATACAGAGTCAAACACTGGAGAATGGCATGCTCGAGACAGGGTATTTGTATCATTAATTTTCACTTAATCTATATACAAAAGAAGAGGGAGAAAGTTCAAGTGGTTATATCCTTACTTGGTTGGATCTATCCAAAGCTTGAGCGCAGAGCACATTCTTGGGGTTGCTATAATCTTCCCCTTGGCAGTGCTCCATTATCATCTAAAGATCGATCACATGCAACCACATGGAGACATAATTAACTAACCTCATATGGGCGGCAGCAGTAAACTACAGATCCATAGGTGAGTGATAAGGTGTTGGAGGCATGTCTAATTAATCACCTCATACAACTGATCTGAAATTATGCCCATTCCATGAAGATATGGCACTCTCGATCCATAATCGATGTTGTATTCACCAGTAGCCGGGTTGCCGACCAGATAGCCCTGGTCAATTTTTTTATGACAATACAAACTGTGGTCAGGTTGGGATTATGGCAGCTAAAGCTGTTCCTTACATTGGAATAGAATATTTTCCTGATAAAGGGAATATATTAATATCAAGAAGGTATCAATTACACCCACCCTCTTAATCAACACTATGTCAAAAAGCTAGTCAAGACATCGAGGTTGCAGATAGCCAAATTATAACATCAGGAAATGATATGGTGTAAATTTAGAGCACCTTAAGATTAATTAACGGCCTCACTGCAGCTTCAATATCTGAAAATAACATAGTAGTGTTCAAGTATGAATAAACTAATACTAGCTATCTTCCCAAAGGACCTTAAACGACTCACCGGTGCAACATACCTTCTGAGATCTTCTGTGCGAGAAATGGAACGATCTTTCCACCGGATGAGTCTCCTCCGACATAGAAAGGATTTGGAAGGTAATCAGGATGCTCGGTGAACCACTGATTAAAAAGATAAACACAAAATTGTAACTAAGCGATCAATTTATCCCTCAGGCAAATAGTAACAAATTTACATAAAAAAAATGCCATTTTCTCCCTTGGCTATTTTGCGGTGCTTACTTTACCCCATATATTGATTTGAATCACTCGACCCCTGAAAAATTAGTTTAGGTCTTTAAAACCTCTTAACCAAAGATTGTTGCTGACGTGCCCAGGCTTGCGAGTCAATTAAGCAGGGATTAATTGTCTCAAATGATAAGTGCCACACATGTGACACGAAGCACTCCGGCCCTGACATTTTTTACAACTAAAGTTGTCATCCGAAAAGAAAAAACAAACCCAAAAAATAAACTGAAGCACAAAAGTTGCTATGCTTGACAAATAAGCGTCACTAAACTAGCCATAAAAAATGTTCAAAGTTGCCATGTGTTTGTGCCACTCGTGTGACATTTATCAGGGTCCTAATTATTGGCTGCCCACGTGGGATGTGACTTTGGGTTGGGAAAATAGGCCATCCATGACAAATTAAAAGATGTCGCCTGCCAGTTTTTGATGTCCTGGTCCCGGTTATCTGCTTCCTCGCATCTCGCCTCGGACGCCGGCGAATGTGACGACCTCGCCCTATCACACGCACCCTACCATCCGCCGTAGACGAATTCCCTATGCTTGTTTTCTGAATCGCGCAAACGCGTTGTCACCATCAACCTCATGGACCGCTGCGCGAGTGCCGCAACGTGGTGAACCGTGTCCTAGGCGCGGTCGGTGGCGATGAACAAGGCAATTAGGCGGGGCCAATTTGGAGATTTCTCCGTCAGGCAAGCTTTTGTGTAACTGAAGCGAGGATGGGAGTTTAGCACTAGATACGAACCCATTTTAAAAAAAAAAACAGCTTACCGAAGCAGACCAACTTCAGGGGCAGCAATCTTGCCGAGCCGGAGAAGAAACTAGGGACGGAAAGTGGACCGTTTTCCTTAGCATACCTTGGTGAGAAACTTTTTGAGCTGCAGAGAAGAAGAGATCTCTCCAACATCATAGCCTCTGGGGTCCCGGGAGAAGGAGAACCCGGCGCCGACCGGCGAGTCCACGAACAGGACACTGGCAACTTTGGTCCATGCGTAGGGGTGGTACCGCAGCCGCGGTATGGTGCCATTGTAGGGCTCTCCGATTAATTTCAACGGACCTAGAAATGCAGTTGACTTTACTCAATCAATCGATACTCACTCCAATAGAAGGGAACAGCAATCAGGCAGCTAGATCTAGAAGTGCCAGCCAAGACGGAAACAGTAAAGTCGGCCAGTGCCGCCGTACAGGGAATCACTGACCAATCTCGAAGAGCAACGCGCTGAGGACGCTGCAGCGGTCGCCGCCGGTGATCCATACGATGACCGGGTCACGCCGTGGGTCGCCCTCCGACTCGATGAAGTAGTAGAACAGCTCCGAGCCGTTCTGCTCGTCCACGGTCACGTACCTGCCGCCATGGACGAGGAGCTTGTAAACGAGTGGACCTGCAACGTAGGAGTGTCCAAGAATGTACTGTACGTGCTTGACATACGTACCCGGTCTCAAGCCGGAAGGGGAGGGGGCCATCGAAGCCTGGGAGGCTGGCGACGAGCGTCGGAGTAGCCTCGGCGGCGAGGAAGTGACAGTGGGGTGGCAGAGCGGATAAGAAGCAGAGGAGGAAGATGAGCCGCAGGGGGAGGGCCATCTCCATGAGGGGCCGAGACACTTGCGCCTCCATGGTTTCCCGATGAAACCTTGCTCCCCTGGCTGTTCGGACCTCCATCGGCTGCTCCACCTGATCGCTAGCCCCTGACTTTCATTTAATAGTCAATAAAGTCTGGCAGCGGATCCACATCACGGATCATATGCAGACGTTGTGCACCGCGTGGCAAAGAAAAAGACCTCGTGGGTCTTTTCCAGTGCTTTCCAGTCGAGACGGACAGGACTTTTCTTTTTTACTGTTTTGACCTATTATAAAAACTTTGGCATAATTTGACCCTAGTTTAAATTTTTTTTCGGATCTGACCATTTAAAGACGTCAGCAAGCATGGCGTTTTGGTTGGATGGAAGACGCCATAGTCTGTGGCGTCTAGTCCTGGCCCGCGGTCCTTTGTATTCGCATGTATCCACACACAGCTCGCTCCCTAGCGGCTGCTCTGTATGCATGATACTCACTTCGTTTTTAAATATAAGTCTTTTTAGACATTTAAATCGACTACAACATATGAATGTATATAAACATATTTTAGAGTGTAGATTTATTAATTTTACTTCGTATGTAATTATTTGTTGAAATCTTTAAAAAACTTATATTTGGAAACGGATGGAGTGCTATGCCTCCATGTACGCGTGCCCGCCGGAAACAAAATCCGCTGCCTAGCTCTTTTCTGATTCTAGCTTAGCCTAGCACAGTACTAGCATGTGAGGCCGGCCGGAATCGATCCATCAACCTAAGCCTCGTTTAATGTCGTCTTGCTGGTGCGCTTCACCATAAGCTGTGAGAGAGTGCATATCGTCCAGCCGGGCTCCCCAAAGATTTGGTTATAAAATTCTGACCAACGGCATCCTTTATATCAGCCGTTCGGGCTGACCGACACGCTCATATCTAATAGCTTAAATCTGGATGGACGAGTCGGATCCGACACACCCTGGCCCATTCAATCCCGTATATATTCGTCTCCATCCGCAATAAAACGCCTCATGCTGCTCGGGCTCCTCTGGTGGCGTGGCTAGCTGCGTCTGGGGTGGGGCGTGCCCCCGACGCTGGTGGTTGCAAATCGAGGTCCGCCTGGATCTGGTGACGGGTGGTTGTGGCGCGGTGGTGGCCGGTGGCGGGATGGCGGTGCGGCTGTCCGGGGCGCGGATCCGGCGGGCTCCATGGATCTGGTGTCTGATGGCCGTGAGGAGCGGCTCGAGATGTTCCCAGCTTGCTGGTGCTCCTACGGCGGGTCTCGGCGGCGTCCGGGGCGCGGATCCGGGCGAGGCTGTCCCGGATCTGGTGCGTGGTGGTCAGCCTCGTATTCGGCGTGCTGCGGGCCGCGTTGTGGCGCGTTGGCTGCGGCAGCAAGGAGGGAGGATGGCGGCGCGGCGGCGCCGCTCTTGGCGGTGGGTGTGGGGCTGCCATGACGGCGTGTGGTGCCGTGGTGGTTTTGCTGGCCGTGTAAGAGGTGGTTGGCGGTGGCGAGTGGTGTAGAGTGCTTGGCCGCCGTCAGTGGTGATTGGCTGTGGTGAAGATGGGTTTGGTGAGCTCTGGCCGAAAGCCTATGTAACGCCCTCGATGCGGCTATATCTCCCACGTGTCGAAGCACGACTTAGAGGCATAACCGCATTGAAAGCAATGTCGCAAGTGAGGTAATCTTCACACAACCCATGTAATACATAAGGGAAAGAGATACATAGTTGGCTTACAATCGCCACTTCACACAAATACATGAATAAAGCATTACATCATCCAGATACAATCAAGGTCCGACTACGGAACCAAAATAAAAGAAGAACCCCAAATGCGACAAAGGTCCACGATCGACCCCAACTGGGCTCCACTACTGATCAACTAGGACGAAACAACACAAAGGGCAAGATCTTCATCGAGCTCCTCCTTGAGCTTGGTTGCGTCGCCTGCTCGGTAACATAGGCACCTGCAAACTGGTTTTGGAAGTATCTGGTGAGTCACGAGGACTCAGCAATCTCACACCCGCGAGATCAAGACTATTTAAGCTTATGGGTAAGGTAAAGGCATGAGGTGGAGCTGCACAGCGACTAGCATATCGGAGGCTAACATACGCAAATGAGAGCGAGAAGAGAAGGCAAAGCACGGTCGGCAAAAGTATGATCAAGAAGTGATCCTATAGCAACTGCGTCAAGCATAACTCCAACACCGTGTTCACTTCCGGACTCACGGAAAGAGACCATCACGGTAACACACACGGTTGATGTATTTTAATTAAGGTCAACTTCAGGTTTTCTACAACCGGACATTAACAAATTCCCATCGCCACATAACCGCAGGCACGGCTCTCGAAAGTTTATACCTGCAGGGTGTCCCAACTTAGCCCATGACAAGCTCTCGCGATCATCGAAGAATAGACCTTCACCCGAGACACTCCGATCGACTCGGTATCCGGTACATCAAGACATTTCGACAATGGTAAAACAAGACCAGCAAGACCTCCGGCGTCGACATCCCGATAGTAGCCGCAGCGTATCTCGTCTCGAGCCACGACCGGATGAGCGATGACGCACAACTAAAACCAGCCCTCAAGTTTCCCGAGGTGGCGCTGCAAGTGGCTCTAGTTTGGACCAACGCTAGACAAGCAACGGCCCGGGGCTAAAATAAAGATGACCCTCGAGAGAGCGACTCCCAAGGGAAAAAGTAGGTGGTGGTGAGGCAAATGGTAAAAGGCAATGTTGGGCCTTCTGGACAAGTTTTATTCAAAGCAAACTGTCAAGGGGTCCCATAAATCACCCGACCGCGTAAGGGGCGCAAAATCCGGGAACATAACACCGGTATGACGGAAACTAGGGCGGCAAGAGTGGAACAAAACACTGGCATAAGGCCGAGCCTTCCACCCTTTACCAAGTATATAGATGCATTAATAATATAAGAGATATTGTGATATCCCAACAAGAACCCATCCACCATGGAGCAATCTTCAACTTCACTGCAACTAGCAACGCTATAAGAGGGCCGAGCAAAAGCGGTAACATAGCCAAACAACGGTTTGCATAGGAAAGGTGTCAAAGGTTAGGGGTTTGACATGGCAATTTGGGAGGCTGACAAGCAAAAGGTAGGCATCGTAGCATTGGCATAGCAAAAGAGCGAGCAAACTAGCATAGCAAAGATAGAAGTGATTTGAGGGTATGATCATCTTGCCTGCAAGGTTCTCAGAGTTGTCGAAGACTTAATCCTCGTAGACGTTCTCAACAGGTTCCTCGAACACGTACTCGTCTCCCGGCTCTACCCAAAGCAAGAACACAAGCAACGGAACCACAATCAAACAAGGAACAATGCACAAGCAATATGATGCAATACATGACATGCTATGCGAGATGTGATATGCAATGAATATGTATGCTCCAGAAGGAAAATGATGAACCGGGCATCAACTTGGCAAACCAAGTATGCCACTGGAAAGATGAGATGATTTCGGGTGAAATCGATATAAAGATCACCGGAATCGGATGCACGGTTTGCAAATGACAAGCAAAACAAGAATGATGCAAATCTGCGTTTAACAGCCCGATGCTACTTAGCACGCAACAAGAAACTATGCTACAGCACCCCAACATGCAAACAAAGCATACGGCAACGAACTACAGGAGATGCTTAACAAAGAGAGGAACACTGAGCTACGGCTAAATCACATCATAACATGTTCAAACAAGCATGGCGAAAGTGCTCAAAATATCAGGTTCACAGACTTAGTGAAAATACTAACATACCAGGAATTAACATCAGGAAGGCATGTTTAGAGCAAGCAAACAACATGCTACAGGAACTTATAATAGCAAAGCAAGGCATGACATGATTCTACTCAAAGCATATTTCAATAGTCCCTTACTGACCATAAGCCAAAAAGGACCTTAAGAAATGATGGCACTCATGTAAACATTGCAAGTTTTATTACAGATTTCAGACTTAGTGAAAAATCAGGACATGGCAAAAACAGTTAACGAGTAGGCATGTTCGTGAGCTCGATGCACTCACTACAGAGCAATACATGGCATGGCAAGGCAACCAACAGTAAGAAGGCATCATTATGAAGCTAAGCATGGCAAGAGCAAGGTCATAGCATACACGGATCAACTACAACGACCTCGTGAAAATTGAATCTCACGCAAACAATCTGTCAGGAAGCATTTTCAAGCAACTTTAGAGCAAGATTACAACATGTTCCAGCAGGCTATAATTGTAACCAAGGGCATGAATGGATAGAGCAAGACATGTATATCAAAACATGTTTATAGAGCATCTCCAGATTATGCATAGAATGATTACTAGAAGCATGTTAACATGGCATCAAATTATAACAGAATCTGCCTAGCAAAACAGTATCAGCAACTACTCTACTTTACAAGCTCAATGCACTCACTACAAGCATCACAAAAATACAAGGTCAACACCCTGGAAAGATGGCATGGCCTAGTCCAACATTCATGTAGAGCTCATACTCATAGGATGCACACATAAATCATGGCAAAAATGACAAAAGAGCTCGAGCTGATAAGATTCTGGAACTAACGATCTGAAGCCATCTTCCAACAGCATTTCGGGCATCAAGATGAGCTCAAATGAATATGATGCAATGGAATGAAATGATGTACTCGTCGAGACGAACAATTTGACATATTATACGCCCAAAACAGAGCCACGGTTGCGGAGATGTGATGCGATGAAAATGCACGAAAATAACGGAAATCTGGGGACTTAGTGGATTTTACCTCATGGCTAGGGGTTGACCGCAGCACGGTTTACGAGTTGGCGGAGATCTCGCGGACCTCATGAAGGGCGGCCGAGTCGAGGAGGAGCCGGGCGGCGGGCTGGCGCCCGGCGGGCGGAGGCCGGGCCAGCAGCCAGAGCGCAAGCGGCGGACGCGAAGCACGGCGGCGCTGCCACGCCGGAGACACGGCGGGCAATGGGCGGCGAGCCGAGGCTGGCGGCATGGCGGAGCGGGCTCAGGCGGAGGCGGCTGCTTGCTGCTCATGGGCGGGCGGCAGTGAGAGAGGCCAGCCATGGCCATGCCCGCGCGGGCGCGCAAGCGCATGCGTGGGCCTTGGCCTGGCATGTGCGGCGAATCGCGGGCGGAGCCTGCCGAGGAGCGCCGGCGCGCGGGCGCCGCGCTGGGAGGGGCAAGGCGCATGGCATGCCAGCGGCGGACCAGGGCCGGAGGCGCGAAGCGGCCGGCGAGCGCGCGCAGCGTCTGAATTGGCGAGGCGAAGGCGGACCGTCCGGTCGCCGGGCGGACATGTCCGCGCCGCGAAGGATGGATCTAGGGTTTGGGGGTTTGGACCAAAATTTGGAGGAGGCTAATTTATAGGTAGAGGGGCTAGGAGAGTCCAAATGAGGTGCGGTTTTGCCACGCGATCGTGATCGAACGACCGAGAGCATGGAGAGGAGTTTGGTGTGTTTTGGGCCACTTTGGAAGGGGTGTTGGGCTGCAAACAAAAGAGGGCTTTGCGGTTACCCGGTTAACCGTTGGAGTACCAAACGACCTCCAAATGGCACGAAACTTGACAGGCGGTCTACCGGTGCTATACCAAGGCCGCTTGGCAAACCTCGGGCCATTCCGAGAAAGTTTAACACCCGCACACGAAAAGAGAGAAGAGGGGACGCCGGATGACATAGGAGCGCCGGATTGCAAAACAGACAACGGGAAAAGGCTCGGATGCATGAGATGAACATGTATGCAAAATGAGATGCACATGATGACATGATAAAATGCAGATGATGACATGGCAAAGTGCAACACGCAAGCAAATGACATGGCAACAATGACGAATAATCAAGGGCGGACACTGGCGCGCCGGATCCGGGTGTTACAACACTCCACCACTACGAGAGGATCTCGTCCGAGATCTAGGATGGCACCGGAGGAAAGCGGAAGAGAAAAGAAAGGTAAAACTAAGTTGCTTCTTTGACGAGCAGGTGAAACCATGAACCTTGAGGGTTGAACACAATGAAAGGAAGAAAACAACGAAGATGAGCAAAGTTGAAATACTCCGTTAGAAAAAGAGGAACAAGGATACAACGAGAACCAAGAGGTTTAGTGATAAGATAGATATTGAAACCACTCCGGTTAAAACTAGATACGAAGGGGTAAGAATGATATAATTTGGGCAGACACTCCATTGAAAATGGAAGGAATTGAACTTGAACTTGAGAAGATAAGATGGTACTTGATTAAATCAACAACACACTGCATCCGAATTGAAAGAATGGCACACGGGTAAGAAACATTACAAACCGCACTCCGGTTGAGAAGGAAGGCAAAACTTGATAAGATGAGAGAACTCAAATGAAAACACGACACTCGGTTAAATGGATAAGCACGAAAAGAACATGATCTGACAAAACGATGTGATGGGTGAAGAGCACAACATCACAATGCCTCAAAAACGAAAGCATATGAATTAGAGCGTTGGGATAAGGGACGGAGGAGAAAATGACAACTTCTGCCACAATTGAATTTGGAAAAGCCTCCTTAAAAGAAGGATTGAGCGGAGTTGTTAGAAAATCAACAACGAAAAGAATAAGCTTGTAGTGGGCTTATGGACACATCTCAACACTTGAGGTGAAATTCTGCCACTATGAAAATCAATTGTTTGTTTGAGATTAACGAAGAGATGAAAGCTTGTTCCATCAAGATGGAAAAGAGATAACTTGGGTCATTAATAAGCACCAAAATATCAACATTCCTTAGGGAAAGCTTTAGGTGAAATCTGACACAAGATAACTCCAATGAAGAAGTTGATTGGTCAAAAGATCTCTTGAACAAGAGAAAATGATGGATTTAAATATGTCACTCTTGAAAACTTGTGAATCATGAAACGTGAAGGGAAATTATCAAGAATGACCTAACACCACCTCAAAAGATAAGGTAGAGAGAATTGCACTTCGGAATGCAAGACAAAGAATACTTGAGCGCCTCAAAACAAAACATGTGTTGAGCACCATGTTTAATTTGAAGTATGGCTTGGCGGGTCATAACTTCAAGAGAAATCTTGAAGAACAATTGAAGAATGAAAAGAATCCTTGAGGAACCACCATGAAGAAACTCCATAAAGAACTCCGGTAAACAAAAGGAATGAAAAGAAAGAGAAATTGAAAACACAAGGTGAATCCTTGCAATGATTTAGATGGATCTTCGTGATAATTAGAGCTTGGAACTCCGGGAAAAAGAGAAGATGAAACAAATGAAACCGAGAATTTGATATGATGACCAACTCTGGAAAGAAGAGATGAACAACTTAGAACTGAGAAATTGATACCATTACGAACTCCGGAAGAATGAATCAATTACTTGGATGAAACAAGAACAAGAATTACGTTATGCGTATCCTTCACCGATTAAATTGATGACAAGCAACGGATTTGGCATACTACTTATTCTTGTAGAAAGGATTAAAAGAGATATATCAAAACTTGAGAAGGTCTTGATGGAACCACCGGTGGGATTGAAAAGAACGAAAGAATTGATATGATAACGAAAGAGGTGAAATCTTGAACGAACCACCGTAAGATTTGAAAATGAAAGAAGATACTAGAGGATTTAGATACATGAGAATGAAGAGAACATGAACTGATTAGAGGATATTTGAGCGATTCACGGTAAGAATTCAAGAACGAGAGCTGAAAGCTGAGAATGAGTAGTATTCGAAATGATGGCCTTCGGAGGAAAGAAATGGAAACAATTGATGAAATGCTCGGATGGGTGAAAAGAATTCTCACAATCGAAAACAATTATGAGAGGATGGCAACAAGCTAGCACCATGAATCTTGAAGGAATAGAGCAAGATTAAAGAGAAACTCTTCTTCGGTCTTCAAATGATGAGAATGACAACGAGAAACACCACCAAGAATTATATGAGATACTCGGAAGAATCAAAAACGAAGAGGTTAAGCCAACTATGAAAATAATTTGAAAGATCTTAGAGAAAAGCATTTGGTGATGATAGCTCATTCTTCGTCAAACTTGGAGAAGAATTTAGGATAGCTCGGGGAAAATAGAAGAGTCGGGTAAGATCACTCGAAAAGACACGTGGGTTAGGGCCCACTCAAAAGAAAACACCGTTGAGAATGATATAAAAGAGATGTTGCACGGTTGAATTAAATGGCTTGAATGAGATAATAATCTCGAAGAGCTTTTACGAATGCAGAGTGGAAACACGAATCTTGAGATATCTTGAGCACTCGGAATAACAAATAGCGAGAAGTGAAAGATTAAGAGGTGCACCGGTATGAAAAGCATTTGGAGCGAGGAAAAAATATGATCAACAAAACTTGACTTGAATCCACGGAGAAGAGGAAGGAATGAGGAATGACTAACTAGTAGGACATCTTCTTGAGAACCACCGGTAAGAACATTGACGGAAAAGAATGGAGAAACTTCGCATGAATAAATGGATACTTGATTAAGAAATCTGTGTCCTTGAAGAAAAAGGGTGGGTGGGCGGGAAAAAACAAAAGCAACTTGGAGACGGATGAAACAAACACCGTTGAGAAGAAATGATAATTGGTCTTGTTGATGTTGAAGTGATCGGATCCACTTGAAGAGAAACACGCTGGTTGAAAAGAATTGACATGACAATCTCGATTGTCGAGAAGAATTTGGTATTCACATCGGAATATGAGAACACCGTTTAGGAAAGGTATGGATTCAACATTTGACATTGAAGCAACTCGAATACCACAACTCAAAACAAAAACAAAGGACTGGCTTGCGAATAAGCGGAACAAACATATGATAGAGATTTCGTCCGAAGTTTTAGTGGTGGGGCCTACACGGGCTCAATCGTCAAACACCATCATGTACAAGGCAAGGCACATGACATACTGAAGCGTCCCAGTCGGCATAGCCAAGGACTCTTTAAGACACAACGAGACCATTTGTAAAACCAACCGTGAATAGGCGGACCACTAGACGTGAACCCCAATTTCATATCATACATCCGTCGGAAAGATATCCTAAGAGCTACTTGAATTCCCACCTATGAAACTCCCAAACTTTCCGGTTATGCAATCAGGTGTTGGGGATACAGGGAGCAATAATATCTCACACAAACTAACAATCCCTACATCCATTTGTATCCATCCGTCAACACATAACCAAGAAACCTTCGAAATCGTCTACCTCAACCTTGAAAAGCATCCGTTATACAAGTCATGGCAATACTCCGTACTCACCTCGATCTTTGGGTTAGCGGGTTATCTCACCAACAACTGCATAAAAGAGATTTTCGATGTCGGCGTACTAAACTCGGTATTCGAGACTGCAACGATAAAATTATGGCGACAACACCTCGGAGCTCAACTCCCGGGACACCGCCACAACCCCTAAATGACAGGAGGCACCAAGAACAATGTTCTCGTCATAAGAATATCGAACGATCCCAAGATACCAGCGTGATCCTAAAAAAAATTTAGTGAAATTTGAGAAGAGAAGAGTCAAAACTCTCGTCGGGATACCTCACCGTAAGGTCGAAGGACCGGGAGTAAAAAGAATTCCTAAACTCTCCGATATATATAATCCTAAATGACTCAAAACATTTTTCTAGACACAACTCGGCCACTAAAAGCGATCAAGCGGTGGGGCTCCTAAGGTCGAGGATGGCTCGATTACCAACTTAGCGCCTCGATGCGGCTATATCTCCCACGTGTCGAAGCACGACTTAGAGGCATAACCGCATTGAAAGCAATGTCGCAAGTGAGGTAATCTTCACACAACCCATGTAATACATAAGGGAAAGAGATACATAGTTGGCTTACAATCGCCACTTCACACAAATACATGAATAAAGCATTACATCATCCAGATACAATCAAGGTCCGACTACGGAACCAAAATAAAAGAAGAACCCCAAATGCGACAAAGGTCCACGATCGACCCCAACTGGGCTCCACTACTGATCAACTAGGACGAAACAACACAAAGGGCAAGATCTTCATCGAGCTCCTCCTTGAGCTTGGTTGCGTCGCCTGCTCGGTAACATAGGCACCTGCAAACTGGTTTTGGAAGTATCTGGTGAGTCACGAGGACTCAGCAATCTCACACCCGCGAGATCAAGACTATTTAAGCTTATGGGTAAGGTAAAGGCATGAGGTGGAGCTGCGACAGCGACTAGCATATACGGAGGCTAACATACGCAAATGAGAGCGAGAAGAGAAGGCAAAGCACGGTCGGCAAAAGTATGATCAAGAAGTGATCCTATAGCAACTGCGTCAAGCATAACTCCAACACCGTGTTCACTTCCGGACTCACGGAAAGAGACCATCACGGTAACACACACGGTTGATGTATTTTAATTAAGGTCAACTTCAGGTTTTCTACAACCGGACATTAACAAATTCCCATCGCCACATAACCGCGGCACGGCTCTCGAAAGTTTATACCTGCGGGGTGTCCCAACTTAGCCCATGACAAGCTCTCGCGATCATCGAAGAATAGACCTTCACCGAGACACTCCGATCGACTCGGTATCCGGTACATCAAGACATTTCGACAATGGTAAAACAAGACCAGCAAGACCTCCGGCGTGCCGACATCCCGATAGTAGCCGCACAGTATCTCGTCTCGAGCCACGACCGGATGAGCAAGATCGTACAACTAAAACCAGCCCTCAAGTTTCCCGAGGTGGCGCTGCAAGTGGCTCTAGTTTGGACCAACGCTAGACAAGCAACGCCGGGGGCTAAAATAAAGATGACCCTCGAGAGAGCGACTCCCAAGGGAAAAAGTAGGTGGTGGTGAGGCAAATGGTAAAAGGCAATGTTGGGCCTTCTGGACAAGTTTTATTCAAAGCAAACTGTCAAGGGGGTCCCATAAATCACCCGACCGCGTAAGGGACGCAAAATCCGGGAACATAACACCGGTATGACGGAAACTAGGGCGGCAAGAGTGGAACAAAACACCAGGCATAAGGCCGAGCCTTCCACCCTTTACCAAGTATATAGATGCATTAATAATATAAGAGATATTGTGATATCCCAACAAGAACCACATCCACCATGGAGCAATCTTCAACTTCACCTGCAACTAGCAACGCTATAAGAGGGGCTGAGCAAAAGCGGTAACATAGCCAAACAACGGTTTGCATAGGAAAGGTGTCAAAGGTTAGGGGTTTGACATGGCAATTTGGGAGGCTGACAAGCAAAAGGTAGGCATCGTAGCATTGGCATAGCAAAAGAGCGAGCAAACTAGCATAGCAAAGATAGAAGTGATTTCGAGGGTATGATCATCTTGCCTGCAAGGTTCTCAGAGTTGTCGAAGACTTAATCCTCGTAGACGTTCTCAACAGGTTCCTCGAACACGTACTCGTCTCCCGGCTCTACCCAAAGCAAGAACACAAGCAACGGAACCACAATCAAACAAGGAACAATGCACAAGCAATATGATGCAATACATGACATGCTATGCGAGATGTGATATGCAATGAATATGTATGCTCCAGAAGGAAAATGATGAACCGGGCATCAACTTGGCAAACCAAGTATGCCACTGGAAAGATGAGATGATTTCGGGTGAAATCGATATAAAGATCACCGGAATCGGATGCACGGTTTGCAAATGACAAGCAAAACAAGAATGATGCAAATCTGCGTTTAACAGCCCGATGCTACTTAGCACGCAACAAGAAACTATGCTACAGCACCCCAACATGCAAACAAAGCATACGGCAACGAACTACAGGAGATGCTTAACAAAGAGGAACACTGAGCTACGGCTAAATCACATCATAACATGTTCAAACAAGCATGGCGAAAGTGCTCAAAATATCAGGTTCACAGACTTAGTGAAAATACTAACATACCAGGAATTAACATCAGGAAGGCATGTTTAGAGCAAGCAAACAACATGCTACAGGAACTTATAATAGCAAAGCAAGGCATGACATGATTCTACTCAAAGCATATTTCAATAGTCCCTTACTGACCATAAGCCAAAAGGACCTTAAGAAATGATGGCACTCATGTAAACATTGCAAGTTTTATTACAGATTTCAGACTTAGTGAAAAATCAGGACATGGCAAAAACAGTTAACGAGTAGGCATGTTCGTGAGCTCGATGCACTCACTACAGAGCAATACATGGCATGGCAAGGCAACCAACAGTAAGAAGGCATCATTATGAAGCTAAGCATGGCAAGAGCAAGGTCATAGCATACACGGATCAACTACAACGACCTCGTGAAAATTGAATCTCACGCAAACAATCTGTCAGGAAGCATTTTCAAGCAACTTTAGAGCAAGATTACAACATGTTCCAGCAGGCTATAATTGTAACCAAGGGCATGAATGGATAGAGCAAGACATGTATATCAAAACATGTTTATAGAGCATCTCCAGATTATGCATAGAATGATTACTAGAAGCATGTTAACATGGCATCAAATTATAACAGAATCTGCCTAGCAAAACAGTATCAGCAACTACTCTACTTTACAAGCTCAATGCACTCACTACAAGCATCACAAAAATACAAGGTCAACACCCCTGGAAAGATGGCATGGCCTAGTCCAACATTCATGTAGAGCTCATACTCATAGGATGCACACATAAATCATGGCAAAAATGACAAAAGAGCTCGAGCTGATAAGATTCTGGAACTAACGATCTGAAGCCATCTTCCAACAGCATTTCGGGCATCAAGATGAGCTCAAATGAATATGATGCAATGGAATGAAATGATGTACTCGTCGAGACGAACAATTTGACATATTATACGCCCAAAACAGAGCCACGGTTGCGGAGATGTGATGCGATGAAAATGCACGAAAATAACGGAAATCTGGGGACTTAGTGGATTTTTACCTCGCGGCTAGGGGTTGACCATGCACGGTTTGAGGTTGGCGGAGATCTCGCGGACCTCATGAAGGGGCCGGCGGAGTCGAGGAGGAGCCGGGCGGCGCTGGCGCCTGGCGGGCGGAGGCCGCAAGTGGGCAGCCTTGAGCGGCGGCGGGACGCGGGCGCGGCAGCGGCGCGCACGCTGCTACGGGAGACGGCGGCTGTGCAGGGCAAGCTGGCGGTTGGCCGGCCCAGCGGAGCGGGCTCATGGCGGAGGCGGCTGCGCGGCGGCAATGGCGGCGGCTCTGGGAAGCGAGGCGCCATGAGGAATGCGCATGAGGCGGCGCAGCGCACCGGCCGGCCGGAGCCATGGCGCGGCGGCGGCGGTGAGTCGCCGGAGGAGCGCTGGCGGCGGCGGGCGCCGACGGCGCTGGGGCGCGCGCTTGGCCAGCATGGGGCAGGCTGGCGGACCAGTGGGGTGGGAGGCCTTGGCGCGGCAGGCGAGCAGCGTGGCAGCGTCTGATTGGCGAGGCCAGGCGGACACGTCCGGTCGCCGGGCGGACATGTCCGCGGCGGAAGGATGGATCTAGGGTTTGGGGGTTTGGACCCGAAATTTCGGAGGGGGAGGCTAATTTATAGGTAGAGGGAGCTAGGAGAGTCCAAATGAGGTGCGGTTTTCGGCCACGCGATCGTGATCGAACGACCGAGAGCATGGAGAGGAGTTTGGTGTGTTTTGGGCCACTTTGGAAGGGGTGTTGGGCTGCAAACAAAAGAGGGCTTTGCGGTTACCCGGTTAACCGTTGGAGTACCAAACGACCTCCAAATGGCACGAAACTTGACAGGCGGTCTACCGGTGCTATACCAAGGCCGCTTGGCAAACCTCGGGCCATTCCGAGAAAGTTTAACACCCGCACACGAAAAGAGAGAAGAGGGGACGCCGGATGACATAGGGCGCCGGATTGCAAAAGCAGACAACGGGAAAAGGCTCGGATGCATGAGATGAACATGTATGCAAAATGAGATGCACATGATGACATGATAAAATGCAGATGATGACATGGCAAAGTGCAACACGCAAGCAAATGACATGGCAACAGCGACGAATAACTGGCGGACACCTGGCGCATCGGATCCGGGGTGTTACAGCCTAGCTCGACCTCGGTCGATGCCGGCGTCGACGGCGTCCTGGGACGTCGTTCCCTTGTTGGAGGCGGCGTCGTGGAGCCCCTTCACCTCCCTCGTCATCTCAGCCACGGGCTCTTCGGGTGAAAACCCAAACTTCGGCCTTGGCCGAAGTGGGCTTCGACGGCGTTCCTCGTCGCTTCCCTCTTGGGGGCGACGCCTTTGGAAGTCCGGTCTTTCATATGCTGGCGGTGGCTCTGTGGCTTTGCATCTTCGTCGTCGGCTAGGCTAGTGCGCGGCCTCGGGGCTAGCGTGGAAGTCGGAGCGGTGGCTTCGGGTATTTTCTACGTGTGGTGGTTGGCTTTGGTCGCTAGGGCGACATGGTCATCGACTAGGTGGGTTCGCGGCCTCGGGGCCGGAGTGGAAGTCGGTGCGGCGGCGCCGGAGCTCTCATGTGCGTAGGGTGTTGGCTTTGGCCTCTAGGACGGCGGAGCCATCGACTAGGCTGGTGCGTGGCCTCGGGGCCGGTGTGGATGTCGGAGCGGCGACTCCGGAGCCCAGTGTTCTGTTAGGGTGTCGTCTCTGGTCACTTGGGTGACAGTGTCGTCGACTTGAGTGGTGCGCAGCCTCGAGGCTGGCGTGTGCATGTATCGTAGATGTATCGGTTTTCGGCCAGTTTTCCTTATAAACTGGTCAATTCTCTTCTTCTTAATGAAAAGGCAGAGCTCCTGCCGGTTGCTCGAAAAAAAATTATATAAAGATAGAAGATTCTGAATGCCTCACAAATAGCGTTCAGTTGGACGGAGTATGCTGGCGATTAGTTACTCCAGATCTTCCCAACTCAAAGGAAAAAAAGTTACTCGAAATCTTCTGCAGTTGCACTGTGTCCATACCATCGATTTCATTTTAGTACAAGCATGCGGGTGATATACATACATATACAGGGACAAAAAGACATTTGGAGATATAAAATTGCTCCTAAACGAAAAACCAAACATGTGCATATGTACAGGTGATAAATTTAGGAGCTCTCTACAGTTCAGTAGTTCACCATCCCCGTCTTCATCTCTCCCTCATCAGCTTTGATTTGTTAGTCCAACCTTCTCCGTGACACCCTTCTCTGCATACTCTGCCCCAAAGATCCGAGGCCGGTCAGCAGGATTATTGTCCTCGCTCACCAGCATTCAGTTCCTAAAAAATGCTAATTATCCGCACGGGTGCTCACGTTCTTCCTCGACGATTTGCAGATTTCTGCCCTTAATCCCAAAAATGTTGCGAGTATGCATCCTCTCCGTTTGGTTCATTCGTCGTGCTATATCGTGAACCTCTTGAGGTCGACCACCATGACAGTGATGTCATCCCTGCTCCCTCTACACCTCGCCATGTCCACGAGCTCCTTGCAGCAACCCGTGGAGTCACGACCGGCGCGGCTCCTAGAGACGGCGTCCACCGCCTCCTGGTTGGACACCTTGTTCCAAAGGCCGTCCGAGGCGAGGACGAGGAACTCGCAGCCGGCGGTGAGGGGAAGCCTCCTGATCTCCGGCTCTGGGATCACCCACCGCTTGAGGTCGGCATCGCCGAACGCCCGCGACACGGCCAGGCAGTCCTGCACCCTCCACATGCCATTGCTGCCGCAGCTCACGTAGCCACCCTACACGAATTTTGGCTGTCACTCAGCTGCCTTTTCTCGACGATCGGTGCGACGTTGCGTGCATGCATGAATATATATATGTGCGCATTTGCGTACGTACCGAGTTCTCGATGCGGGACCTCTCGTCCTCCCTCGCGGCGGTGTGGTCGGAGGTCACGGCAGTGGCCACGCCGTCGCAGCACACGACGGCACGGCAGTCGCCGAGGTTCGCCACGTAGATGTCGCCGTCCTTGACCAGCGCCGTTGCGGCACATGAGCCACCTCTCAGGCCCTGCGTTCACGAGGGACAAGCAAAGAATTAAATTCCTGCAACGTATCATTAACATTTCTACTAGAAAAAAGAAGATACTACGTTTTTGTCCTCTCAGTTGCTCCTAGTTACAGGCTTTCCATTTTAACTCCAAATTCAGGCAGTTTGACTCGTAATTTCACAGCATCAAACGGATTTGTACTCTGAATTGAAAACAATGGTGCGCGTGGGCGCATGCTAACGTTAACATAGCTGTCAAACGTAGCGATCGCCCGTCACCAGAGGCGACACCTGGGCACCTGGGACACGGCGAAGGGAGGCAGGGAGCACTCGTACAATCTAAGCCAGCATCTTTCTCTGTCGCAATCATAGCAACGAACAAACCCTAATGGAGTAGGAGTGGACATCGCCATTGTCGGCATACACAACAGGAGGAGTCTGCATGTGTTGACGCGTTCAACTCGGCCGGCCGGAAGAGACCTGGTAAAAACAAAAGTACACACCTGCTTCACGAGCTCGCTGTCGGTGGCCAAGTAGGCGGCTCTGATGGCCGCCGAGACAGCATCCGTCGACCACGACGACGGCTCTGCGTCCTGCGTCGTGGCCAGCACAGCAGCAACCACGTTCTTGCCGAGGTGGTCGGAGACGAAGTCCACCGCTGCGCGGCCGCCGTGTCCGTCGTACACACCGTAGAATGCCTGCAAGGACGAAAGCGTTTTGTTATTCCCTTGTTGGGCGGCGCGCGTACATCTTTATTGCCCATGTCATGTGTACTCTGACTGAGTCAGTTCAACAAGATAAGGGTACTTATTCCGAATCATAACTTAGTGCCACGTTCAGCACATAGTCAACGCTTCCCTATATTGTTTGCACAAACATACTACTATGTATTTACCCGGAAAAACGATCAATTTATTTCTGATAAAAAAGGTTCATATTTTGCAGAACATTACCCCTTTCGACGGTTTTTATGAAGGAAAAATTGCACGTTTGACTTTCAAATTCTGAAAAAATAATCATACATATAGTATGTTGCGGGAAGTATACACATTTAAATTTTGGTAAACAAGTATAACTAACCATGCACGATCTATGAAAGTCAAACAACAAATGGGCTACATACTTTTTCGCGCTAGTTGTAATGGTCATATGTTAACTTTGGGGTGACCCATGGCTCATTCTTAGAAATAGTTAGTTCTCAGTTAACTGATAACAGCCATTTGGATCAAGATTATCTCATCTCTTTTCTTACATGCAAGTGTCCTAAAGTATGACGATTCTCACAGGTAACTTACCAAATAGTCATTTCTCGTCACCGGAGCAATAGAAAAACTTAACTTCGTACACTAGTGATGAATGGTCTATTTTCTTAAAACAGTATTTAGTACATCCATGTAATTGTGGCCAGAACTAGCATCTACGATTTTATCGGATTTTGAAAAACTTTCAAAAGAGATGTTGTCCTTCCAAAATTCAGCTCATGTTAAAGTGCACCGCCTTACTATGATACTAATTTAGGAGACTTTGTGAGCCCCCAAATAATAAGGGACAAAGGCGAGCTAAGACCATATATAGTTTAGGATGCATTTGAAAATCGTCATCTAGAGATGAGTAGATGACACGAACGACATGGGATTTAAAATCGGTTTTGCTAGTATATTTTTCAAGGAAAAATGGAGGCATGATGATGATCCACCCGAAGTCTGAAGAGAAGATATCGATCAATGAGAAAAGAAGTTTACCAGCTGGGAATCTCCTCCAACTTTCTGAGCGATCACGCCATATGCATCCTCCATTGCATGCCTGGCCCCTCTCCTGCTCGCCAACCAAAACCCTTCCCCCTCCACCTCCACCTCGGCCTCCTTCTCGGCCACAACCGCCCCCCAGCTAGCCGCCACCTCGACGGCCTCGGGAGCGACGGGTATGACCAGCATCGACGGCCTCTTCTTCGCCCCCCGCGCCGCCTTCTTCGCGGACTCGACCTGCTGCGCGGCGCCACCACCGCCGTTGCACGCCGCAAAAGCGTCCACCGCCGGCGCAATCAGCAGCTGCTCCCTGGCCTCCCTCTGGCCACGCTCACGCAGCGCGTCCCCCACGGTGACGCCGAGAGCCGGGTGCGCCTTCCTCCGCATGGAGAGCGGCGCGGACGACGCAGGGGAGGTGGTGGCGGGCAGGGAGACCGGCGGGGAGCAGAGGACGGATGCCATGGCCTTGCGGAGGGCGCGGACGAGGCGGGCGAAAGCAGCGACCACGGAGCAGAGGAACTGGACGGTGTACAACAGCATCGCCGGCAGGGTGGGGGATGGATGGAGGCGGCAGAGGCAGTTGAACGGACCAGCTAGCAATGGCTAATTCTGGGAGGAGATGAGAGGCTGCCCCTAGCTGGCCGGAGTTAGGTTTTTATATATACATGGGAGGGAGAGGGGTGACGAGGAGGGGCAAAGAGAAGAGAAGGGGTCCTTGATGCTGACCGGTCAATGGAGTGACCAAATCACCTTGGCTAGGCTGGCCTGCCACATGCGGTTTAATACAATTCCGGCCTGGTTTTACGTGATCCCAATGGCGCATCCAGTTGTTGACTAGTGAGGAGCCGATCGAGCCCCCAGAGATTTGACAGCTCTGGCAATTGCTCGCTTAATTTACGAGCTAGGATGATCTTATAAGCCTAGAGCTTACCTAGATTTACGTTCTAAACTTCTTCTTTTTTTCGAACCGGGCATATGACCCCTTTCCATTGCAAATGAACAGAAATACAAAGTTCCGAGAGACCCTACGTTCTAAACTTGAAGTGATACTTCTGTTTTTTAGGGAAAAAAGATACTTCTTTATAGCTCTGTTTATTGCTAGGGCCTTTTTGATTCAGAAGTCTACACAGAAAGTTTAGAGACTGGATTTTTAGGAATAATAATGCTTTTATATCTAGGTTGCTTGATTAGTAAGATTCGGTCCTATAGGAACTTTTCAACATATCTCCTTTGTAGTATTTAAGAAAAAATTAATCCACTCGAACCTCTTTAAAATAAACTTTATTTTTCTTAATCCCCTTGAACCTCTTTAAAAAAATTGTTTTTCTATATGTGTGCGATGAAGCGATTAGTTATTTTGGTACAGACTCGCTCTTCTATCATTGAGATGAACAAAAATAGTTGTAAGGGCATCCGCAACGCAAAACATCGCATGGACTTCCTTATTTGTCCATGCATGCGTCCAGACGTCCACGGAAACTCACAATTTGTTAGGATAATTCAACGGTATCCCTCAATTGTTCTGCCGTTTGTGCAATGAAGAGAGGAGAAAGAATGGGAAAAGAGAAAAAAGTTGGTTTGTGGTGTGGCCGGAGTGGTCCTATGCTAAGTTGGCGGTGTCCTAGACATGTCCGGACACCCCTGCTTCGTCAATTTAGGGCCGATATAAGGAAATTCGGACGTCCCGACATAGGGATGCAGGCGAAGAACATCCGCGTTTTCGCGAACGTCCACGACGGCCGGAAACATACTGACCATGTTGCTTTAGTTTTCGTGCGTTCTTTAATTTTGTTCTTGCAGACATATGCGGACGATGTCTGTTTGCATGTCTATCCGGATACGTTATTAGGGTAGAAGTAGTGAACAACGCTGGATGGCTTTTTTTGTCCGGTCTGATCCAAATTAGTAGTAGGTATCTACGCCGTAACACAACACCTAGTGTTATGCGCATATTTTTAGTATGTATTCGTTCCTGTATACAAGAGTGTACTCCCTTCGTTCATAAATAAAACAAAATATTTTGGATATTTCAATGTAAATTACACACGGACTAAAAATAAGTGAACAAACACGCTAAAATCAATTTATACAAATCCGATTAAAAGAAGTTAGAACATTTTATATTTGTGAACGGAGAGATTACCCCATAATAACAAGTACCAAAATCAAAACAAATACGTCTACGTTCCACACGTAGCCTGATGCACGGAGTCTAGAAGGAAAAAAGATGTGCGTGCAGGCGGCGTTGATAAAGTAAATGGTAGTAACTAAACATAGTTGCCAAAAGGGGCAAGGATAGGCAGTCCCAGTCCAACTTACGTGGGAGAAGCAGTACGCAATTAATGCATGCAACTGGGCGACGGACGGCGTCGGAAAGGAGCCGCTGCTGCTCGCTTCGATCGGCCTGCAGGAGACCCTGTATACGTGCTTGGAACCTTACCAACTCAACACCAGCTGCTGCGTCTGCGTAGAATAGTTAGTTTCAACTTTACAAGAAAGTCTGACTTTGTATGAAGTCAACCAAATAGATTAAGTAAAGGGTTGTGCCGTCTTTATGACAGCAGGATAGGTTCACGGGAAGTGAGTTGACCCGGCCGGTGTGGTGTTGGAGATGTGCCATGTGTTGTGTTATTCTGGAAGCAATGAATGATTCCGGTTCGAATATGTTTACAAACATTATCTGCATTTGATTCCAACTACTACAACTAGTGGGATACTTATATTAGAATATAGGTATGTGATTTATATCATCCACAATCGAGATATAAAGGGTTTTTGTGGTCCAATTACCCAAAAATTGAAACAAAGCTATCCAAGACACATTTTGTAGGTTCACAGATACAAACCCAAACCCACCACATTGTTTGCCTCCCGATAAGACCACTTATCATCCATGGGGCTATTGGCTTCTTGCTCATCATGCACTGACGGAGATTGTTTTTAGAATTGTCTTCAGTCTAGCTACAATACGGTTGTACTCCCTTTGTGCAAAATAGGTGTCGCTGATTTCGTACAAAGTTGTATTAAATCGACGACACTTATTTTATGACAGATGGAGTAATTTGATTCCAGTTAGTTTTGATCAGGCTCTCGGTGGACATGGGATATATATGATAAGTAGGAGATATATGTACTTATGTGTGTGTGTCTAGGTTTAATTAATTTCTTACATAATTGTATTTACTGTTACTGTACAGTTATAGTTCTATTCACATTCATGATTTGTTCTATCATTGTTCATGTTTGAATCCGACGATTTCCTTTTTCCAAAAATGAGACTAACCCCCGGCCACTGCGTCATTGTGATGCGCATAATCATTTTTTATTGATTATTAAGCAAAGTGTAACAAAGCAAACCATGTCCGAAACGTTACAAGATATGAAAAAACACCCGAAGATTGTCCTCATGCCATCATTGTCTCGTCCGCCTGGAGATTGCGTAGACAAGGATTTTCACCCGCTACTGAGACCATCCTTTGAAGATTGGCACCACAAGAAGACAACGTCTTTAACAAGGTAACCACACAACTTCGTCGCCGCTGAGCCCCACCAATAAATGTCAGGTCAAGTTTTCACTTGGATGAAGCAGTGTTCCAATCGGCATCTTGATCACTAGCAATTGATGGTCGCATATGCCAGTACCCCGCTCAAGGCCAAAAAAACACTAGCAGGCAGGTGGGGCCGGTTCCCATCAAAGAACACCGGCATGGTTGTCGGATGCCCGCCCATTTCTTGGTGTGGAAGTGGCCACTCCACACCGGTGCAAGTCATACAACATCATCCATATCAACTCTAATTAAAAGGAAAGTATCGTCTGAAATAAATGATTGTTCTTGGAAAAGGAGGTTAAACCCCGGCCTTTGCATCATAGAATACATATAACCATGGTTTATCGAAAAAGACTTTCGTCCGTTATATATATATATAAAGCAACACAGTCGAACCGATACAAGGTGATGAGAAAAACCTCTACAAAGCAGATCGATAAAACAAGAATACAAGAGCGCCCACACCCCACCAAGAAACACCAAGGCTACTAACTAGAAGAGACACCGCGCCTCCATGAGAAACCATCGGACATCGATGCGACACACCCACTAAGAAGTCGCCGGAGATGCCCCCCCCCCCCAATCTCGCTCCGGTCCGTGGAGCGCCGATCCTGCCTGCAGACAACGAGTATCGAGCGCGTTGGCAACGACGCCTCATGTAAAAGATAGGACACCGCTGGGGCCACCCCTAGTTAGAGCCCAAGGAGCCTCGAGTTAGGATCCGAGCTCGCCCGCCGATGACGATGACACGTGACCAGAGGGTACTTGAGCTCCACGACGACGCCCCCAAGAGGGCGACGACGCTCCGCGCCACCGCCGTCGAGACCGAAGAGGTGGTCAAGGGTTTACACGATGCACACACAGGCATGGTTTGAAATACAGTATGAACGGTATTATCTGCGTGAGCTCTCGTTACACATCTGGATAGAGCACGATGCTAGAGTATGCTGGAATTATTCAGCATGCTAGAATCAACACATTACTTGCTCTAGAAACCCGCCACGGAGTACTGCACGGCAGGCCGCAGGCTGGGCAACGAATCAGCCGACCACTTGACGCTACACATTAAACTGGACGGCATACGTAGAGAACTCGTCTAGGTTGGGTAGTCTCGGCAGGCCGGCGAGGGAAGCGGGCTGACGCGGTCGCGCCTCCCCTCCCCTCCCCTCTGCTCCACTGCTGCTTTCGTACGACGCCGTCCGCACGTGATGCGACGTGATCTGCGTGCCTCCACCCAAGAACCTTTCACGTACATATACAAATATAAATAAATAACCCGACGGCGACGTCATGCATGATAGCGAAAGAGTAAAGCGCAACGACTTTCCTTTATTTGTCTGCTTGTTTGTCAACTTGTTTAATGGAGATCTTGATGAAGTCAGGGGCAAGTGCCTAGCGTTGTCATCTACCGCATTAACTGTTGTGAGCCACGGTGACATGTCTTTGTTCCCGTAGGCGTTTTCTGATTTATCTATATTATTTATATTAACTCTTTATTATTAGATTAGAAGGCGTGCTACGTCTCACTGAGACTTGTTCTGCTCATGCTGATCGAGCTCTTT
The DNA here is from genome assembly GCA_021437245.1 of Aegilops speltoides. Lineage (NCBI taxonomy): Eukaryota > Viridiplantae > Streptophyta > Magnoliopsida > Poales > Poaceae > Aegilops > Aegilops speltoides. Next base: position 59,179,446 of record CM038144.1, on the reverse strand, counting down.
GTTGTATAGTTAATTTTTTGTTCTCTCCTGCTAGTTTGTGTGTATCTGCAGATGACAAGCTATAGACTGGGTATTTTTTCTAGAGTGACCGGTAGGTTATTTGGCTGAGAGTAGCTGACAGTTTCAATCAGAATCTTGAACATGTCAAGTAACAGGCACGTATTCTCTTTATTTAATTACATTGTTAAGCGCAAGTTTTTTAAGCATGAAATCACAAATATTTTAGCTATTTAGTAGAATCTCGTTCCAACAATCTAACGCTTGGTGCGAACCAAACCGACAAATGCTTACATTTCCAATTTTCCATGTATCAGTGTACCCAGGGATAATATAGTTGCAATAAGATAATTTAAAGAGCAGGTTGTGGGCGAGAGCGAGAGCGGTAGGTCTTGCTACCTTACTTCTGATGACATACACGCTCTTTTTTAAGGTGTCGTGTTCTAATTTCAGGTGTATTCCTTTGTATGTGACTATATTTTTTATCAATGCGTCGAGACTTTAAGTTTCTTTATTTTTTGGTGGGGGAGACTTTAAGTTTCTTGTGTTTTTCCAAAGAGAAAATGTTGGTTCCACTCCGTCCTTGCCCGCATAGTGATGCCATAATTCGGGTGAAATTTCCCGGCGGTCTGAACGGAAAGGATGACAATATAAGCCTTTTGGCTTATGGTTTGTCTAGGCATTGCAAGTTTGCAAAATCCGTTGTCCCAGTAGGTGTGAACTGATTATTAAGTCGTGCTACGCCTCACTGAGACTCGTTCTACTGACACTGATCGAAATCTCTGTTCTATAGCTAATTGTTTTTTCCTGCTATTTTGTATACATCTACAAGATGACAAGCTATAGACTGAGTATTTCTATAGTGAATGGTAGGTTATTCGGCTGAGATGGAGAGGAATGAGTTCAGAGTAGGTGACATTTTCAGCCAGAATCTTGAACATGTCAAGCAGCAGGCACGTATTTATTTAATTAAATCACTGAGCACAACTACCTAAGTGTACCTTCGTGCAAAAAATATATCTAACTCTAAAAGTACTGAGGGTTGCTCGGTAGTACAGTGCATTATGATTATTTGTTTACTAGACTAGAGTCCCGTTTTAACATTTTAGCGCTTTGTACTCTTTTGGGGCGTTCTCGGCGCCGCCGAGGTTGTCAGGTGCTAGGGCTGGTCCTCAGAGTCCGATGCTCAGTTTACGTATGGGGAGGTCTGTTGATAACGCATATGTGGTGGGGCAGGAGGCCCCGTCTTTGGTCCCTGTTTTTCCGTAGGCCATGGCTAGCGTGGCGGAGCCGGTGGCTGCGGGACGAGCGGACGAGCAGGAGGCTCGACCCTCTGGGTCCTTGGCGCGGACGGAGCCAAGGGGCGGCGCGGCCCCCCTGGAAAGGCCGCCGGCTAGCAGGGAAACGGGCGCACAGGAGGCCGCCCTTTCTCCTGCGGTTGCTATGGAGGGCAGGCCGGTGGGTGTGCTACCTGCGGCACCGGCAACGATGTGTTCATCGGGCCCTAGCATCGGCGAGTTGGAGTCTTCGTCATCTTTGGTTGCTGCTCCGGTGGCCCCGGTGATGGTCACAGCGGCTGGGGGACGGGCAGGAGGCTCTTCCCCTAGCGCTACTTCGCGCGAGGAGGTCGGCGAGTTGGAGTCTTCGGCATCTTTGGTTGTTGCTCCAAAGGGCCCCGGTGATGGTCACAAAGGCCGGGGACGGGCGGAGGTTCTTCCCTAGTGCTACTTGGCGAGGAGGTCATCGCGTTCGGTGGGATCCCGGATCCGGTCTCTGTAGGGAGACGGGTCACGGAGATCTGCAGGAGCACCGGATGTTGACGACATGCACCGAGGTGCGCGTTGAGAGCGGCCAAGCTGCGGGACGTCGAGACTTCAACCGGTATGTCAGTTAATAAGTCTAATTCTATTATGCATTTTACCAATGATGAGATTGTTCATAAGGCAAACCAATTAGGAGTTTCTCTTGGTAATGATGATCTAGAGATCTCTAAGTCTGTTAATGGTATGCTAGACTTGGAAGCTGAACGAGCGTTAGAGTTGATTCGTAACATAGCTGCAGTAAAACCGATGAATGAGTCGGAGATTGATAAGCTAGGGGTTAGGGTTCTTGATAGCTTGTGTGCTGATCTTGATCCTGCGGTCCAGGAGACGGAGGAGGAGGATGAGTATCCCTCCCCGGTAACCACAAACCTAGAGGTGGAGCCTGTGGCCATAGAGCCTCATTCTGAGTGTGTTGAATCTATTGATGGTGGGGTTAAGCCTAAGAGGACCTGGAAACGTAAGGTTTATCCGGTGTTGGCTGTGCGTAGAAGTGCTAGGATCCGTACCTCCAAAAAATTTCATGATGAAATATGAAAGGCATCTTTTGGAACAGCAGAGGTCTTAAAGACTTGGCTAAAAGACGTTTTCTAGCAGAGGCTTCTATTGAACATCACTTAGACTTTATTGCTTTGTCCGAGACTGGACGAGGTAATTTTTCAGCACAGTTTCTTAGTACCTTAGCAGGGGGTTAGATTTTGATTGGCACTGCCTCCCACCTCGAGGAAGATTCGGTGGGGTTTTACTCGGGGTTAAGTGCGATACGTTGGAGGTTCGGAGTGTAGTGATGGGTGAATTTGCGGTTAAGTTTAGGGTAAGAACGAAAGTAGATGGTTTTGATTGGGCTTTGGTGGCAGTCTATGGGGCTGCGCAACCCGAACTTAAACCAGATTTCTTGGCTGACTTAGTCCGAGTTTGCGGGAATGAGCAACTACCCGTCTTAGTGGGAGGTGACTTTAACATTATTCGAAGAAAGGAGGAAAAGAATAATGACAACTTTGACGGCAGATGGTCCTTTATGTTCAATACTATCATAGAGAGCTTGGATCTCAGAGAGATAGAGCTTTCGGGTAGGAAATTCACTTGGGCAAACTCACTACCGGTTCCGACGTTTGAGAAGTTGGACCGTGTTCTGGCAAGTGTTGATTGGGAACAGAAGTTTCCTCTGGTGACGGTGCAGGCATTGACACGAGGTATCTCGGATCACACGCCGCTATTAGTGGACTCAGGGGCTCCAACTCATTTGGGTAATAAGAATATTTTCTCCTTCGAACTTGCTTGGTTTGAAAGAGAAGGATTTATTGATCTGTTGGCTAGAGAGTGGGCTAAAGACTCGGGGGGAAGGTCACCCATGGAGCGGTGGCAATGCAAGTTTCTTCATCTGCGAAGGTTCCTTCGTGGATGGGCTAAGCATACGAATGGAAATTATAAGGCGGAGAAGGAAAGGCTCCTTATAATGATTCATACCCTAGAGTTAAAAGCTGAAACCTCTGTCTTAGATACCAGCGAGTTGGAGTCTAAAATGGAGGCCGAGCTAAGGCTGAAAGAGCTTCTCCGTGAGGAGGAATTGAAATGGGCTCTGAGAGCTAAGGTTCGAAAGGTTGTCCAAGGTGAGGATAATACTCAATTCTTTCATATGATTGCTAACGGAAAGCAGCGTAAGAAGAGAATTTTTCAGTTAGAACAAGATGAAGGAACGATAGTTGGTCAGGAAAACCTAAAAGTGTACATTACCAACTACTATAAGCAGTTGTTTGGCCCTCCGGAAGAGAGTTTTGTGTCTTTGGATGAGTCAAGAGTTGAGGATGTTCCCCAACTTGAGACGGAAGAGAATGAGATTTTGACTGCCCCTTTTACGGAAAAGGAGGTGTATGAGGCCATTGCACAAATGAAAAATAATAAAGCGCCAGGACCAGATGGGTTTCCGGCGGAGTTCTACAAAAAGTGCTGGCATTTCATTAAAGATGACCTGTTGCCCATGTTTCATGAGTTGTTTAATGGTCAGCTTCATTTGTTCAAGCTTAATTTTGGAACGATAACTCTTCTTCCTAAGAAGACAGAGGCTTTTCGTATTGAGCAGTTCAGACCCATTTGTTTGCTTAATGTCAGTTTCAAAATTTTCACTAAGGTTGGGACAAACCGACTCACGCAGATTGCGCATACGGTTGTGCAACCGTCCCAGACTGCTTTCATGCCGGATAGAAATATCCTTGAAGGGGTGGTCGTCTTGCATGAAACGCTCCATGAAATTCACTCAAAAAAACTTGATGGTGTGGTTTTTAAAGTGGATTTTGAAAAAGCATACGATAAAGTCAAATGGCCTTTCCTTCATCAGGCGTTGCGTATGAAGGGATTTGACAAGGCATGGCGCGACCAAATCGAGTCCTTTACGCAAAAAGGGAGTGTAGGGATTAAAGTGAATGACGATATAGGTCACTATTTCCAGACACATAAAGGTCTAAGACAAGGTGATCCCATGTCACCGATTCTATTCAACATAGTAGCTGATATGCTATCTATTTTAATAGGCCGGGCTAAGGAGGCGGGGCAGGTTTCGGGCTTGGTTCCGCACCTAGTTGATGGGGGTATATCCATTTTGCAGTATGCTGATGATACGATCACCTTTATGGAGCATGACTTGGTGAAAGCTAGGAATATGAAGCTTGTGTTGTGCTTATTTGAACAACTGTCTGGACTCAAGATTAACTTCCATAAGAGCGAACTGTTTTGCTTTGGAAGAGCTACTGAGGACCAGGAGGCGTATAAGCAATTGTTCGGATGTGAGTTGGGTTCACTACTGAAAGTGCGTTATATCGACTAGAGGGGGGGTGAATAGGCGATTTTTATGAAATTCTTCATTGAGGAATTTGCCGGTGAGGAAATTCCTTAGCGAAGACTATTTGCAGCGGAATAAGTACTCAGAGGTAAACATAACAGATTACACACATAGTCAGCATGATGAAATGAAGACTAGAACAGAGTACAGGAAGCGTAAACACAGGATAACAAGATGAAGACAAACAGATCAAGAAATTGAACGAGGAATTTGTGAAAGTCTTGATCAAAGTCTTCAAGCACGATATGAACAACATGCAACATGTAATGAGGAAATGAATGAGTTGAGGAAATAGAACCAGTCGGTTGGTGAAGACAATGATTTGGTAGACCAGTTCAACTGCTGTCTCGGTTTGTGCGTCTGGTTGGAGCGGCCGAGTATTTAAACTCGAGGACACACAGTCCGGACACCCGATCTCGAGCCGCAACTCAGACACCCAGCCTCACCGTATTCTCCTTGAACTAAGACCACGCAGCCTCGTCCAATCACTCGTGGTAAGTCTTGGTGACTTCCAAACCTTCACAGACTTGGTCACTCGGCGATCCACAATTCCTCTTGGATGCTCTAGACCTTGACGCCTAACCGTCTGGAAGAAGCACGATCTTCAAAGGTAACAAGCGTCGGATCCACGCAGGATCAATTTCTTCAGTGATGCTCAATCACTTGGGTTTTTTTTTGGGGGTTTGGTTTTGGATTTTCCTCACTTGATGATTTTCGCCAAAGTCCTCGGAGGATGGGTTGCTCTCAAATGACAAGTGTCAAGTTCTCTCGGAGCAGCCAACCAACTAGTGGTTGTAGGGGCGCTATTTATAGCCTAGGGAGCAGCCCGACATGATAAGACATAAATGCCCTTCAATGATATGACCGTTAGGTGGATAAGATATTTTGGTCCGCCGGTAGCAAAGACAAAGAACGGTCGGAAATTTGACTTTCAAAGTCCTCGGGGCTATCATGTTCCTCATCGTGGCAGGCAATTACGACCGGCGAATTCCTAACTCCTCGATCGAAAGAAAGTCATCGATGACTGGAAGAACTGCGTCTCATCATCAAGAATTTGATCGACTGTATGAGATTTCCAATGGCTTCACTCGAAGGATTGGTAGGTGTAGGATTTTGAGTTGAGCATCACATGGAAATTTTTCCTTAGTATTTCCTCGACCCCTTTAACAAAGACGGTGTTTCCTATGACTCAAGAAAGAGAAAATGAAACTACGAAAACAAAAGTCTTCACGCTTCATATTCCTCGAATGAATATCAAGTCTTCATGGTCACACCAATTTCTTCACTTTCAAAGTCTTCGAAAGTCTTCGAATATCAAAGTCTTCATCGAAGAACTTCATTTTAGGGTCGACTTTCTCTGTAAATATCAAACTCCTCATAGACTTATAGACCTGTGTACACTCACAAACGCATCAGTTACTTAACCTATAAGTCTTCAATACACCAAAATCACTAAGGGGCACTAGATGCACTTACAATCTCCCCCTTTTTGGTGATTGATGACACCCAGCGGGGACTACACCCAGCGGGTGCACTGAGCGTGCCCCCGCTAACACGGAGTTTTTTTCATCAACACACCCAGTGGGTGACTTCTATGAATTCCAGAAAGAAAAAGTTTTGATAGCATATCCTAACAGAACAGGCGGTGGTCGACTGACCTGAACATTGCTTTGAAGAGCGGAGCTGGCGTCATAAGCTGCTTGGCTTGCATCCCGGATGATCTTCACCTGCTCCATCATGATCCCCGCCATGACGCCTCCTTAGCAGCGCTTAGCTTGGTCCTCCGGGGCGTGGTGCGTGGTGAAGAGCGAAGGTTGCCCAGCACTCGACGAAGTGGGACGAGCACTCGTCAACGGCACCGCGAAAGACACGGTGTGTCGAGTGGTGTTCTCCCCCTCCGTGGCAACAGCCTCGGCGCCATCACATCTTGGGCTGCTTTGCGGTGGGCGCCTTCCTGCTCCTCCTATGCCTCAGTGGTTCTTCGTCCTCATCATCATCATCAGGAAGGGTGATAATGTCATTGGATGGAGCTTCAGAGAAGAATCAAAGTTAGAAATCATGAGTCAGTCGACTAAGGACAGAATTAAGGGTATAGTACCAGATTTGAGGTTGCCGCGTCCTCCATCTCATGGTCCTCACCTTGCCCGAGGTTTCGAAGTTGCAAGACGAAGTTCCAAAGAATCAGTCGATTAATTCAAGTATCAACCAGAGATAAAGCTTATACAGGACAGGAAGACTTAAGTAATATGTTTACCTTGATATGGTGGGGATGAACACCTTCATTTTCGGCAGGGGCTTGGTTGACCTCGACGGAGCTACCTTCGACTGCTTCGGCGCCTTCTCAGTCGGCACCGGAGAAGCGGTCCGAGGGCGTTTGGTCGACTGCGAGGCAGTCGCAACCCCCTTACCGCGTTCAGTCGTAGGGTCATGAACGAGTTTCGACCGCCTTTCCGAGCGCGGTGGTGCAACCTCCTCCTCCTCCTCTACTTTGTCCTCATCATCGTCGTCGTCGTCATCGTCCTCTTCAGCAGCGTCCGAATCCCACTCATCCTGGCTCTCACCCCCGCTGGCTTCTCCCTCTTCAGTTGGAGCCTGAGCTCCGTTGGGCATTGAGTACAGCTCGGTAAGGGCCTGGAAGACGTCAAGACAGAGTTCAATCCACCAAATTGCAGATCATACAGAAACAAATTCAACAGACATACAATGGAAAGCAGAGCAAATGTACCTTATCCGAACGCCAGGATGGTCGAGTGGAGAAATCCTCCCGGATCCACGAGGATTATCCTTGTTCCCAGTGATCGCGCCATCCACCTTTCCACTATGGCGCTGCCGATCGCTTACGGGTGGACTCGAGTCTCGCCTTCGGTTCCGAAGACAACCACATGCAAATGGCTCGAACCAAGAGGCTGGATTCGCCTCGGAGAAAACCTCCGAAGGTCCATGCCGACCACGCCGTCCCCAACCAACCGCACCACGCGATCCATCAACATCTTCACATCAGCCCTCTCCTCCGGAACCACCTTCAGAGAGGAGGGTTTGTTCACTCGACTCATGGTGAATGGAGGAAGTCCACTCGACTGTCCCGGCGTCAGCTCATTCTGGCAGTAGAACCAGGTCGACTGCCAGCCCCTGACCGACTCGGGAAAAGACATGGCTGGGAAGGTGCTCTTATTCCTCACTTGGATTCCTAGGCCCCCGCACATCTGGACCACTTGGGTTTTCTCGTCGCCAGGGCTCGCCTTCTTCACAGTCTGAGAACGACATGTGAAGATGTGCTTGAACAAGCCCCAGTGCGGCCGGCAGCCCAAGAAGTTTTCACACATGGATACAAATGCAGCAAGATACGCGATGGAGTTTGGAGTAAAGTGATGGAGCTGGGCTCCAAAGAAGTTCAAAAAACCCCGAAAGAAAATGCTCGGTGGCAGAGAAAATCCTCGATCGACAAGAGTGGCCAGGAGCACGCACTCACCCTCTTCAGGCTGGGTTTGCCACTCCTTTCCTGGAAGCCTCGCGACGCCGTGGGGGATCAGCCCGTCGTCGGCCATGTCGAGGAGATCCTTCTCCCTGATGGTCGACTGGATCCAATCTCCCTGGACCCAGCCCTTCGGCAGGCGGGATCTCGACGAAGACCCGCTGCGGCTGGTGGATCTCCCCTTCGCCTTCTCCGCCGCCGACGCCTTCTCCGCCGCCGACGCCTTCTTTGCGTGCTCCAGCACCGCCGTCTTCTCCTTGCCCATGGCCGCCGGCGAAATGCGCAATGGAGAGCGTTGCGGAGGTGACAATGGGTTGCGTTAGGCGGAGACGAGGAGAGCAGAGGAGAAAGAATGGAGTATCGTGCGTAAACCCTCACAAGTCGCATTTATAACATCCTTCCGAGTGGATGACAGTGGACCCGGCAATCCAATCATATCCCAAACAGTTGCATTGACACGATCGGGCGGAAAAAGCGGCGCGGAGATCGAGGCGCCCATGTCCTGTCCCGTCCGAAGGCCATGGTCCGCTCCGCTTCACGCGCTTCCCCAAATTTCAGTATCCGCGGAATCATGAGGCGCAGATCGGTCTGTCAAGTGCGAGATTTCCTGCGATCCGTCGCTCGGGAACCGGCAAAGTACAAAAGATCACTCGACGAAAGAACAAGAATGGATCGAGTCGACTGAAGAAAAGTTGCTCGTTATCAGCAAAGAAGATCTCGGTCAAGACCGACGCATAACCGGCATGCCAAAGTTCAATCGGAAACAGCATCAACTCCTTCCTCATTCAAGCCTCGACCCATTCGGGGGCTAATGATGGATTCATGTACCTAGGGTAGGGTCATAGGACTGACCTAAACGTCCTACCCAAGGACATCCTTACAAGAGATCACCTTCCAGTCGACCAACGAGGAACCCACTCGACTGACTAGAAGGACTCGACCATGAAGACTCACTCGACCATGAAGATACACTCGACCACCAGAAGGTCAGAAGGCACTCCGCAACGCAACGGCCTGTAATTGAATAGACTTAATGATAGTTAAGGCACTTTATGAGGGCGTTACAAGAACGCCTGTGCTTAATGTACTTTAACTCCTCCATTATGTGGGCTGGCTGGGGTCCTGGCGCACTCTATATAAGCCACCCCCCTCCACAGGCAGGGAGGTTCGCACTCTTGTAACACCTATACACATAATCCACTCGACCGCCTCAGGGCTCCGAGACGTAGGGCTTTTACTTCCTCCGAGAAGGGCCTGAACTCGTACATCGCTTGTGCTTACAACCTCTCCATAGCTAGGACCTTACCTCTCCATACCTACCCCCCTACTCTACTGTCAGACTTAGAACCACGACACGCGCTTCCCTGAAATTTCGTATCCCGCGAAATCCGGGATACACTGCAGACAATCGCGCCCAAGATCCCGCGCTCCAACACAGCACTCGACACATGAGGTCACCAGTTCAATCGACACTCACCGAATGGATCAAAGGCGATCGAGTCGACACGAAAGTATCGACACGGCGCTCGGCCTTGCGAAGACACTCGTGAAGACACAAAGCTCGGAGCAGATTCAACTTCAACCTACTTTTCACTCATACCTTAATCCATTCGTGGGCTACTGATGAGGATACAGACCTGTGGTAGGGTCATAGGCCTGACCTATACGTCCTACCCAAGGTCACTACCCAAGAAGGCAGAAGGTCAAGGGACTCCATGAGACCCTCGGTCAAAGGTGTCGAGTGCAATCCACTCGACATCATGTCACTCGGGAGTCTCCCTACCTACTGTCACTCGACCAACAAGAGAATCACTCGACCTCCCGAAGACCAGGAGTCACTCAGCGTGTAACGGACACACATTCACTCCCTAGTCTTGAACGTCAGTAACATCACTTAAGGCTGTCGTTACCAGTAACGCCACCACTTTATGTACATTAACTCCCTTGTAATGAAGGGCGGGAGAGGTCCTGGCGAACTCTATATAAGCCACCCTCCTCCTCTGGCACAAGGGTTCGCACCCCCTGTAATATCACACACACAATCCAATCGACCGCCTCCGGGCACCGAGACGTAGGGGTGTTACTTCCACCGTGAAGGGCCTGAACTCGTAAATATCGTGTGTACACCTTCGCCATAGCTGAGATCTTGCCTCTCCATACCTACCCTTTTTTTACTATCAGTCTTAGAACCACGACAATACTCCCTCCATCCAGAAATACTTGTCATCAAAATGGATAAAAAGATGTATCTAGACGTATTTTAGTTCTAAATACATCTCTTTTTATTCATTTTGACGACAAGTATTTTCGGACTGAGGGAGTACTATTTTCAACTGAGTTACATACACGGATCTCATCTTTTATTACCATTAACTCCATACTAATGTGTGCTGACCAATAACATGTTTCCGCAATCAACAACCAAATTGAACAATGTTGCTCCAATAGTGCATTCAACATTCAGTCATGTCGCGGCCCATATATCATGAAGTAAACCTGTTACGAACTATCTCATAGATAACCCGAGGGACACTCTTGGACGACTCATCTTCAGGTAACTGCAGGAGCTTCGCTATTCGTGCATATGAGAACTGGTTCTTCGGAAAAGAATCTTGTGTTATGTCTGTCTGAGGCTCCCTGTGGAGCTTTGGGTTTGAGAGTGCCCACTGTATCGCCCATATGGCGAGTGGGCGCATGTAGCACAAGGACCGGTACTCATCGTCATTGTTCCAAGATTCAGGAGTTTGGAATGCGTATCTGAAAACTCAAATTGTCAGCATTTTTGGACAATGGAATGGAAGCCAGAAGAATTTGGATAAAATAATGCATTATCAACTGCGCGAGGATCTAGACTCGCGAAGATTATCACAAAACAGATTCAGTTTATGTGCCTCAAGTCTGATAATAGCGTGGTGGAAGCCCCGTTATTATGCAAAATACTCACCCAAGTCCTTCTGGAGACCAGGCAGCATGATAGACTCCTTCAGCTGTTTTGAAACCCTCCTCAACCATGCCTTCTTGAATCATAGATGCAGCAAGCGCGTATGTCACACCTGGCCATATCTCCCTAGATTGCATTGTGGACATGTCCAATGTACCATCTGGCCACATCCCATTGATTGCTCCCCTGTTACCATCCTTGAACTTCATGACGTTGAAAGCATATATCTTCTCAAGTGCACTTTGTGACTTGTCCTTGTCAACAATTGAGGAGAGGCCACAGGCTTTGGCATACCTGGAAGAAAGTCACATCGTTCGACGAGTTCATTCATGAATAAGATAATCAACTTAAGGTACATTAGTCAATGACGTGTTAGACATGTGACAGAAACAACTTTTGAACAGAAATGGATTATGATGCACATGTATTTATGTATACAACTGGAACTGGAGTACACCCTGGTACTATGATTTGTCACCAGTATTGTATATTACTGCAAGTCTGCAAGCTTTCCTACCCATATATCAGGACAACACGAAATATGTATGAAATTTGGGACATGAGAGACAGCACATTTTCACGAGCATAATTCTTCAGGTTGCACATAAACAATGATAAAAGCTGTACATTCTTCATATTGTTTTGACCAAAATTTCAGTCATTCACAAAGCAGAACGAATACAGTATAAATATGTATTTTTTTCAGAAATTTATTTGCTTTCCATAATCAGGTAAAATAAGCTAGAAATTAGCATGGACATAATTCATGATAATACTAGACTCTAAAAAATAACATAGTATTCAGTAAATGCTTGCACAAGGGAAGCCAAAATGTGTTATGTGGCTAACTTGTTTCTGTTTCTCTCATTAGGCAATAAGGTTGGTTAATACGATTGCTGCAGATTTGGAAACCAGAACATAGATAGCAAACATTACAGTCAGCAGATTAAGTGATATACCATTGTCCAGCCAACTGATCAGCATGAATCGAGGTGCTAGCTTTAGTACCAGCATCATCATAATTGAAGTAAGAACCATTCCACAGCTTCTTGTCATAAACAGACTTAGCCTTCTCATACTTGTTCCAGAAAAGCTTTTCAGAAGCTCTGTCACCAACTTCGTGTGCCAAAGCCGACGCAGCCTGAAGAGCAGCCACCCAAAGACCACCACAGTATGCGCTTACACCAGCCATGGACCAAACATCATACGTTTGATCAGGAAAGTCCTCATTTTCAATCATCCCATCTTTATCTTTATCAAATTGCTCCATATATGCCATCGCCATATAAACAGATGGCCAAACAGCTCGGGCGAAGGATTTATCGCCTGTGGCCACAACATCTCTGTAAACTTGCAGTACAAACTTTGGGTTCAAGTCCTTCCACCGGTCTGTGTTATGGAGTGTGTACGCGTTCACTTTGATCCAAGGGTCATATAGACCAAGATCGTGAGGAACAGCTCCAAGAACTTTTCTTGCAGCCAATTTTCCATCATGTAAGAGCTTGAGCTTTTCAGGGTCGTGCATCATGACAGCGGCAGCAAAGTCTCTCTGAACGCTGAGTTGAAGTTTTGGAAATAGCATGATAAGTGAAAAAGATGAATAGAAATGAACATCATATGTGTTCCACATATAGTATTCTATTCCCTCAAGGTAGAGAAATTGGCCAATGTTCTCTTCACCCTGAAGCAAAGTTGTCCCTATAGCAGAATTTGATGCAAGAGATGCATGAATTCTCTCAAGTACTGATGCCATTTGATGAAGAATATCAGTGGCAGTATTAGTCTGTGGGTTCATCTCACTGTCATCATCTGTTTCTCCATTTGACATGTCAAGAGAAAACTTTTTCCCCCCAATTGCTGTTAAGCTTTGAATTGGTGGCAGTCCATCTGTGGAAATGCATCTATTGTTATACTTATGAAAGGTAGTTGTCTTCAGTTAATAACTAAAAGAAAACAAGTTCGGAAAAATACCTGTCCATATAGTTCCTCCAGCATTAAGATAATAAAGTTCATTGAATAGTGTGACAGGATACCTGTCGAAGAAAATTTATGCTATGCATCAGTATTTAGTACTCCCGGAATTGTTGGTTTATAAAATTTGAAACATACCATGCAGGAGACCTCTTGTCTTGCAAAATAGGATGCTGCCAATTCTCAATTTGCATTTCCCAGGAACTATGGTCTAATAGTTATGCAGAGTAAACGATGTAATTCAGTAACAAATATAAACCGGAAATATAATTACCATAGTAATACAGTAAAATGCAGGTCTGCTGTCTGCCCCTTCCTCTACAACGTTATCTAAGATAACATCGCAAACAAATTTCACAACAATTCCGGGAGTACTAACGAGTGATTCAATGATCAATTTCACAACAGATTTTATATTATGAATTGGCGTGCAGCAAAACAAGGAAGAAATGTTCCCACAACCAGTGATTCAAGTGCAAAAGCTTGGTGCAAGGTAAATATTATTTGTTGTGATTCAAATGCAACCGGTGTGAGGAAAGATGTTGATAGGGATCTCAGCTAGCAGCTTTGGTGAAACTAGCAGAGAACTAACGAGTTTTTTCCGAGCAACCGGTAGGAACTCTGCCTCTTCATTAAGTGAAAAAGAGTTGACCAGTTAACAAGGGAAACCAGCCAGAAACCGAAGAACTGGCCAGTTTTTGTCAGTTCACAATGCAAATTGGAGAACATGGAACCATTATCTTCTTTCTTTTCTTTCAAAATAATATATTTGCAAAGCTATGAGGTTCTTTTACTATGCAGTGCACACTCAAGAACAAACAGTATTCCATAGAATTTTTAGTGAGGAATTGGTTGTACCAAGAATGGCATCATGGGCAAGGCTTGCAGCTGCATCAACATCTGTGCCATAGAATTTTGTATAACGCCTGCAAACCCAATAGAGAAGTCAGTTTCAGTTTTTCTTTTTACTATTTTAACCTTTTTCTGGCAAGTAATTGTTTTGGCTTCCATTCTAACCTATGGTAGGTTTTTCCACTGCAGAACTTTACTTCAGGGGAAGCCCATGCAAGTGAAAATGAAACATTCTGGGTTGCCTGGGGAGCAAGCTTAACTGAAGCTGCAATAGCTGCTCCTATTGATGTTCCTGCTCTGGAGGACATCGATTCTTTGACGGGATCAAGAAGATCAAAAGATCCATGCTGCCAAAATGGAAAGGAAGTTGAGCCAGCTTGTTATTACTATAAATGTATTTACTGAACTTCCATACTGGCCTAAACAGAATATTTAAATCTTTACATATCAAACTGGTTTGTAGCACTTCTAATAAGAACGGATGTAAGCATGAAGTTAGAAAACAAATTAGGTTTTCTATATTGGAAAACAGATCTCTCTTTGCTTGTGGACTATACACACTAGCCCACAATTCATACGAAATAATTTCATATAGGAGTTGCGAAAAATATACAGCTCTAGTAAAGTGCATATAGAACCTCATACTGTCTGGCGAACCATTTTTGAATGTCAAAATTAAGTACTGTTAAAAAAAGTCCGGTTCAGAGTTCCAAATTAAGTGGTTTGCAAACATTAAGTAATGCAATATTCGGATTTCCAAACTGAAATGGCTGACACAACACAAAATACTAAATTTTTAATTCCGTGCCAATGTCTACTTTTTAGCAGATTGAACTATTCTAAAATGTTCAATGTATTGTGTTCATATATTACAGGAGAGCCCTACTGAGCATAATGTAACAGAAGTGTACAAAAAATACAAAAGAGGGATCTCAAGATGGGAAAAGACAAGAGAAACAAATACAGAGGGCAGCCCACATTAACAACACAGAGCAATAAATATTGAGCATCTTTCTACTCCTCAGAATCCAAGTCTAGAAATCAAGCGTGGAACACACAGCATAAATTTTGATGTGAAAATAACTAAAAGTTCATACACGGACAAAGGACTGCTACGGTGCTACCTGATGTATCATCCATTATCTTCCATTCATCACAGAAGAAGCCAAACAAAGGTTTGGCATGCAAAGTATATGAATGTGCAAAACTTCTTCAAAATCAACTCAGGAAGGTGCACTAGAGATGATTGTAGAATGACTCAGGAATGTAAAGCTAATGAAGCAGGAGGGAGGGGGGGTCATTCACTACTTTCCAAAATAAAACTAAGACACAGTGAATTTAAACTGTACAGTTTATGCTTACAAAATAAGTTTCTAACAAACCTCTTTCACTGAATTCCACATATCTTTTGCTGTGAATTCATCAGAGCTAGCGGACATCACAAAGTAAGGGCATTCAGAGATATGAATGTCCTCTTTCTCTTGTGCAGCTATGGCGAAAGTTACTGGTGGCCGTCCATCAGCTGTTCTGCTCTCAATAAGAAAATCGTAAATGGCCGAGTTAAAGATTACATGATCGATATCATTAGTGATAGGAGATGATGTATTATATATAAATTTGAAGTGGGAAGTTACCTGTGGTGTAACAGTATACCATGCACGCCATCCTTTTCTCTGTTGTCATGAGATTTATGAAATATAAATCCAACTATTTATTCAATAACAAGGTGGAAAATAAACCAAAAAAATTCCATGCATCAGTGTCTTACGTCATACTAGAGTTAGAATGACATCCTGTGAGTTCAGATTTTCCACCAACAGAGTTCTGCAGAGATATAAACTTATCTCCAAGTTGAAAGGTCCAGAAGTAGAATAAAAATGCAGAGTATCAAATAAGAACTTACAGCCCATGTAAAAAGCAAAGTCACATCAGCAGCTGTGTTTCCTGAATTAGTCACCTGTTTTTAAATTAGAAAATCAGATTAAGATGTGCAGGTGTATAAAATTAACCAACCATTTAATAAGTGAATTTATGGTAACCCAGGGGGAGGAGCATATTACTGTGAAAGTGAATACTGCAGCAGGATAGCTGCTCTGTTGATAATTGTGTGGAATAATTGGAGAAATCTGACGGCACACTATCTTGAGATCTGGGTCGGGTTCTCCTAGTAACAATATTACAAAATTACAAAAACAAACTGTAATTACGCAGAAAAGATTTCTGTGGTTCTTGCAATACCATCATAAACGGTCCAGGCCCTAGGGTAAAGTGCATGATAAGTACATTTCTCTCCGTTCAGATTCCAATCCCAGGATCCAATTCCTGAAATGTTAGTTCCTCTGCAATTAAAAAAGGTCTAAGGAATCTTTTCCATGTAAACAATTGATACATCAAAATGCTAGCTGTTAAATCTATTATATAGACTAACTCAACGCATAAACAATAAACTAAGAAAAACACTGTGATATACTTACTTTGGCAAATCCGGTTTCCCAGGATGCAACACTGTAGAATATTTTCTACCGTCTTTGCGGGAAATGAAGGCCTAAAATAAAATGTATTCAAATACCATGTCAAATTTCCAATATTAAGTATGTTTTTATTTATTTGCTAACTCATAGGAACTAGCATAACAGGGTAGTCATAGATCTCACTTGGCAATTAACGCATGGCTGCAACATGCGGATAAGAGTTGGAGAGGGCGTTTAAATAGACCATTTACTTACGAAACTATTATTCTGTTGATTTCAAATAAAATCTTACTGATCCAAACATATGAATGTGATAATTAAGTATGACACCCCCAAAGAAGGGTCTAACGGTTTCACTATCATACTCGTTATAACAATTTTGTAGTCCCTTCAAAGAATGGCGCCTTAATATTTTTGCCACTTGTGAGGATTTTATCTCTCTTCCTCCATTTTGTTCTCAAAGGGTTAGGAACGAATTTTTAGGAGTTCAGTCTGTAATGTTAAGAAGACATTGTTAGGAGTGCAGTCCGTAATGATTAAACTTCTATCGGACGGCAGGGGAGGCAGAAAAAGAAAATTATATCTTCTTTGGGCCACAATACAAGCTGCATCGGTAGCCCACTTAACTTATTGTGACCCCTGCTTAACCAGTGTTTTATAATTTTATGAATATAATGTTGCAGTAGACCAAACCGCTACCTTGATAGCAGCTTCTATCAAGGTCATATCGACTACAACAGCAATGATCAGAAACAAAAAGAGCGCATATATGTGCCAAAGTGGAACGAAGAAGAATAGTTAAGACTTACAGAAAATTGATTTGCCATTACTGGCTTATCTTCACAAGCTCCTGGGAACAATTGCCAACGTTGAAACTCACCTTTGCAGCTTCTTCCAATACTTCCTGCACTACAGTTTTCCAACAATTAGAGGATAGTGTACTGAAAGTTTCATTAAACAAAAGAAGAGTTTTGAAGCGTGCACTGTTAAAAAATTCTTGGAGAAGCATAAATTCTATGAGAGGATACAATATTTTTATTCATATTTAGAGAAAAAAATACAAGTGCAGAACACACTCGTCCATATTTCAGTGTGATACTTGCCTCCGAATCAATTTTTTATCCCTAGCTAGCACAATTAATCATATGCAGGAGAGTGCAAGTGCAAACATGATTTATTAGCACACTGGTCAATAAATAGGCTTCAAGTATATATCATCTTCCCCTAGGAGTTCAGATCACTGAAAATGGATAATAAATAGAATTAACAGAAGCCTCGAAAAAAAAATAGTGAACAAATATATCAAACCCATTTGCACATCGAACTTATTGGAACATGTTACATAAAAGCAACAAATACAACAGGTACATGGTAAACAAGCCCTGAATGGGAAGGCATTCAGAATCCACTAAGCTCACTTGCATTTGTATGGCACACAGTTCAACAATTTAAAAGTAGTAAAATAAGTTTTCTAGTGATAATATAAAAACTATGATGGATGCCACACTCAACATTGATAAGGAATACATGTTACACTGAGAGAAGTCAAGAAGGTATACCCAATGCCTCCAAGTGGAACACCCTGACCAGATCTTGCAGTGCGCTTCTTCATGGGATCAATAATAGCAGTCTGTAAAAAACTAACAATGATCAGAAAGAGACATCTGTAATTGGGCAAAACTCCACACAACAATGAGTAGTACAAGCAAACATGTGAAAGCGTACTCGTCCTTTTGAAGTTTCTTCAAGGATGTGTCGACCAAGACGTAAACCAAGACCAGCCTGCAATAATGAAATGAAGCTAAGGCAAGGAGAAAACATAAAAAGAAATTTGAAGAATAAAGCAAGAACAGCAAAGAACAATCCTAGTAAGAACCCAAAAAACGTCATAGAAAAAGCAACACATAAAGAATTATAGTTAAGGTTGCCAATAATCATTGTTATTCTTAAACAACAGCTGGACCACTAAAACAATTATGCTCAGATAAATTTCAGCAGACCATAAAATTAGGAGTTCCATAAAGAAAAAGACATACCATCTGCCGTACTTCCCTCCATGTAAGTCCGAATGACGGCAAATCATATCTAACATGGCTTAGCTTGTGTTCCCATGTCAACTCTGGAATTTGTCCACGATTAACCTTTTCCTGACAAGTCAAAGCACCATTTAAACTCAAATCTGGTGGAGGCGCTAAATAAGCAAAAAAGGATGAATGATAGCCGTAACTATTTCCCTTTTTTTCCTTTTCTTTTGAACTTGATCCACACATTCAGATTGGTGGTTAACTATGGATGATGTGCACAATAATCATCTGTCTTTATGTACACTATCAAGTATTCTGGACTGCATGCCACAAGGATTTGCTTGTCAACGGAGAGCAAACAACTGTTACTGAGTAAAGGTGAATAACAATAGCTTTTTCCATGTAAAAAATTCAAGACACAAACCCTTTTGCGTTTTCTCTCAGAAGAAAGGGTATAAAACATTAAAATTGTCAGTAGAATTCACAAAGGCATCATGGTAAGAAACAAATCTGGTGGCAGCTTACAAATGAATCTCGGAAGAAATAACTCACTGAATTAACGGTACTTTGCGAAGATGAACTGTTGAGAGAAACGCCATTTCGTGGCTCATGGACATCTTTCACCATTCTTTCTTCCTTGGAGCTGGGCCTGTAAACAGACTGAAATTTGAATATGTAAAGAGTGTACTGTTTTGTACAGTACTATATTTCTTAACTATCTGAATATGTTCATTACAAAAAGCATATAGGATGGAACAAAAATTGTCAGATCAACTCGAGATAGGAACTCTGTCAGACACGAGGATACTGAATATCTAGCATCCAACTATCAACGGAGTTGCATGTGTAAAATATATATGGTACTTGGTGCGTTGTAAATCTTAACATGATTGATTTTAGTGGCCTTCGTCACTGTAATAGTGTATCTTAGACAAGTGCGGATAAGGCAGATGTAAACAGAGTTAGCGGTAAACTGAAGCTGACGACACTGCTGTGCTGACTCATCAAACTTCAATAATACAGGAATGAAAAGGATTCCTTGCTTTTACTTAATTGCAAGCACAGAGAAACAACGGACCACGGCATCTCATATAGTATCAGGGAGAAATGGATTTTTTAGAACAGAACAACAGACCACGCCAAATTCTCAACGCACGCATTGATTGTATGAACAGCAGTTTTGGCATTCTATCCAACTGCATGCTGCAAGCACTGCCCTTGGTAAATCGCAGAGCAAAGACAACACAGGCAATCCTATCGGAGGAGGGAGGGAGGAAAATGGTGAGGATGATCCCCGCAAGAACAACCCCGAGAAGCAACGGCTGGGGCCAGACCGGGCGCGAAGAGGACCCCCTCCTAGAAATCGGGAGAGGAAGCCTGAATCGATTCGAGCGGCAATGGGGAGGAAGAATCTGACCTTTCCCGATCTGGAATCCGCCCGCCGGGGATCTGAGCTCCGCCCGCCCGCCCGCCCGAGAGACTAGTCGGAACTCGGGAGCGCGTGGGATGGAATGGAAGACGATGCCGGACCGGGAGTAATCGTAACCACCACGCACCGACGTGGCGGAGACCGCAGAAAACCCCACGATTTTGCGGAGCCGTTCTGCCGTGGGGCCAACTCCGGAAAGCGACATCTCGCAGGCAGGGTTGCTTGCTCCCGGACGGAGATGGATCGTCACACAAATCTGATGCTCTACAGCTAAGGTAATGTTTGTTTATTTTTGTTTTGAGGGAAAATGGTACAGTAAATTGTTTGTTAGTGTCACGAGACAACGTGTCTAGCAGCTGCTGCTGAGTCACTAAGAGTTTGCTGCTGAAGCTACCTTTGTAGGTGCGCATAACCTGCAACGTGTCTACCTTTGTAGGCGAGTCACGAGGCAACGTGTCTAGCAGAACATTTCGAGAAAGTTTTGTAGTATCTCTGATGATTAGGTTCTTTCTGATGAAACAAATGCATCAAGGTTTAAATTGTAAAGTTGGCATTGGTGGTTTTATTTTTCTGAATTGAAGTCTGGCTTTTTGGAGATATGCGTTTAGTGGTGACTTCGTCAATCTCAAGATGATATGACAACCCAGTCTTCCGAAGATGCTCGCAAGGATATGGTGTATGTGCGTACGTTCACAGGAAGATTGTATGTGTGTATACATGAGCGTCTCTGTTTATACTGTTTTTAAAATAAAAAAAAGCATTCTGAGAAAGCTGCTAAATTAAATTAAATTGAACGAATTTCAGATGGCAAGTTGACCTTTCTCCGTTCAACTTCAAGCTTATGCACAATTGGTCGTGTTTGATCTCGTAGTCGTTTTCCAGCCATCAAGCGGCTTGAAGGTAAGCTCGGAAAAGAATAAATAATAGACTTGAGTGTTTGAAAAACGCACAAAAATCTCACTGCTATGAGTTATACACATCATCGAGGGACAGAAGGTCTGGCCGTTGATGTGACCATATGGCATCATCTTTCGTTTTCCCGCTTAGCGAACCGTCCCTCTGAGAGCGATGCTCAGTCGGCATGCCACATGCGGGAGTAAACTGCATGTTTCATCCCTATACTTGTTTTTTTTTTTGCATCGAATCCCTATACTTGTAACAAAACCATCATTGTACTCGTAAAATGCTCCAATACAGTCCTAAGACTTGCGAATATGTAACGGATACGGTCCTGTGTACGCTTTGTGATATGTTGGGCCCTTTCCCGTCGTCAAGAATGAAGAAATTGACAGATTGGCCTTTATGTATCAAATCAAATCACAAAATGAATCGTCCGCAAACTATTTCACGCGGTGACCTTTTTGTAACGCCCGACACGACGGCGCCACACTACAATCGCAACGCCGAGATAGGCGCTACACGCCAACGTCGCATCCATGTGTTCGAAAATTACTAAGTCGATGTCAGGCAGCTTTGAGAGTTAAGCGCCACACTATATGATGTAGCGCCTAGCTCAAGGCGTTGCACTAGTGCAGCGCCTAGCTCCCGGCGTTACTACTAGTACAGCGCCGAGAGCTAGGCGCCACGGGTCAGCCGCGTGAAATAGTTTCACGGACAGTTTATTTTGTGATTTGATTTCGTCTATAGGTCAAATCTGTCAAATTTGCCAGCAATGGGAGCTGGTCCAGTCGAACTGACTAGCACGAGTGAACTTTACAGTTTAGACGAGACAAGAGGGCCCCCTAGGTAATCAAGGGTTTCAGTTGTCGCCTCTGTTCGTGCGTCTTCGCTTCCCCAAGCACGACGTAGCTGCCGACAGAGTAGGGTTTGATCGGAGGCGGAGATCACGGTTGTGGGGGAGCCGGAGCGGACTGAGTCTTGATCAGTCCACTACAAACACTATTGCTGAAACTAGAATGCCAACATCACTTCAGTTCACAGCAAACTGAATCAAACCATAGCAGAAACTTAACCATGACAGTGCAAGTAGGCATTCATTTAGACAACAGAGCAGCCGGCTCCACCATGTCGTGGACGCAATCTTCGTCGTTGTCACGCTGCCTGAGCTTGGAACAACAGTACATGGGAGCCTATATATACACGCGCACACCACGCTGCGCATCCACGCCTCCTCTCGTGCACGACCAACACACTCCGGCCCACGCCCAGGACGCGCCCGACGCGCTCCACGCAGGCGAGCTCCAACCGAACGCCACCGATCCCCCCGCTACTGCTGCGAACTAACTCACACACACAGGCCATACACTAGTCGGACAATGCCCAGACACACACCCGATATTGGCCATACATGCCTTGGACACACGCACACAAGTCTGCCACAGACTCGACCTAGGCGCGCTCACGCTGGTCACCACCGTGCCGGACTCGACGTGACGCACACACGCCGGTATCCACCAGTGCATGTCATGGCTTATTCCATCACGCATGACGAGAAGCCGGAGATGCGGCTACGGCCGACGAATGTGTGTGGGTTGAGCGCGTTGTGGTCGTTGCGGCTGCGGCCCTGGTGCACGGAGACGTCAACGGTGAGGGCCGGCCGAGTCACGGACGTCGAAGACCACCGTATCGTTCGACCGTGGGGAGCTCTTGTCGCCGGTCGCGAGAGAGAAGACGGCTCGCTGACTCGCGTTAGAGCATCTACAGCCAAACTTCCAGCCCCTCAAACGACGACGGGCGCATTCGCGGGTACTGATCGAGCACCCCTCCTATTTACCACTCTGCATCCGCGTATTTCATATCCGACAACTTATATCAATACTACACATGCAAAAGTTGAACTGCCCTACGTGATCAACCGACAGAGAACAATGCAAAGGAACATAAGATCACTACAAACAGACATTAACATACTTCACCACATCCAAAAGATCATAGTTTGGATCTTGGGATCCGTCATCTGGCACCAGCTGCGAGTCGGGGAGACGTAGTTGCCGGTGAAAACCGAGCCGACGGCGGGCGATGGCGGCGTTCCACGTCGTTACCTTGATGAAGGCATCGTCATGCGACTACCGTCGACCCACTCGTATTGCTCCGGGGGAAACCCTAGGATCTGGTGTTCTAGACCGGACGATGGCGGCACTGCGGTGTCATTTCTCTCTTGGGAGCGTCGTTTCGTGGAGCAGCGCTGGAAGTCAGAGGCAGGAGGTGGAGCGGCTTCGTCTTGAACGGAGCTTCGGTGGAGATGTCAAGTCATGCCTGACCCGACAGGTGCTACGCTTGGTCATGCCTGGTCGGCAGGTGCTACGCACGACAAATCCTTCAAGGGCTTCAAGCTGTGTCGGCTGGTGGTACGTGGCAGCATGGCGCTGAGGTGTATCGATGTCGACCGTGGCGTGTACAGCTGTTTGCGCGCAGGAGGAGGTGACGTTAGGCGCCGTGGTGGCGTCGACGATAGCTGGACCGAGCAAGGTTGATGCATCGAAGACAGATTCGAAGATGGAGCGGTGGCGGTTGGCGGCGGCCTCGAGAGCACGCCGGACGGTGTGTGCCCTGACCGGCAAGTGGCTAGGTTGGGGTCTCGTGTCTTAGATGTTAGGCTTGGCTGCGATGTCTGCTTTGGTATTAGGCCTGTGCTATCTGCGCCTTCATCAATGGATAGGTGTAGCGACAATTTGTTGCTTAGACGGCGGCTTTAGTCTTACTGTTGTATGACTTTGTAAGGTCTTGTGAGAATAATTAATAAAGTGGCCGTATGCATCGCCCAGATGCAGAGGCCGGGGGTCATCCTCCTTTTCTAAAAAGAAAAAAAATACAAATTCTTAAACTTCTACAACTAAAAACGATATAAACATTGAGAAGGAGGGGGCATAATCACCACTTCATCGCCGAGCCTTTTCCCTTCCGGTCATCGGCGCAATTGTAGGCGTCCACAGCTGGTGGAGGGTCTTGGTCGTCTGACGAGGAGGTGCAGCTGTCGCCGTCGTCGAAGTCGAAGTTGGAGAGGACGATGAGCCCCTTAATCCGACGGACCGCCCTGTACTGCTCGCGCTTCAACCTTGCCACCCGGGCCTTCTCCGCCGCTTCCTCATTCGCCTCGCGCTCCGACTGCTCAATAGCAAGCCAGAGCGCTTTGGCGATCTTCCATCGGAGGCGGCGAGCGTCCATCTCCGCCATCGTGAGGGAGCGGTAGTAGACCCATGCGAGGAGACACGCGTCCTCGTCGGCGTCTGACTCCGTCTCGTGGCGGCGGCGCGTAGACTGCTCCGTCACGTCCCTCTCTAGTGCATGATGCCTCTCGCGGCACGTAGCACGCACCTCCGATTCCGGAGTGCGCGTGCGGGCCGACGACGCAGACACAAACACCTAGCACTGGCCGCGTGGAGGAGTGTCCGACAGGGGAAGGAGACGGCGCGGACTGTGTTGTCCTTGCGACGTTGCGCGCGGGCCGGGAGGGTCCGCGCTGCGTCGGCGCAGGAGCGGCGGCGACCCTCCGGCGTCCACCTTGCACCGCTCCAACGCAATGCGGAGGGCCATCTCCTCCTCGTAGTTAAGCTCCGAACCGGAGTCACTACCGGAGCTGCTCATCGTGGTGGATGGGATCAGAACCGAAAAGGAAGAGGAGTGGACGGAGCGAGAGAGAGGGAGAGAGTGAGCTAGGGTTTGAGCTTGCCGTATGGATTGGTTTTTTTGTGGGTTCGGTGGTGGGCCGGGCCTGTCAGGCGGACGTGCCCGGACCGCCCCATACCCACCCTATATTTAGGCTGGATATTGGGGGTGCCGTCAGTACGGGCGTTTGTCCGCGGTTTAAGAGGTCCGGTTGGATCTTTTTTTACCGGTCAATGACCGGACGGCCTGCCCCGAACGTTTAAGACGAATATGAGAGGCCCGGCTATAGATACTTTTAGGGGTTTGAAAGGTTGGAGATTTTTGGCGTGGGCATAGACGGGAGCGTCTCGTCGGCCTCAACATGATGCGCACCAGGGCAGTTCGACTGGACCAGCTTTCGTCCTTTTCTTTTGCATGATAATACATGTCTCATTCATATAATGAAAAACAAAGTACAAATCACGTAAAGATCGATATGAAAAACTGAAAAGGTAGCAGAACATCACTAAGCTTAACACCAACGTCTGTCACCTGTCTCCGGCACCACCATAGCAACCACCAAAGGAAAAAATGACGGATCACCTTCTCACCCGAGCTCGACGTGGCTTCATCGCTGATAAACAACTTTACAGACTTCCAAGACGGCTCACCAAATGTGAAGCCATTGCCGTTGAACGAATCAGACCAGGGCAACACCCAGGACACGCCATCGAACTTCAAATCTGGCCCTCCACCATGAATAAGACGCGTAGGAGGAAACCGTACCTGCCATCCATCAACCACGAACCCAGCACACGTTCTGTCTTTCAGATGTCGTCGATACAAACCACAATCGGCATTTGCTCCTGGACTACCTCCCAAGCTCCACACCGGCGTCCTTGATGCGGAAGGGAAAGGCCCCAACGTATCACATGACCGTATGCGTTACGTATTTGCAAGTCCTGGTATTGGAGCATTTTATGAGTACGAGGACGATTTTGTTACAAGCCAGCAAGTATCGGAGCATTTTATGAGTACGAGGAAGGTTTTGTTACAAGCCAGCAAGTATCGGATAAAACATGCAATTTACTCCACATGCGATGAAGGTAATCGGCCAATGGGTCTATGGATGCGAATCAGGGAAACATTTCCCACAAAAAGAAAAGAATCATAGAAACATCGTGATGCATTGCAGGAATTATTAATCATGGCCATCTAAAAGTCGCTTTGATACACAAGCTTTAGTTAGCCTTATCACTACTTTTTTTTTGAACGGTCACCGGGGGGGAGAGCTTCCCCACCTGAATATATTACCACTCAAAGGGGTTTTAGGAGGATTACATCAGAGATAAGTTCTTACAACAATTTTCTAGGAGGTAGCTGAGGAGAGGAAATACAGCCATTGCTTAGCGAATACATTGTCCTCGTTCTTTTTGAATCTAAACACCCAAAGAGAGAAGTCCTTTACGATGTTGCGAATCGTGGTTCTGTGAGAGTGATCCTCGTTTCTGAAAACTAAAGCATTTCTTGAGTCCCAAAGTTTCCAAGATATAGTAAGAGCGACGGATGGCCAGATGTTGGGGTTGAGGCCTGGAATGGTTTGGTGTTGAAGCAGGCTGTCGAGGGAGTTTGGAGCGTGCAACCCCAAGGCAGCCCATACTTGTGTAGCATAAGAGCAGCAGGAGATGAGGTGAAGCGCATCTTCATGAGGATCGTGACAACGGGGAGATGCAGCTGTTGGAGCAATGTGCTTGCGAAACAAGTTTGCCTTCGTATTTAGCCGATCGCGTAGGAGTAGCCAAGCGAAGATCTTGACCTTGATCGGGACGTTAGAGTCCCAAACAAGGCTGTGATATGGGTCGATGTAGTCATCAGCAACAATGGTAGAGTAAGCATTCTTTGCTGAGAACGGCAGGCCATGCGTGAGCGACCGTTCGTCCGGTTGGTCTACCAGCTGGAAATCCTGCAACAACAACTACACACACTAGCTCGTGGGCTGCAGCGTTAGATAGATGATTCCGCAGGTTCGTTAATAAGCTGGTATGGCAGACAGTAGCCACTAGCACCTTGTCATCAATGGAGTGGGAGTATAAGTTGGGGAAAACTTTTTGAAGTGGTGATTGGAGGAGCCATTTATCAAGCCAGAAAAAGGTGGAGAGGCCATTGTATGTGATAACAAAGGTGTGCTCAATGAGAAGTGGTAGGTTATTATTGATAACCCTCCAAAGAAAGGAGGGGCGAGAAGTTTTTGCAGCAATGCCTAAAGGATGTTGTTGGTTGAACCATAGGGTCCATGGGACATCTGGGTGTTGCAGAATCTTGGATGAAAATTTCATAAGCAAGCAACGGTTTTGGATCTCAAGATTTTTAATGCCTAGACCACCAGTGTCTTTAGGTTTGCAAACATTTTTCCACGCGACAAGGCAGCTTGCCCCAGTGCATGTAGACTCGTTAGACCAGAAAAATGCTCTCCGAATAGCGTCAAGTTTGGCTAGGATTGATTTTGGTAACTTGAAAACAGACATGTAATAGACTGTTAAGGAGTCCAGAACAGCGGTCAGGAGGGTGAGTCTGGCCCCTCTAGAGAGAAGGCGCGCCACCCAGCCAAAGAGAAATTTTCGAAAGTTGTCTATGATAGGGTCGAAAGCTGTCAATGGTAGTTTTGAAGGGGAAAGTGGAAGGCCTAGGTATTGCAGTGGGAATTCTGATGTTGAGCAGCCTATAGTAGCAGCAATATTTTTTTGGGTTTCAGGTTCCGTGGCAATTGTGAGGAGAGCAGTTTTGTGGTAATTGATCGTTAATCCTGTCGCCATGGCGAAGTCATGGAGTGTTTTTTTGAGAGTCAGGGTAGCTGCATCGCTCGCAGCAGCGATGATGAGAGTGTCGTCCGCGTACTGTAATGTCACTGGGGGTTCATTTGGTCTTAGAGGGTGGCATAGGATGTTGGGCTGAAAAGCTTTGGCAATTAATCTTTGGAGGACATCTGCAACTATGATGAAAAGATACGGAGAGAAAGGATCCCCTTGTCTAAGGCCACATCTACATTGTATCCAGGGCCCAGGAACACCATTCAACAGGATGGCCGTTTTGCCAGTGGAGAGGATATCTTGCACCCAATCGCAGAATATGGGGGGAAAGCCACGTACGGTAAGAATACGGATGAGGGATGTCCAATTTATGGAATCAAATGCCTTTCTGAAGTCCAACTTAAAGACCATGGTTTGAGCCTTGCGATTGTGGCATGTACTGAGAATGTCTGCAGCATAAATGAAGTTTTCGGCAATGTTACGTCCATGGAGGAAGCCTGTCTGGTCATAGTGAATGAGAAGCGGAATGAGGGGCTTGACTCTGTTGGTGAGGATTTTTGCAACAGCCTTTGGCGTGCAGTTTTGGAGGGAGATTAGTCTGAATGCATCAGGGGCCGTTGGCGCCGGGGTTTTTGGTAGTAGTATCATGTAGGCTCGGTTGAATCGTTCTAGTGAGCATGTTTGACTTTGGAAAGCCGCAAAAAAGGGTAGGATGGATGATTTGATAATGTGCCAAATTTTTCTGAAGAAGACTGGTCCAAAGCCGTCAGGTCCGGGGCTGACATTTGTGTTCATGGAGAGGAAGGCTTGGTGGATTTCATCGTGTGAGAAGGGTAGCGTTAAGTCGCGAAGCTGGGGGAGGGGAGAGGGATATAGTTGCAGAAGGCTAAAGTTCCATGTAGCTTGTTTAGTGATGCCAATCAGTTGTTGGAAAAAATCTTTTAGGATGTGTGCTTTTTGTTCGTGGAGGAACACTTCCGCATTGCTGTGGATAAGCATAGGTATTTTATTCGTTCTCGATCGTTGGGTTGCCTAGGCGTGAAAAAAAATGGGTGTTCTCGTCGCCGTCGATGTCCAAACGAACCTTCCCCCTTTGTTTCCAGAAGGCGATCTTCTGTTTGATAATGAGTTGAAGTAGGTTTGTGAGCGTAAGGCGCAGTTTTTGTTCGAGCGGGAGGGGTGGGGCGATTTCTTCATTCAAATCGAGGGCCTGGATGGCCAGTTTACAGTCCGTTTCCCGTTGATAGATGGGTTTCAGGGTTTTGGCCCAGGACTTTAGTGCGGATCGAGTAGATTTTATGCAGCCAGCGAGGGTGGCGGCCTGGTCAGTTGGCCTGTGTTGGACAGTGATGGGCTGCCAGCGAGCACGCACAATGTCAGTGCATTTTGGAAATGAGGCCCAGAATTTTTCAAATCGGAAAAGGCGGGAAGATGGGAATGACGTAGATACAGTGACTAGGAGCGGTACGTGGTCCGAAATGAACCTAGTGAGAGAGGTTAAGTGGGAGTTTGGGAACGTGGCATCCCAGGCTAAGTTGATCAGCACTCTATCTAGCCTAATTAGAGTAGGAGTCTGTCTCTTGTTTGACCAAGTGAACTCTCTGTCTAGTAGAGGCAATTCAATGAGGGCAAGGTGATCGATTGTGTCATTGAAAGCGTCGGCTTCTGTCCTGCGGAAGTTAGTGTTATTACGCTCGTGGGGGAATCTGGTGATGTTGAAATCACCATGGAGCCAAGGTGATTGTGTAGGTGGTTCAATTGCTTTTAGTTCATCAAGGAATTCGGTTTTTTGGTCACGTTGCGATGGAGCATATACATTTGTAACAAAGATGTTGTGGGGCGATGCAAGACATGATAGGGTTAGGGTTGATGTGAATCGTTTGTGTTGGCAATTGGTAAGCGAGAAGCAACGTGAGTTTGTGGCCGAAAGAATGCCACCAGCCGTCCCCGAAGCGTCGAGGTGATTGTTGGAGTCGAGGAAGCGAGGCAGGATCGAACGGAGCATGATGGTGTCAGGGTTTTGTAGTTTGGTTTCTTGGAGGAGGGCTATGGACGGTCGTAAACAGTTTAGTTCAGAGAACACATTTGCGCACTTGTCATTATCTCCAAGACCACGAACATTCCACGATACAATAGAGTAGGAAGCGCTTTTCATAGAGGAAACCTGAGGTAGCACCATACATAGGGGTATTGACACGATCGACAACCATATCGTGTCAAAGTACAGCAGGACGATCTGACAGAAGTAGGCGTGAACACCCAACCAGGTTCGGATTGGCTACGATAACAACTACATAGTGAAACTAGGGACCGGATACATGGCCGAAGTTGGCCAGCCCACTCGTGGGCTCTGAACGGAGACTTGATCATGGCGAGTCTGGGTCACCAGAGCCGGACGCAATGTCTGCAACCGCATCCTGCGAGGCACCACAGGCCGCAGCGACAGCAGCAAGAGCTTCAGGAGAGGCGAGGCCGCGGGACGCACCGTCGACGGACCCAGACTCGTCACAAAGACGAGCATGGATCAGGGCATCCGCAAGATCCTTGGACGCAGATGCCAGGTCAAGCTTCTTGGCCTTGGAGCGCATGGCCCTGGCGGTCATGGTTGAGTAGACAGGCGGCTCGATTTCAGCCAGCCTGGCGCTGCGCCTGGCCTTGATGCCAGAGTCCGCCGCCATCTTAGCGCACTGGCGTCGCCTAGCCAGGCATTCGTGGGTAGGCTCAGGCGAGAGCACGGCCAAGGGAGCAGCAGGAGATGGCGGAGGGGACTGCGCAACAGGGGGCGGAGAAGCAGGTGGGGGTGGAGGTAGGGCTAGAGGAGAGCGCTGGGGTCGAAGGCGAGCCCGATCCCTAGCCGGAGAGGGAGGAGGAGCATGGGGAGCCCAAGGTGCGTGAACCAGCATGGCGACGGGCAAGCCATCAGCCATGACAGCCAAGATCGGGATACCTTCGAGAGGCCGATCCACCGGCGAAGGAGGAGGGCCCGTGGGAGACTCCGGGACGCAAGCAAAAGGTGACATAGCCGAGGCGATGTTTCTGATCTGTGAGATGGAGGACGGAGAGAGGTGTGGGATTGTGGCGAGGGAGGAGAGGGTACCATCATCGTCCTCCTCCGAGGAGAAGGGTGAGGCCTGAGAACCATGGCGGAAGAACGCCCGGCTCTCAAGCCTGACGATGACAACATCGTTGTCTGGGAGGCGAACCATAAGGCATGGTGGAAGGACAAAATCATGGGCCACCATGACAAGAGCGCGGACACTGGAGTAGTCGCCACAAAGCAGTGTTGGTCGTATGCAGATTTAAATCGCCAAGGTGGGAGAAGAAGTAGTCGACACCCTCAGGGTGCCAAAGTTCGTCCGGGAAGTCGAAGGCTTCTATCTCAGCCATGTGGAGGAAGATGGCAGTGGATCTGTTGTCGGCGTGTTCTGGGCTTTCGAAGAAGAGCGTGTTGCCCTGGAAGTGGATAGGGCCATGGCCAGTGACCACCAGACGCTCCTCCACGTTGTGAAAGGAGAGACGGCCGGCGCCACGGGAAGCGGAGGTGAGGCCGAAGGCCGGGTTGTTGCGGTGGTGAGCGATGGCTTGGCGAATGAATCTGAAGGGGTTGTGGAGGGGCGTGTCTAGGTGCACATATGCGATGTTGTCAACCTGTCGGACGAGACAGGTGGGGGGGACGAGGAGAGGGACGTGTGGAGGTGAGTGTGTGTAGGTTGATGCAGCTGAGGGGATGTGGAAAGGGGAGGGAGGCGGTGGTGGTGCGAAGGACGGTGGCGGGGAGGAGGAAGAGGATGCACGAGGCCCGAAGATGAGAGGGAGACGGAATGGAGGCAGATCGTTGGTGAGGACGCAGTGGGAGCCAAACCAGATTGGTGCGCCGTCAGAGACCGCGGAGCCGGCCGAGGAGCCGGAAGCGGTGTGAGTACCCGTGGTATGCGCCATTGAGCTGCAGGGAGGCGACACGAAAGCTGGATTAATACGAGGAGTTGGGGGCATAGGAGGGAAGAACGGGAGGAGACGGACGGCCTTGCACCTGTAACTCCGGTGGCCGAAGCACCAGCAGCGGGAGCACCGGACAGGGTCGCGGCAGTCAGCGATGTTGTGGTCACTAGCAAGGCACCGGAAGCACCTTCCCTTGTTCTTGCGGCTGTAGTGTAGGTGGATGTGTTTGGGGTTGGCTAGCGCAGAGGGGGGAGCTATATAGGCCGGGGATGCAGATTGGGGAGGGCAGGCAAGCGCAGCGACCCGAGGCGATGTGCACAGCAGCACCTCCCGGTAGGAGCGCGGGACCGGCATGGTTGCGGAGATCGATGATCGCAGGGGGGTGGCAGCAATGGCAGAGGCGGGCGAGTGGTGCGTGGTGATCTCGGGACGGAGCTGAGGTGACTGGGCGGCACGTAGGCTGGCGACGGTAGGGGAGGCAGGTGGTGGAGTAGAGGCGATGATGTGCGCATGCGTGGGCATGCAGGCGTTGTTTTTGTTGAGCGTGGTGGAGGAGGTGGTGGGCGTGAGGGGGGCCCATGAATCAGAGACTGTTGGGTATGTTTTTAGGTGGGTGGAGCTATCTGGGGAGGCGCGGGGGCTGCGTTGCCGACCGGAGGGCGACTGAGCCGACTCATGTGGGGCCGCACTGTCAGTGTGATTTGATGGGAGGCGTGGAGACGGCTCGGTGGTGGTCGTGTCAGGTTTTTTTGTAGCCTGGTCTATGGGAGGGACGGCGTAGGCAGCTAGCTCAATATTTGTAGCGAGGGGAGGGGAGCGAGGAGACGCGACGGTGGCGGACGATCGAGGGGAGCGGTCCACGTGTCCCGGCTCATCGAGTGGATTGTGGTCAAAACGGTCATAGGCAGCGGATTCCACGCAATGAACAGTGGCGTGAATCTTATCTTGCAGAGGAGGGGGATTTGGTGGTGTGTAGGTGGTTGACGGGGGCGGTCCAAGGCAGGACGAGGAGTGGGTGGGAAGGACGGGGACGGTCACGTCCGTACATGCCGCGTCCGGTTCAAAGACTATGGGAGGCGGGACCGTGCGCGCACAAGCAAAGCGTCGCTGGTCAAAGGAGGCGCACAGTAGAAGTTCAAAATTTGAAAACCGGATGGGCGCAAAACGTAGAGCTTCGTTTCTGACTTGATCGGAGAACACATGCACTAAAAACAAGTTTGGAGCCAACGTTTTTGCGTGGAAAACTCTTTGAAACGAGAACTGGTGGTCTAGTGCATTATTAATCAAGGTTTCATTAGCACACACCGACGTTGAGGAAAATACGATCCATATGGGAGTGGTAGGTTTATGAGTTAGGCATGATGTAGGCGAGGTGCCAAGGCAGTGGTACTTGGAGTAAATCAGCTTATTAAACGAAATACCTGGTCGGAACGGCCGTACCGTTGCATGCGTGCGCAGAGGAGAGTGTGGAGTGGAAGTCGCAGGAGACCGAGCGGGCGACCGACCGTTGGAGCCGGCGGGTCCCACATGCATGGAGGCCATGCACGGAGCGCGTCGAGGAGGAGTGACGTCGATGCAGGCAGCCGGCAAGGAGAGCGGTGGCGCCCGGGCCGTCTCCGGCTGCAGCACGGGCAGGCCTCGCGGCGCAACCGTGATGGTGGCGAACAGACGAGGAGCCACGATGGGGGAGCATGCCGCGACGAGGGTGTCGATGGCGTTGGAGGAGACCGTCGTTGAGTAGGCGGCGTTGGAGAGACGTCGAACGACGATGGACCT
Organism: Aegilops speltoides; assembly: GCA_021437245.1. Classification (NCBI taxonomy): domain Eukaryota; kingdom Viridiplantae; phylum Streptophyta; class Magnoliopsida; order Poales; family Poaceae; genus Aegilops; species Aegilops speltoides. Next base: position 59,146,566 of record CM038144.1, on the reverse strand, counting down.
CGCGAGGCCCCCAAAGCGAAAAGAGAGGATGGTGGCGACTAGGGGTTCATCGACATTGAAGTCGGCTTTGTGGACGAAGAAGATGATAGAGGTGGAAGCGGCCGCGTCCGGGGACGATCCGAACACTTTGGATGAGAAGAGATCGAGGATGTTTCTCTCAAAATCAACGCCGGGAGAGGGGAGGAGCTGTAGTTGGGAGCGCAGAAACGCATCAGCGTGGCCGAAGCGATCCCCGAAGTCGAGGGGCTTCCTGAGGTGAATGAGCTTCGGACGAGAGGAGGGGGGAGGCGGTGGGAAGGGTAGAAACAGAATGGAATGTGTGTTTTCGGTGAGAATGGGCTCAGCGATTAGAGCTTGCACGATGCGATTGTGGGAGACAGAGATGCGAAAGAGTTGATCCCGAAGGTGGGTTACCTGAAAGGCCGAGGCGCAGCCCCCCAGCCAAGCTTGCATGAGAACAGCGACGAGTTCCTCATCAAGCTCGAGGGAGATGTGGTGGACTTGCACCGACAGGAAGCATGGCACCTCATGGCGGCGCGGGTTGACGTGCATGGAGAGGCACCTCCAAACCTAGGCCTGGAAATCCTCCCCCATGGCATCTCCGATGCCGAGCGCAGCGCGCAGGGCCTTGTCAGTGGGGGAGTCTTTCCAACAAAAGGGTTCGTAGAAAGGTGCGGGCGCCGGAGATGAGACGGGGGGAGCGGTGGCGAGGGTGGAGTTGGCGGAGGGTGGAGGCGCCGGAGAGGGGAGGTTGGAGCTGCCGGAGGCGAGCGGGAGGGGAGGGGTGGGAGAGGGGAGAGCCATCCCAGTCGCTCCGTATTTTACTAGTGAAGAGCCTAAAGCTTGATTCTCTTATCACTACTTTTAAAGAGAGAGTTTTTTTTAAAGAGGGAGTTGGTAGGCCAATATTCATGATTTATTACGCCGCAAAAAAGATTCATGATTTATTTTCGCCTCACAAGTTATTTTTCGCCCCACCACGCCTTCATGCTGGTTTTCTTATTCACCAGTTTATTGTTCTCTTCATTTTTTTTTGCAAATCAACACTTTTCTAACATACAAAAGATCACAGATCTAACTTTCCTAAGTTAAACAAATCAACCGACCCCTCTCATCATTCAATTTGCTTTAAGAATAACATAATTTAAGAAAACAAGTAACGGATTTTAAGAAAACTAACATTTACTAGTAGAATGCCCGTGCTTGCTATGAGTCTTATTAAGTTTTTTGAGTATACATACTTATCGGTTAATGGTTTTTGAGAGGCCCTTGTTATATACTCCACACATGATCAGACACTGCAGCATGCCGGTTCTCCAAAGAGTGTGTTCATGCCCACGACATTACGCAGGAGTCCGGCGCCTAGTTTCACACCGTTTGGCCATGCAATCACGATTCATAATGAAAAGGAACATATACCTATTTAAATAAGATATTTTCGTGACGATAATCTGTCACCAGCGATCGGTCCCCGAGTTTGACTGGTCAAAAATTCTAACATGTGGAGCCTGTAGTTGCTGACATGGGTTCTTCCATGTTGGTCCGCCATGGGTTTTATCGCTGACAATTCCGTTAGTAATATAAGTTGGGTGTTAGTTTTGAACGTTCAACGGTGCTGACATATGAGCCCAGAAGATGCCAATGTGGCTGCTTACATGTGGGATGAGAGATTGGTGACGACATGCATTTACGTCACAATTATCGTCGCACATAGAAAAAAAGTTGTAATTTATATATTATCAATTTTGCTGGTGAATCTATATTTATTTGTAATTTCAGAAAAAAGAATCAAAATTTGAATAATTGGAATATGAGAATTCAAACATTGGCAATAGATCTTTCATTATAAGTGAAGGTTGACATTTTACAAGTAGAAGCAAAGGACATAGCTAGTCTCAGACTTTACAAAGTAGACAAAGGAAAATCAAGTTGACTATAAGCATGAGGCCATCAGTGTTTTTTAGATGCTGTCTTCTGCTGGCTGCGTGGACTTCCTTAACCGGTGACTAAGCATTGCCTCCATATGTAATTGCCTTTTTCAAAGACGGTGGATTTATTCTGTTGATCCACCTTGAAATCTTCAATCCTAGTAGTTGCTTCTTCTTGAGTTCTTTAATTTCTACTATCTGGGCAAAAAGTATTTCATTCACCTCTTCACGAAACATATCACTTGTATTTTCTTCATCTGCCTCCTGATTTGCAATGACTCGTTCTAGCTCACGGATGCGCCCATGAGAGGATGAATGCTTCCCAGAGGAGGACGAGTCGTCCATGCTCGAAAGTAACATGCTTGAGGAGCCCTTTTCCTCGATAATTTCTACATCAAGTTTTGCTATCGTGTCAAGCTGTTTTAGTGGTGTATGTTTGATCCTCGGTTCATTCTGCAATATGATTGACAACAATGTTAGAGTTGTGTCTGATAATCTTAATACTTATGGTCAGACTATACATTTGAAGTCTATAAATTAGATAGTACTTATGATTTGTTTTTGTGTAGTCTGACTTAATGTAGGATCTTTCTTTGTAGTGAATGCACGTACAAGCAAGTCTCCACCAGATTGATTATCAATGTTGTCCTTAGGCTTACATCAGATTTATCAATTGTTAAACATTAATGTTGCAAGTCATATAGTAATCCAACGTAAAGCATTTCCAATAAGATAGTACAAATACTTACCATATGTCTGAAGTGGAAATCAAATTTTGTAGGTGCAGTGTTTTGGCTTTGCTTCATAGTAGATGGTTTTCCTTATTTCTCGGCACGAAATGCCTACAATATGAAGCTCAAATTTAGTACGATGTGTCTAGAATTACGGATTGACAAGTTGAAGAGTGAAGAGTGTGAATTACATACATTGGAGTCATCCTCACACCAATGGTCCACAAGTTTCTCCTAATTTTCTTCATTTGTATACTCAGGCTTCAATGATATAGCCTACTCTCGGGTGCGTATTTTACCTTGTTCCAGTAATTATTCCTATCTGGAATATTGCGACATTTCCGCGCAATACCAATGCACATTTCAGCAAATACATTTTTAGGGTCAATATGAACCTTTCCCTGCAGAAAACATACAACCATTTAGGGTAGAACATATGCCCATCTAGTTTCAATAAATCGTTTGACATCACAAGTTCAACTTCTAGATGAATTAACAATCAGCAAAAAAAGGTTTAACTATGTGAATAGATGGGTCATTCATTGTAGATCTTGTTGTTGTTGAATACAAAGGTACGTCGGCTATGGTGTGCTTCCTACGTAGTGCCAGTATAGAACCATACATTGCCTGGCCGAATGCACTTGAAGAAATAGTTTAAACAAAAATCTATAAGTCATACTAATCTGATGTACAAGAAATCTGTACCCGGGAAATAGTTTTCGGAAGATTACCATGATCGTGACCTATATCAATCATTCTGGCATCATCTGAACCCTGTGGGTCCATATCAATTACGTGGACAACAACTTCTCTTAGCGTATGTTTGGCTATAGGATAATGTCCTTCAGTGTTTCTTCTTTAATCCTGCAGTATAGATGTGCTAGTTTGGCAGCAGCTGCCGTAGAGTCAGACACAACTTGTTCCTATGCACGATCATCAATAATGTGAAAAAAGATTCATAGGGTTCCACATACTCCATAATTAGATTGTATTAGTAAGAACAAGACGTATTAATGCACTATCAAATCTAGAATAACATGTTATCTCAAGAAGAAGAAGAAATCATTCAATTATGAAAACACCACAGAAGATTTAATAAGAACATACATACTAAATTACTGTAACCCTAGATAGAACTAGCTGCAGTATCCCCATATAACACAACTAATTTATTAAGAAACAACATGCTAAATTGGTATAACCCTAGATAGAATTAGCTGTTGTACGAGCCTACAATTTGATTGCTTCTTTGAAAGAAAAACATGTGAAAACATACAAGTATGTGCAAATGTTAAAAGGGGTGGTGGGGCGAGAGGGGAGTAGAGTTGTTACCTGGTAGTCTAGGATTAGGTTTTGGGTCGACGGGGGAATTTTACGTTGTTTGGCGCTTCGAAGCACGCCGGCCATGCCGGACACTGGGGAGGATTCATTTAGCCGCCACAAGTGGACTAGATCTGGGGAAGAAGAGACATATGAGGGGACGATGCGAATGAGGTTGTGGGTTGATTTGGTTAATGGGAAGAAGCTTTATATGGTGGGTGGAGGGGAATGAGCGTGGCATTTAAAATAGTTGGAGGGAACAAAAAATAGAGAGGGAACGAAAGGGCGGAGGGAACAAAATTTTTGGGGCAAACGAAAATACTAAAGCAAGGTCAAACCTTTTTTATGAGTTGAAGGAAGGTGGAACATAATTTGCGTGCACGTACGCACGTATGCACTTCTTGCATTTTTCCACCATATATATATAATCCAACATCCATACATTCCAAAAATTGTGAAACTTGGCATGTGGTCTCATTATGGATGTATTACGTATGACAAAAAGTGTTACAAAAATGGCAAATGTTCTGGTGTTGTTTAGCTTACAAGTGGTTTATTTGTCATGCCAAGGTCCAGTGAAAAAGTTTGCAATGAACCATTCCTTTCCTTGTACATGAAAAACTAGCAATAATTAAGATTAGATCATATAATAGATCTTTGTCTGTGTGAAACTTGAACTAACGTTACCACTTGACATGTCTTGATGGTTGTTTACTTCCAATTTGAAAATCTAGACTAGATGGTACGCCCTTTTGTACCTCCTACTAACACTACTTCCATACCCCTAGTGCACTCATGTTCTCCCTGATTCAAACAACTTATTGTAGATGTGTTTTCTCATTCAATGTGGTATTTTCTTTTGTTTCCCATGTACTCATAATCATTTGAAAATCTAGTTGCTAAGCCTTTTTTTGTACTTACTACTAACACTAAATCCATACCCTAGAGCACACATGTTCTCCTTGATTCAAACAACTTATTGTAGATGTGTTTTCTCATTCAATGTGGTATTTCCTTTCGTTTTCCAGGCACTCATAACCATTTCAAAATCTAGTTGCTAAGCTCCTTTTGTACTTACTACTAACGCTACTTCAATACCCTAGTGCACACATGTTCTCCTTGATTCAAAAAACTTATTGTAGATGTGTTTTCTCATTCAATGTGGTATTTCCTTTCATTTTCCGTGTACTCATAACCATTTGAAAATCTATGACTTTTTGTACTTACTACTAAAACTAGTTCCATACCCTAGTGCACACATGTTCTTCTTGATTCAAACAACTTATTGTATATGTGTTTTCTCGTTTAATGTGATATTTCCTTTCATTTTCCATGTACTCATGACCATTTCAAAATCAAGATGCTACGCCCTTTTGTACCTCCTACTAACACTACTTCCATGCCCCTGTTGCACACATGTTCTCATTCATTCAAACAACTTATTGTAGATGTGTTTTCTCATTCAATTGATGTGGCATTTCCTTTCATTTTTCATGTACTCATAACCATTTCAAAATCTATTTGTTATGATCTTTTATACCCCTGGTAACACTACTTCCATATCCTAGTGCAAACGTGTTATCTTGATTAAAAGAATTATTGTTGCAACTATTATATGGAAAAAGTGGTTTTCTGCCTAACAATGATTCAAAATTTGAGCTTTTGTATGGGGTATTAATATCAATGTATTAAACATGTACAAAACACAGGCAGGAAAAACAAAACAAAACTCTTTGGGTGTGGTTTTCTTCATAACGTGTACATGAATGAACCAAGATATATGTATAGTGTGCATAACTGGAAGTAAGATGCATGTTAAATCTGCCATGTCTGCTTGTCAGATACATCTAGCATTCACTGCGATGGCTTGTTGGCTTGAACAAATCATATGTCAATGTGATCTCATATGACTGAATAATCAATTATTTTGTGAGAAAATTCAGTTGCATTTTCATACAGTGGACATGCCTACTTCAGAACAAACAGATGACAATTTGGTCGCCATGTCAATTTTGGATAAGTTTGGAACTCATTTGCTGCAATTGCTTGTTGATTTGTACAAATCATATGACATTGTGCTCTACATATTATTGAATAAAACAGGTTAAAGTCTGGACGGGAAGACCAATTCTTTTGTCATAAAGTTCAGTTTCTATTTCAGACAGTAGACATGCCTACTTCAGAACAAACAAATCGCATTGTGGTCGGTGTTGGGGAACGTAGTAATTTGAAAAAATTTCCTTCGCACACGCAAGATCATGGTGACACATAGCAATGAGAGGAGAGAGTGTTGTCCACGTACCCTCGTAGACCGAAAGCGGAAGCATTAGAACAACGCGGTTGATGTAGTCGTACGTCTTCACGGCCCGACCGATCAAGCACCGAAAGCACGGCACCTCCGAGTTCTAGCACACGTTCAGCTCGATGATGTCCCTCGAACTCCGATCTAGCCGAGTGTTGAGGGAGAGTTCCGTCAGCACGATGGCGTGGTGATGATGATGATGTTCTACCGTCGCAGGGCTTCGCCTAAGCACCGATACAATATTATCGAGGAGGACTATGGTGGATGGGGCACCACACACGGCTAAGAGATCAATGATCTGTTGTTGTCTCTATGAGGTGCCCCCCTCCTCCGTATATAAAGGGGGGGAGGAGGAGAGGGCCGACCAAGGGGAGGAGGCGCGCCCAAGGGGGACAATCCTACTCCAAGTAGGATTCCACCCTCTTTCCTAGTCCAAGTAGGAGAGGGGAAGGAAGGGAAGGAGAAGGAGAAGGAGAAGGAAGGAGAGGGAGGAAAAAGAGGAAAGGGGGGCCGGCCCCCTAGTCCAATTCGGTTTGGGCTAGGGGAGCGCGCGCCCTGCCTCCTCTCTTCCACCACTTGGCCCATGAGGCCCATTGCTTCTTCCTCGTATTCCCGTAACTCCCCGGTACCCCCGAAAATACCCGAATCACTCGGAACCTTTCCGATGTCCGAATATAGTCGTCCAATATATCGATCTTTACATCTCGACCATTTCGAGACTCCTCGTCATGTCCGCGATCTCATCCGGGACTCCAAACTACCTTAGGTACATCAAATCACATAAACTCATAATACAATCATCATTGAACTTTAAGCGTGCGGACCCTACGGGTTCGAGAACTATGTAGACATGACCGAGACACGTCTCTGGTCAATAACCAATAGCGGAACCTGGATGCTCATATTGGCTCCCACATATTCTACGAAGATCTTTATCGGTCAAACCGCATAACAACATACGTTGTTCCCTTTGTCATCAATATGTTACTTACCCGAGATTCGATCGTCGGTATCTCAATACCTAGTTCAATCTCATTATCGGCAAGTCTCTTTACTCGTTCCGTAATAGATCATCCCGCAACTAACTCATTAGTTGAATGCTTGCAAGGCTTAAGTGATGTGCATTACCGAGAGGGCCCAAAGATACCTCTTCGTCAATCGGAGTGACAAATCCTAATCTCGAAATATGCCAACTCAACATGTACCTTCGGAGACACCTGTAGAGCTCCTTTATAATCACCCAGTTACGTTGTGACGTTTGGTAGCACACAAAGTGTTCCTCCGGTAAACGGGGGTTGCATAATCTCATAGTCATATGAACATGTATAAGTCATGAAGAAAGCAATAGCAACATACTAAACGATCAAGTGCTAAGCTAACGGAATGGGTCAAGTCAATCACATCATTCTCTAATGATGTGATCCCATTAATCAAATGACAACTCATGTCTATGGTTAGGAAAGTTAACCATCTTTGATTAACGAGCTAGTCAAGTAGAGGCATACTAGTGACACTATGTTTGTCTATGTATTCACACATGTACTAAGTTTCCGGTTAATACAATTCTAGCATGAATAATAAACATTTATCATGAAATAAGGAAATAAATAATGACTTTATTATTGCCTTTAGGGCATATTTCCTTCAGTCTCCCATTTTCACTAGAGTCAATAATCTAGTTCACATCACCATGTGATTTAACACCAATATTCACATCTGTTTGTGATTAATACCCATAGTCCACATCGTCATGTGATCAACACCCAAAGGGTTTACTAGAGTCAATAATATAGTTCACATCACTATGTGATTAACACCCAAAGAGTACTAAGGTATGATCATGTTTTGCTTGTGAGAGAAGTTTAGTCAACGGGTCTATCACATTCAGAGCCGTGTGTATTTTGCAAATATTCTATGTCTACAATGCTCTGCACGGAGCTACTCTAGCTAATTGCTCCCACTTTCAATATGTATCCAGATTGAGACTTAGAGTCATCTGGATTGGTGTAAAAGTTTGCAGCGATGTAACTTTTTACAACGAACTATTTTATCACCTCCATAATCGAGAAACATTTCCTTAGTCCTCACTAAGGATATTCTTGACCAATGTCCAGTGATCTACTCCTAGATCACTATTGTACTCCTTTGCCAAACTCAGGGCAGGGTATACAATAGGTCTGTTCCATAGCATGGCATACTTTATAGAACCTATGACTGAGGCGTAGGGAATGACTTCTCATTCTCTTTCTATTTTCCGCCATGGTCGGGTTTTGAGTCTTACTCAACTTCACACCTTGCAACACAGGCAAGAACTCCTTCTTTGACTGTCCCATTTTTGAACTACTTCAAAATTTTATCAAGGTATGTACTCATTGAAAAATCTTATCAAGCGTCTTGATCTATCTCTATAGATCTTGATGCTCAATGTGTAAGCAGCTTCACCGAGGTCTTTCATTGAAAAACTCTTATTCAAGTATCCTTTGATGCTATCCAGAAATTCTATATCATTTCCAATCAACAATATGTCATCTACATATAGTATTAGAAATGCTATAGAGCTCCCACTCACTTTCTTGTAAATACATGCTTCTCCAAAAGTCTGTTGTCGGTGTCAAAACCGGCGGATCTCGGGTAGGGGGTCCCGAACTGTGCGTCTAGGTGGATGGTAACAGGAGACGAGGGACACGATGTTTTGCCTGTTTCGCCCTCTCGATGGAGGTAAAACCCTCGTCCCCGCTTGATTAATATTGATGATATGGGTAGTACAAGAGTGGATCTACCACGAGATCAAGGAGGCTAAACCCTAGAAGCTAGCCTATGGTATGATTGTTGTCATGTATGTTGTCCTACGGACTAAAGCCCTCCGGTTTATATAGACACCGGAGGAGGCTAGGGTTACACAGAGTCGGTTACAATGGTAGGAGATCTACATATCCGTATTGCCAAGCTTGCCTTCCACGCCAAGGAAAGTCCCATCCGGACACGGGACGGAGTCTTCAATCTTGTATCTTCGTAGTCTTGGAGTTCGGCGGATAATGATAGTCCGGCTGTCCGGACACCCCCTAGTCCAGGACTCCCTCAGTAGCCCCCGAACCAGGCTTCAATGACGATAAGTCCAGCGCGTTTATAGTCTTCGGTGTTGCAAGGCGGGTTCTCCCTTCAAATTCCATGTACCTGCCGAACAGTGTCCGGCTTCATCTTGAATACTGTGTTCCTCGGCTTCTACGCCAAATAATGGCCTTCTTCCACGCGTCGCATGAATGCGAAAAGCCAGGGTGTCTTTTACATTTCACCCCCTAGTTGTGCGAGTCGTCCGCCTATAAAAGAGGCAAGAATCCAGATCCAAACCACACCGTCATCCTCCCGCGAATACTCCATCGAAGCGCCTTTGACCTAGGAATCCATTCCATCATGGATCGTTGACGCGGCTCTTCTTCACGCGCTCCCAGCCCACCGCCGGGGAATTGGAGGAGGTGCTCTGTTTCGCACTACGAGCTAGTGAAGCTCCAAACGGGGGGATTTCTCCCTCCGGCCTTCATGGTCCCGGTCCGGGCCGGACTGGTTACTTATCAAGGTGGGAGGCAGGCGTAGGACACTCCAAGCCCAATAAGGGAGAGCGAGTATGCTTCGTCCCCTATCTGATAAGGGGACTCGGATTTGCAATACATCCGTTCCTCCGCGGGCTCCTGAAGTTCTATGGACTCCAGCTCCACCACCTCACGCCGCCTCACATCACGCATATCGCGGGCTCGTAGCTCTTTGAGCTATTCACGGCATCGAGCCCCATTTTGCATTGTGGAAGAGGCTGTTTTGCCTCGTGCCCGTTCTCACGAGGGGTCCATATATCAAGTGGGCGGTGCCAAATATGGCGATCGCCGGGACGGATACCTATCCGGTACTCCCAAGAAGGCGTCCAAGACCGCCCTCGGAGTGGTTTTATATAGGAGACGCTCATTGCTGCACCAGATCGAGATCGGCCCCGAGTTTAGTGTTGCTCCCTTGAAGAAAGCGCCTCAGTGGCGCCCATGAGCCCTGATTGGAGGAAGACAAGAGCGTCCATTACTTGATGGGCGGATAAGATTAATGGCCCATTCGGCTTGACCATGATCGGAGTCATGGCGACATGCATCAAGCGAGGGGTACAGCCATTGCAATATAGAGGCCACCCCATGTGGGATTTCAACGGGGAAGACGATGCCACCCGGCATGGCCGCAAAAGGCCGGATTCGACCGAGGATCTGGTGGAGATCCTGTCCAGCCTGTACAAGGGGGAGAAGGAGGACTTCCCTCGAACGAACCCTTTGAATGGGTTATCCATGATCAACCCCAGAGGATGGGTAAGTGAACACCTTGAAGGGCTCAACCCATGCTTTCAAAGTTTAAGCTTCTTACATTATGTCTTCGGCGCAGGATCTACGCCGGACTATGGAGGACATGGTGAGTCCTGCTCCGCAACCCGAGGATCCAGAAGGATCCCTGGATCCGGCCTCCGAAGAGGAGCCGGACATCGAGGTGGAGCTGATCGACGGGGTGTTTCACCAGCTCAGCATAGACAATGCTTTGGTCGCCATTACGGCGGACTACCCCGGACTAAGTCCGGCTTCCCAGGTGACCGTGACCGAAGTCCGGACACCATTATCTCTTCCCTGCCCATTTCTAACCTTCGCGAACGATGGTATTTTGCAGGAAGTGCCTTTACGGCAGGAAGCCGAGCCCGCGGCGGCTGGCCAACAGAGGCCAGTCCGGACCAGCAGGCGGAAAAGGAGCGCGGTGCGGGCGGAAACGTCGCCGCAAAGGTATAGCTCGTATTTGAATTTTCAGAGCAACGTTCCGAGGAAACGCCTGAGTGCTCATGATCTTTGTAGGAGAAAAAGCGCTCGCCGGACTGCGAGCGCAGGAATTGCCGATCCGACCTACACCGGCCAGGCTCCAGCGCCCGGCCTGGAGGGGGAGGCAAGCGCAAGACGCGGGCCGGATCCTTCTCCAACGGAGGATACCGACAGACTGTCCGCCACCAAGTCTGAGGTGGAGAGCGCCATGAACCATAGGCGCCGCCGGACAGTATTTCGTGAAGCGTGCTTTTCCCCTGAGGCATTGGATGCCTTTAACGCAGGGGATGCGCATCTCCGTGCCGCTCAAAATGGTTTTACCAGAGCCATGGAGCAGTATGTGAAAGACATACGGGTAAGGGAATTTTAATGGTTGTATATACCAGTAGCCCCCGAGACTTAAAGTAGTTAAGCTAACTGATTTAAGGATCATTTGAAACCGCAAGCTCTTACCGAGAAGAACGCCCAGCTGTCTCGGGAGCTGCAAGATTGCAAGGCCCAACTCAAGGCCGCACTTGCTGCCGCAGGAGGAGATGCAAAGACCCCTCCTGGTAGCACATTTTTATTAATAAATATAAGCGCTGTGCGGCGCGCGCGAGAGTCTAATAATGACATTGTTGGTACCGCCGGACAAGATCCGGACAGGCAAGCATTGCTACGCCAGCTAAAGGCCGGCGAGAGTGTGCTGAATAGGGTTCAGCAGCAAAGGAACAAGCTCCAGGATGCCAACGCCAAGCTCGGAGAAGAGCTGAAAGGCGCTCGGGCCGAACTGTCCGGCTCCGTTAAGGAGAATCAGCGGCTTCGTCGCGGCATTTATAGTATGTGCTTGAGCGAACTCTTTTGAAAAGAGGAGTTCGGCGAGGAAGTATTTTGACACGATATGTTTTGTAGGTATACTCACGGGTCGTCCTGCAGAGGAGATGCCCATATCAACGGGTGATCAACTTCCCGAACTGTTGCAGCTGCTCGAACGAGTTCGGCGAGCAATGGCGGCGCTCGTTCGGGCTTTATGGCCAGCCCTCACCCTACCCGAGGGCCTCGGGAGCTTGCGGAGAAGCTGCGAGGAGGCGGCAGCGCTTCCGTTTGTGGAAGATTTCGCTTGCCGTCAAGGTGCCGTGGAGGCTTGGGCCATGGTGAAGACGCGGTACAAGAAGGCGGATCCCAACCACATGGCGAAGTTGGACGGTGGGGCCCGATGGGAAGGAGATCCTGTGAGTTTAGTATACAGCCAAGTAGAGTTGGCTGCTAAATTTTCCCAACGGGATGTAAACTAGACAGCCTGTTAGGCGGGATTGAGGAGGAATACAATCGATAAATTTGACAATGTATGTTATCCTTTAAAGTGACATGTGAAATGCCTTCTAGCCGGATTGTAGATCGTTTGTCTTTGCCGACCTTTTCGCTTCAACCTCGGGACCCTAGAGTGCAGGTGTGTCTGAATACCTCTATGGTTAAGAAACAACCGTGGTATGCATGGAGACCAGCGTAGGGGTCATTAGTGCTTTATCGGACAAGTGCCCAACTAGTTATGTTATATTACATGGTTAGTAAGAAACATCTTCCAGGGAGAATAGTTTCGTTAAGGGTTCCTTTCCCTGGGAGGCATGCCCTAAAGTGCATGTCCGGACTGCAAAGAAAGCAGTAAAACATCTGGGGAAAAATAGATAAATAGGTAAAAAGTCATCTTTTAAGTCACCGACCGAATATTCCCTTAAGAACGCTAGCTTTTGGCTTCACCTACCGAGGTACACATCCGGTGACCCGGCGAAGAATAATCGCAGAGGTGCTCCCTTTACCTCCTAGCCGAACAATCGGGAACGTAGGGGTAAGCACAGGAGCCAGGCAACCCAGCTTGGCCAAAACTTAAGTCATATCGATGCATACAATGGCGAGTAAAAGGTACATGTGGAAGCTTGACACATGTGCTGGGTATGAAACCCGTTTAATTAAGCTTCTGTAAAAGAAGCCCCCAGGAATAATGAGTGCGGATGGCACCTCATGCGTATGCAAAAAAAATGCAAAAATAGGCCCGTAAGGGCTTTTAAATAAAAAAGGCATAAAAAGAGAAACGAAAGACAGCCGAAGTGTAAAAGTTTGGACTGGGGAAGGGGACGAACTCTTAGTCCGGCGCTAGGCATAGAATCATCGGAGGCGGGCTGCGTTCCATGGGTTCGGCTCGAGCCGGTTATCGGCGCGATTTCAGAGGCGGTATGCTCCGCCGGTCAGGACTTGATCGATAATGAAGGGGCCCTCCCATTTGGGCTTGAGCTTGTCCTTTTTCTTGTCCGGCAGGCATAGAACTAATTCGCCAACGTTGTAAGTCTTGGCCCGTACTTCTCTGCTTTGATATCTTCGGGCCTGCTGCTGATAAAATGCGGACCGAGCCTTCGCGACGTCACGTTCTTCCTCCAATGTGTCCAAGCTGTCCTGCCGATCAAGCTCGGCCTCTCTTTCTTCATACATGCGCACTCGAGGTGAGTCATGAATAATGTCACAGGGCAAGACTGCCTCTGCGCCGTATACCATAAAAAATGGTGTGAATTCGGTAGTACGGTTAGGCGTTGTCCGCAGCCCCCAGAGTACGGAGTCGAGCTCCTCGACCCATTGTGTGGCGGATTTAGTAAGTGACCTCACTAATCTGGGTTTAATGCCGCTCATTATTAGACCATTTGCTCTTTCCACTTGACCGTTGGTTTGAGGGTGATAAACTGAAGCGTAGTCGAGCTTGATGCCCATATTTTTGCACCATGACTTAACCTCGTCGGCTGTGAAGTCCGTGCCGTTGTCGGTGATGATGCTGTGGGGGACTCCGTAACGGTGTACCACCCCTGATATAAAGTCTATCACTGGTCCGGACTCTGCCGTTTTGACCAGTTTGGCCTCTATCCATTTGGTGAATTTATCCACCATGACCAATAGGTACCTTTGCTTGTGGGTTCCCCCTTTAAGGGTCCAACCATGTCAAGCCCCTGCATGACGAACGGGTAATGGGTATGGTTTTGAGGCGGTGGGTGGCATATGGCTCGATTAGCAAAGAGTCGACAACCAATGCATCGCCGGACCAAGTCCTGCGTCGCCCGAGCCGTCGGCCAATAAAATCTGTCGGAATGCCTTTCCTACAAGGGCCGGGCTGCTGCGTGGTGTCCGCCTAGTCCGCATGAATTTCAGCCAGAGGTTTCGCCCTTCTTCTTGGAGATACACCTCAAGGACTCCGGTTGTACTTTTTTATAAAGTTCTCCCTCATGGACCTTGTAGGCCTTCGATCGCGGACTATGCAGCGGGCCTCGTTTTGGTCTTTGGGAAGTTCCCGCCTAAGTAAGTAGGCTAGAAAGGTTCATCCCACGCCGCGATTACGCCATTATAACGTGGGCTGAAGGTGTTATGTCATCTGCCGAATCACCGTTGGTGCGGTTTTCTCCGGTTTGTCACTACCGGGCTCCTCTTCCCATAGTACGGATGGCTTGAAGAGCCGTTCCAGGAAGATATTTGGAGGGACAGCATCACGTTTCGCACCGATGCGTGCCAGTACGTCGGTCGCTTGGTTATTATCTCGAGCTATGTGATGGAATTCCAGTCCTTCAAACCGAGCTGACATTTTTAGGACAGCGTTGCGATATGCTGCCATTTTTGGATCCTTGGTGTCAAAGTCTCCGTTTACTTGGGATATTGCAAGGTTCGAATCCCCGCGCACCTCTAGGCGTTGAATGCCCATGGAGATTGCCATCCGGAGACCATGTAACACGGCCTCGTATTCGGCTGCATTGTTGGAGTCCGTGTACATTATTTGAAGTATGTATTGGACTGTATCTCCGGTTGGGGACGTCAGTACGACGCCAGCCCCTAGTTCGGCCAACATTTTGGAGCCGTCGAAATGCATAGTCCAGTTGGAGTATGCGCCGTACTCTTTAGGGAGTTCGCTCATCCATTCGGCGACGAAAGTCAGCCAAAACTTGTGACTTTATGGCTCGCCGAGGTTTGTAAGTTATGTCGAATGGTAAGAGCTCAATGGCCCATTTTGCGATCCTGCCTTATGTCGCGGTTATTTATAATGTCATTGAGTGGTACTTGAGGCCACTATTATCGAACACTCTTGAAAGTAGTGCCGAGCTTTGGGACGCCATGAACACCGCATATGCTATCTTCTGATAGTGCGGGTAATGGGATTTGCAGGGGGTTAACACAGTGGATACATAATACACTGGTTTTTGAAGAGGGAATTTATGCCCTTCTGTCGCTCGTTCGACGACGAGGACCGCACTTACAACTTGATGCGTTGCTGCGATGTATAACAACATTGGTTCGCCCAGTGTGGCGCCGCCAGACCAGATTTGTTGCCAATATGGCCTTTATTTCTTCGAGTCCGCGAAGGCAGCATCCGTCCACTCAAAGTGTTGCATGCTTTGAGGAGGCGATAGAGGGCAACACCTTTTCTCCTAGACGGAGATAAAGCGGCTTAAGGCTGCCACGCATCCCGTTAGTTTTGTATTTGTTTGAGGTCTTTTGGAATATCCAACCGTGATGAGCTCGGATTTTAGCCGGATTCGCTTCAATTCCTCTACGGATACAATGAAGCCCAACACTTTCCGGCCGGTGATGCGCAAACGCATTTTTCCGGATTCAGCTTGATGTCATATGCTCCGAGGTTGTCGAATGTGAGCCTCAAATCGTCTACTAGAGTTTCGGCGTGTTTTGTTTTGACGACTCGTCGTCTATGTATGCCTCATTGTTTTGCCGATTTGGGTGGCGGACATGTTTGAATCATGCGCTGATATGTTGCGCCAGCATTTTAAGTCTGAAGGGCATCGTGTTGAAGCGAAATGGTCCATATGGAGTGATGAATGCCGTTGCGGCTTGGTTCGCTTCCGCCATCTTGATTTGATGATAGCCGAGTATCGTCCGTGAAGCACAACGAATCGTGTTCTGCTGTAGCATCGATAATTTGATCGATGCGGGGAGAGGAAGGGATCCTTTGGGCAAGCCTTATTGAGGTCTTTAAAATCGACCGCAGGCGCGCCAGGATTTATCCTTCTTTGGTACCATCACCAGTTTGCTAGCCATCCGGATGTTTGATATCTCTAATGAATCCGGCTTCCAATAGTTTGTCTAGCTCTTCTCCCATTGCCTGTCTTTTGGGTTCGGAAAATCGTCGAAGAGCCTGTTTGACTGGCTTAAATCCTTTTAGGATGTTTAGACTGTGTTCTGCCAGCCTGCGTGGGATTCCAGGCATGTCCGAAGGATGCGGCGAAGATATCCCAATTTTCCGAAGGAATTCGCGCGATCTGGCGCGCCTTCGGGTTCGATTATGCCCCAATGGAGGCCGTCTTTGTTGGGTCCGTTGGATGGACCTGGAATTTTATTATCTCATCTGCTGGTTTGAAGGAGGTGGACTTGGATCTTTTATCGAGTATCACATCGTCCCTGTTCACCGTAGAGCGCAGCGCGGTGAGTTCTTCTGCCGCTAAGGCTTCGGATAGTGCCTCGAGGGCTAGTGCGGCTGTCTTGTTTTCGGTGCGGAGTGCTATGTCCGGATCACTAGCGAGAGTGATTATTCCGCTGGGCCCAGGCATTTTGAGCTTCATGTAGCCGTAATGAGGTACTGCTTGAAAAATTGTGAATGCCTCTCGTCCTAATATGGCGTGATACCCGCTGCTGAATGGGGCCACCTGGAACGTGACTTCTTCGGATCTGTAATTGTCCGGAGAGCTGAACACCACATCGAGTGTGATTTTTCCGGTGCAGCGCGCTTCCCGGCTAGGGATTATTCCTCTAAAGGTTGTGCTGCTTCGCTCAATACGGCTCCAATCGATTTCCATTTTTCGCAGAGTTTCCTCGTAAATGAGGTTTAGTCCGCTGCCGCCACCCATCAGGACATTTGTCAGTCGGAAGCCGTCCACTATGGGACTAAGTACCAGTGCGGCTGGAGCTCTGGTTGTTCGGAATTTAGGCTCGTCGCTGGCGTTGAAGGTAATAGCTCTGTCGCTCCATGGATTTGCTGTTGCTACTTGGTAGACTTCGGCGAGTTCGCGGATTGTTCGCTTTCGCATATTATTTGATGCGAAGGTCTCGAAGACTGTTGATACCGTGCTGGTATTGTTGGAGTGGTTTCGGAGCTAGAAGCTCTTCGCCACTTTTGGCCACCGCCGCAATATCCAACATGCTCGAAGGCTATGTGTTGGGACGGCTCCTCTCAGACTATGAAGCTTACGGGGTCCATTGAGCCATCCCTCCAAAGACGGTTCCGTTTCCTTATTGGGTTTTTGTTTTTCGTTTTTGCATCCGGGGCCTGAGTGTAAGGCGCCCTTTTGTCGCGGATCGGGTTTGGGGCGGATTATCCCAAAATTGATTTTCGGTTTTCCGAAGCTCTCCATCGCCTGATAGATTTCGCACTATGGATGCCGGATCGGAGAAGCGTGTAATTTTGCGCGATCAATGGCGTTGAGTATTCCTTGTCCGTGCGATTATTGCGAAGATTGATATTGCGTTTTCCTCTCGGCAGTCCTTTATCCCGCCCATAACCGGAGGTATCGGCCCAATAGTGATGTATCGCTTTCAGCGGGCTCTTGCCGTATTAGAGATAGATCGCATATGTCTGGGCGGGAGGGTGGACTAAAATCCGGATCCTTGCCCATCTTGGGGCTCAAAGGCCGAGGGGTTTCCGAATTCGGAAGTTTGGCTTGCTGGACACAATCTAGCGAGTCCGGGGCGATGCATGATTTTAAGTTCAATGCTCGATCGAAGTCCGTCCCTCCGCGGGAATCCGGCATGGAGGGTTCGGGAATCCGGACATGAATTGTTTTCAACACAGGCAAAGAGTTGCCGTATTGCTCCTCTACCACTGCGATGTGGTGGGTGGCCTGGGGCGAGTTAATCTCTCTCAGATCGGTTTTAAGCCCAATCTGGTTGTAGTCCGTAGCGACTCCCAGGGCAGCGATGCGATCCAAGAGCTCATTAACAGACGAGAGCTCTATTGGGTCCAACTGTTCGGCAGCTTTAGGGCTGACGCGAAGATTGCTTCTAACGACTTGCGAAGTCATTGTCGAAACGGCGGCCGGACAGGCGGTCATAAGAAAACCACCAAGCCGGATAGTTTGGCCGGCGGCTAAGGCCCCTTCAGCGAAAACACCGTCTTTGAAGACGGGTGGAGGCATCCGCTCTATCGGTGACGACACAGAGGAACTCTCAATGAAAGCACCAATGTCGGTGTCAAAACCGGCGGATCTCGGGTAGGGGGTCCCGAACTATGCGTCTAGGCGGATGGTAACAGGAGACGAGGGACACGATGTTTTTACCTGTTTCGGCCCTCTCGATGGAGGTAAAACCCTATGTCCTGCTTGATTAATATTGATGATATGGGTAGTACAAGAGTTGATCTACCACGAGATCAAGGAGGCTAAACCCTAGAAGCTAGCCTATGGTATGATTGTTGTCATGTATGTTGTCCTACGGACTAAAGCCCTCGGTTTATATAGACACCGGAGGAGGCTAGGGTTACACAGAGTTGGTTACAATGGTAGGAGATCTACATATCCGTATTGCCAAGCTTGCCTTCCACGCCAAGGAAAGTCCCATCCGGACACGGGACGGAGTCTTCAATCTTGTATCTTCGTAGTCTTGGAGTCCGGCGAATAATGATAGTCCGGCTGTCCGGACACCCCCTAGTCCAGGACTCCCTCATCTGTATAAAAACATATGCTTTGATCAACTCATCAAAGCGTATATTCCAACTCCGAGATGATTGCACCAGTCCATAGATGGATCGCTGGAGCTTGCACATTTTGTTAGCACCTTTAGGATTGACAAAGCCTTCTGGTTGCATCATATACAATTATTCTTCCAGAAATCCATTCAAGAATGCAGTTTTGTCATCCATTTGCCAAATTTCATAATCATAAAATGCGGCAATTGTTAACATGATTCGGACAGACTTAAGCATCGCTACGGGTGAGAAGGTCTCATCGTAGTCAACCCCTTGAACTTGTCGAAAACTTTTCGCAACAAGTTGAGCTTTGTATATAGTAACACTACTATCAGTGTCCGTCTTCCTCTTGAAGATCCATTTATTCTCTATGGTTTGCCGATTATCAGGCAAGTCCACCAAAGTCCATACTTTGTTCTCATACATGGATCCCATCTCAGATTTCATGGCCTCAAGCCATTTTGTGGAATCTGGGCTCATCATCGCTTCCTCATAGTTCGTAGGTTCGCCATGGTCAAGTAACATGACTTCCAGAATAGGATTACTGTACCACTCTGGTGCGGATCTTACTCTGGTTGACCTACGAGGTTCGGTAGTAACTTGATCTGAAGTTTCATGATCAATATCATTAGCTTCCTCACTAATTGGTGTAGGCGTCACAGGAACCGGTTTCTGTGATGAACTACTTTCCAATAAGGGAGCAGGTACACTTACCTTATCAAGTTCTACTTTCCTCCCACTCACTTCTTTCGAGACAAACTTCTTCTCTAGAAAGGATCCATCTTAGCAACGAATATTTTGCCTTCAGATCTGTGATAGAAGGTGTACCCAACAGTTTCCTTTGGGTATTCTATGAAGACGCACTTCTCTGATTTGGGTTCGAGCTTATCCGGTTGAAACTTTTTTCACATAAGCATCGCAACTCCAAACTTTAAGAAACGACAGCTTAGGTTTATTGCTAAATCATAGTTCATACGGTGTCGTCTCAACGGATTTAGATGGTGCCCTATTTTAACGTGAATGCAGCTATCTCTAACGCATAACCCTAAAACGATATTGGTAAATCGGTAAGAGACATCATTGATTGCACCATATCAAATAAAGTGTGGTTATGACGTTCGGACACACCATTACACTGTGGTGTTCCAGGTGGCATGAGTTTGTGAAACTATTCCACATTATTTTAACTGAATGCCAAACTCGTAACTCAAATATTCATCTCTACGATTAGATCGTAGAAACTTCATTTTCTTGTTACGATGATTTTCCACTTCACTCTGAAATCCTTTGAACCTTTCAACTATTTCAGACTTATGTTTCATCAAGTAGATATACCCATATCTGCTCAAATCACCTGTGAAGGTCAGAAAATAACAATACCCGCCACGAGCCTTAATACTCATTGGTCTGCATACATCAGTATGTATTATTTCCAACAAGTCAGTAACTCGTTCCATTGTTCCGGAGAACGGAGTTTTAGTCATCTTGCCCAAAAGGCACGGTTCGCAATCATCAAATGATTCATAACCAAGTGATTCCGAAAATCCATCTTTATGAAGTTTCTTCATGCGCTTTACACCGATATGACCCAAAACGGCAGTGCCACAAATAAGTTGCACTATATCATTATCAACTTTGCATCTTTTGGCATCAATATTATGTATATGTGTATCACTACGATCGAGATCTAACAAACTATTTTCATTGGGTGTATGACCATTGAAGGTTTTATTCATGTAAACATAACAACAATTATTCTCTAACTTTAAATGAATAACCGTATTGCAATAAACATGATCAAATCATATTCATGCTCAACGCAAATGCCAAATAACATTTATTTAGGTTTGACACTAATCCAGAAAGTATATGGAGTGTGCGATGATGATCATATCAATGTTGGAACCACTTCCAACACACATCGTCACTTCACCCTCAACTAGTCTTATTTTATTCTGTAACTCCTATTTCGAGTTACTAATCTTAGCAACCGAACAAGTATCAAATACTCAGGGGCTACTATAAACACTAGTAAGGCACACATCAATAATCTGTATATCACATATACCATTGTTCACTTTGCCATCCTTCTTATCCACCAAATATTCAGGGCATTTCCGCTTCCAGTGACCATTTCCTTTGCAGTGTAAGCACTCAGTTTTGGGCTTTGGTTCAGCTTTGGGCTTCTTCGCGGGAGTGACAACTTGCTTGTCATTCTACTTGAAGTTCCCTTTCTTTCCCTTTGCCCTTTTCTTGAAACTAGTGGTCTTGTCAATCATCAACACTTAATGCTCTTTTCTTGATTTCTACCTTCGTCGATTTCAACATCACGAAGAGCTCGGGAATCATTTTCATCATCCCTTGCATACTATAGTTCATCATGAAGTTCTAGTAACTTGGTGATGGTGACTAGAGAACTCTGTCAATCACTATCTTATCTGGAAGATTAACTCCCACTTGATTCAAGCGATTGTAGTACCCAGACAATCTGAGCACATGCTCACTAGTTGAGCAGTTCTCCTCCATCTTTTAGCTATAGAACTTGTTGGAGACTTCATACCTCTCAACTCGGGTATTTTCTTGAAATATTAACTTCAACCCCTGGAACATCTCATATGGTCCATGACGTTCAAAATGTCTTTGAAGTCCTGATTCTAAGCCGTTAAGCATGGTGCAGTAAACTATCAAGTAGTCATCATACCGAGCTTTGTCAAACGTTCATAACGTCTACATCTTCTCCTGCAATAGGTGTGTCACCTAGCGGTGCATCAAGGACATAATTCTTCTGTGCAGCAATGAGGATAAACCTCAGATCACGGACCCAGTCCGCATCATTGCTACTATCATCTTTCAACATGGTTTTTCTCTAGGAACATATCAAAATAAACATAGGGAAGCAACAACGCGAGCTATTGATCTACAACATAATTTGCAAAATACTATCAGGACTAAGTTCATGATAAATTAAAGTTCAATTAATCATATTATTTAAGAACTCCCACTTAGATAGACATCCATCTAATCATCTAAGTGATCACGTGATCCAAATCAACTAAACCATGTCCGATCATCACGTGAGATGGAGTAGTTTTCAATGGTGAACATCACTATGTTGATCATATCTACTATATGATTCACGCTCGACCTTTTGGTCTCCAGTGTTCCAAGGCCATATCTGTATATGCTAGGCTCGTTAAGTTTAACCTGAGTATTTCGCGTGTGCAACTTTTGCACCCGTTGTATTTGAACGTAGAGCCTATCACACTCGATCATCACGTGGTGTCTCAGCACGAAGAACTTTCGCAACGGTGCATACTCAGGGAGAACACTTATACCTTGAAATTTAGTGAGAGATCATCTTGTAATGCTACCGTCAATCAAAGCAAAATAAGATGCATAAAGGATAAACATCACATGCAATCAATATAAGTGATATGATATGGTCATCATCATCTTGTGCTTGTGATCTCCATCTCCGAAGCATCATCATGATCACCATCGTCACCGGCGCGACACCTTGATCTTCATCGTAGCATCCTTGCTGTTTCGCCACCTATTGCTTCTACGACTATCACTACCGCTTAGTGATAAAGTAAAGCAATTACAGGGCGTTTGCATTGCATACAATAAAGCGACAACCATATGGCTCCTGCCAGCTGCCGATAACTCAGTTACAAAATATGATCATCTCATACAATAAAATATAGCATCACATCTTGACCATATCACATCACATCACAACATGCCCTGCAAAAACAAGTTAGATGTCCTCTACTTTGCTGTTACAAGTTTTACGTGGCTGCTACGGGCTAAGCAAGAACCGTTCTTACCTACGCATCAAAACCACAACGATAGTTCGTCAAGTTAGTGCTGTTTTAACCTTCTCAAGGACCAGGCGTAGCCATACTCGGTTCAACTAAAGTTGGAGAAAATGACACCCGCCAGCCACCTGTGTGCAAAGCACGTCGGTTGAACCAGTCTCGCGTAAGCGTACGCGTAATGTCGGTCCGGTTTGCTTCATCCAACAATACCGCCGAACCAAAGTATGACATGCTGGTAAGCAGTATGACTTGTATCGCCCATAACTCACTTGTCTTCTACTCGTGCATATAACATCTACGCATAAAACCTGGCTCGGATGCCACTGTTGGGGAACGTAGTAATTTCAAAAAAATTCCTATGCACATGCAAGATCATGGTGATGCATAGCAATGACAGGGGAGAGTGTTGTCCATGTACCCTCGTAGACCGAAAGCGGAAGCGTTAGAACAACACGCTTGATGTAGTTGTACGTCTTCACGGCCCGACCGATCAAGCACCAAAAGCACGGCACCTCCGAGTTCTAGCACACGTTCAGCTCGATGACGTCCCTCGAACTCCGATCCAGCCGAGTGTTGAGGGAGAGTTCCGTCAGCACGACGGTGTGGTGACGATGATGATGTTCTACCGTCGTAGGGCTTCTCCTAAGCACCACTATAATATTATCAAGGAAGACTATGGTGGAGGGGGCACCGCACACGGCTAAGAGATCAATGATCTGTTGTTGTCTCTATGGGGTGCCCCCCTCCTCCGTATATAAAGGGGAGTGGAGGAGAGGGCCAGCCAAGGGGAGGAGGCGCGCCCAAGGGGGGCAATCCTACTCCAAGTAGGATTCCCCCCTCTTTCCTAGTCCAAGTAGGAGAGGGGAAGGAAGGGAAGGAGAAGGAGAAGGAAGGAGAGGGAGGAAAAAGAGGAAAGGGGGGCTGGCCCCCTAGTCCAATTCAGTTTGGGCTAGGGGGGGCCGCGCGCCCTGCCTCCTCCCTTCCACCACTTGGCCCATGAGGCCCATTGCTTCTTCCTCGTATTCTCGTAACTCCCCGGTTCCCCCGAAAATACCCGAATCACTCGGAACCTTTCCGATGTCCGAATATAGTTGTCCAATATATCGATCTTTATGTCTCGACCATTTCGAGACTCCTCGTCATGTCCGCGATCTCATCCGGGACTCCGAACTACATTCGGTACATCAAATCACATAAACTCATAATACAATCGTCATCAAACTTTAAGCGTGCGGACCCTACGGGTTCGAGAACTATGTAGACATGACCGAGACACGTCTCCGGTCAATAACCAATAGCGGAACCTGGATGCTCATATTGGCTCCCACATATTCTACGAAGATCTTTATCGGTCAAACCGCATAACAACATACGTTGTTCCCTTTGTCATCGGTATGTTACTTGCCCGAGATTCGATCGTCGGTATCTCAATACCTAGTTCAATCTCGTTACCGGCAAGTCTCTTTACTCGTTCCGTAATAGATCATCCCGCAACTAACTCATTAGTTGCAATGCTTGCAAGGCTTAAGTGATGTGCATTAGCGAGAGAGCCCAGAGATACCTCTTCGTCAATCGAAGTGACAAGTAATAATCTCGAAATATGCCAACTCAACATGTACCTTCGGAGACACCTTTAGAGCTCCTTTATAATCACCCAGTTATGTTGTGACGTTTGGTAGCACACAAAGTGTTCCTCCTGTAAACGGGAGTTGCATAATCTCATAGTCATAGGAACATGTATAAGTCATGAAGAAAGCAATAGCAACATACTAAACGATCAAGTGGTAAGCTAACGGAATGGGTCAAGTCAATCACATCATTCTCTAATGATGTGATCCCGTTAATCAAATGACAACTCATGTCTATGGTTAGGAAACTTAACCATCTTTGATTAACGAGCTAGTCAAGTAGAGGCATACTAGTGACACTATGTTTGTCTATGTATTCACACATGTATTAAGTTTCCGGTAAATACATTTCTAGCATGAATAATAATAATTTATCATGAAATAAGGAAATAAATAATAACTTTATTATTGCCTCTCACTATAAGTCTTGCAAGCAATGTAGCTAATGAGTTAGTTACGAGATGATGCATTACGTAACGAGTAAAGAGACTTGCCGGTAACGAGATTGAACTAGGTATTGAGATACAGACGATCGAATCTCGGGCAAGTAACATATCGATGACAAAGGGAACAACGTATGTTGTTATGCGGTTTGACCGATAAAGATCTTCGTAGAATATGTGGGAACCAATATGAGCATCCAGGTTCCGCTATTGGTTATTGACCGGAGATGTGTCTCGGTCATGTCTACATTATTCTCGAACCCGTAGGGTCTGCACGCTTAAAGTAAGATGAAAGTTATATTATGAGTTTATGTGTTTTGATGTACCGAAGGTTGTTCGGAGTCCCGGATGTGATCACAGACATGACGAGGAGTCTCGAAATGGTCGAGACATGAAGATCGATATATTGGACGACTATATTTGGACACTGGAAAGGTTCCAGGTGAGATTGGGACAATACCGGAGCTCTGGGAGGTTATCAGAACCCCCGGGAGGTATATGGGCCTTATTGGGCCTAAGTGGAAAGGAGGGGTGTCGGTGTCAAAACCGGCGGATCTCGGGTAGGGGGTCCCGAACTGTGCGTCTAGGCGGATGGTAACAAGAGACGTGGGACACGATGTTTTACCTGTGTTCGGCCCTCTCGATGGAGGTAAAACCCTACGTCCTGCTTGATTAATATTGATGATATGGGTATTACAAGAGTGGATCTACCACGAGATCAAGGAGGCTAAACCCTAGAAGCTAGCCTATGGTATGATTGTTGTAATGTATGTTGTCCTACGGACTAAGGCCTTCCGGTTTATATAGACACCGGAGGAGGCTAGGGTTACACAGAGTCGGTTACAATGGTAGGAGATCTACATATCCGTATTGCCAAGCTTGCCTTCCACGCCAAGGAAAGTACCATCCGGACACGAGCCGGAGTCTTCAATCTTGTATCTTCGTAGTCTTGGAGTCCGGCGGATATTGATAGTCCGGCTGTCCGGACACCCGCTAGTCCAGACTCCTCGGAGCCCCCACCAAGCTTCAATGACGATAAGTCCAAATAGCGTTCATAGTCTTGGCGTTGCAAGGCGGGTTCTCCTTCAAATTCCATGTACCGCGAACGATGTCCGCTTCATCTTGAATACTGTGTTCCTCGGCTTCTACGCCAAATAATGGCCCTCTTCCACGCGTCGCATGAATGCGAAAAGCCAGGGTGTCTTTTGCATTTCACCCCCAAATTGTGCGAGTCGCCCGCCTATAAAAGAGGCGAGAATCCAGATCCAAACCACACCGTCTTCCTCCCGCGAATACTCCATCGAAGCGCCTTTGACCTAGAAATCCATTCCACCATGGATCGTCAACGCGGCTCTTCTTCACGCGCTCCCAGCCTACCGCCGGGGAATTGGAGGAGGTGCTCTATTTCGCACAACGAGCTAGTGAAGCTCCAAACGGAGGGATTCCTCCCTCCGGCCTTCATGGTCCCAGTCCGGGCCGGACTGGTTACTTATCAAGGTGGGAGACAGGCGGAGGACACTCCAAGCCCCAATAAGGGGGAGCGAGTATGTTTTGTCCCTTATCTGATAAGGGGACTCGGATTTCCAATACATCCGTTCCTCCGCGGGCTCTGAAGTTCTACGGACTCCAGCTCCACCACCTCCGCCCGCCTCATCACGCATATCGCGGGCTACGTAGCTCTTTGTGAGCTGTTCCTGGGCATCGAGCCCCATTTTGCATTGTGGAAGAGGCTGTTTTGCCTCGTACCCCGTTCTCACCAGGGGTCCATATATCAAGTGGGCGGCGCCGAAATATGGCGCATCGCGGGACCGGATACCTATCCGTACTCCCAAGAAGGCGTCCAAGATCGGCCTCGGAGTGGTTTTATATAGGAGACGCTCCGCTGCGGACCAGATCCGGATCGCCCCCCGGAGTTTAGTGCTGCTCCCTTGAATAAACGCCTCAGCTGGCGTCCACGGAGCCCCCGATTTGAGGAAGACAAGAGCGTCCATTATTTGATGGGCCGGATAAGATTAATGGCTCATTCCGGCTTGACCATGATCGGAGTCATGGCGACATGCATCAAGCGAGGGGTACAGCCACTACAATACAGAGGCCACCCCATGTGGGATTTCAACAGGGAAGACGATGCCACCCGGCACGGCCGCAAAGGGCCGGATTCGACCGAGGATCTGGTAAAGATCTTGTCCGGCCTGTACAAGGGGGAGAAGGAGGACTTCCTTCGAACGAACCCTTTGAATGGGTTTTCCATGATCAACCCTAGAGGATGGGTAAGCGAACACCTTGAAGGGCTCTACCCATGCTTTCGAAGTTTATGCTTCTTACATTATGTCTTCGGCGCAGGATCTACGCCGGACTGTGGAGGACATGGTGAGTCTGCTCCAACCCGGGATCGAAGGATCCTGGATCCGCCTCGAAGAGGACCCGGACATCGAGGTGGAGCTGATCGACGGGGTGTATCACCAGCTTAGCATAAATAATGCTTCGGTCGCCATTACGGCAGACTACCCCGGACTAAGTCCGGCTTCCCAGGTGACCGCGACCGAAGTCCGGACACCGTTATCTCTTCCCCGCCCATTTCGACCTTCGCGAACGATGGTATTTTGCAGAAGCGCCTTTCTACGGCAGAAGCCGAGCCAGCGGTGACCAACAGAGGCCATCCAAACCAGCGGCGGAAAAAGGCGCGGTCGCGAATGGAAGCGTCGCCGCAAAGGTATAGCTTCGATTCAATTTTGAACAACGTTAGGAAACACTGAGTGCTCATGATCTTTGTAGGAGAAAAAGCGCTCGCCGGACTGCGAGCGCAGGAATTGCCGATCCGACCAACACCGGCCACGCTCCAGCGCCCAGCCTGGAGGGGGAGGCAAGCGCAAGACGCGGGCCAGATCCTTCTCCAACGGAGGATACCGACAGACTGTCCGCCACCAAGTGCGAGGTGGAGAGCGCCATGAACCATAGGCGCCACGACAAGATATTCGTGAAGCGTGCTTTTCCCCTGAGGCATTGGATGCCTTTAACGCAGGGGACGCGCATCTCTGTGCCGCTCAAAATGGTTTTACCAGAGCCACGGAGCAGTATGTGAAAGACACACGGGTAAGAGAATTTCAATGGTTGTATATACCAGTAGCCCCCGAGACTTAAAGTAGTTTATGCAAACTGATTTATGGATCATTTGAAAATGCAGGCACTTACCAAGAAGAACGCCCAGATGTCTCGGGAGCTGCAAGATTGCAAGGCCCAACAGGAGGCCGCACTTGCTACCGCAGGAGGAGATGCAAAGACCCCTCCTGGTAACACATTTTTATTAACCAACATAAGCGCTGTGCGGCGTGCGCGCAAGTCTAATAATGACATTGTAGGTACCGCCGGACAAGATCCGGATAGGCAAGTATTGCTGCACCAGCTAAAGGCCGGCGAGAGTGTGCTGAATAGGGTTCAGCAGGAAAGGAACAAGCTCTAGGATGCCAATGCCAAGCTCGGAGAAGAGCTAAAAGGAGAATCAGCGTCTTCGTCGCGGCATTTATAGTAAGTGCTTGAGCGAACTCTTTTGAAAAGAAGAGTTCGGCGAGGAAGTATTTTGACATGATATGTCTTGTAGGTATACTCACGGGTCGTCCTGCAGAGGAGATGCCCATATCAATGGGTGATCAACTTCCCGAACTGTTGCAGCTACTCGAACGAGTTCGGCAGGCAATGAGCGGCGTCGTTCAGGCTTTATGGCCAGCCCTCACCCTACCCGAGAGCCTCGGGGACCTTGCGGAGAAGCTGCAGGGAGTGCAGCAGCGCTTCCGTTTGTGGAAGATTTCGGCTTGCCGTCAAGGTGCCAGGGAGGCTTGGGCCATGGTGAAGACGCGGTACAAGAAGGCGGATCCCAACCACATGGCCGAAGTTGGACCGGTGGGACCCGATGGGAAGGAGATCCTTGTGAGTTTAGTGTACAACCAAGTAGAGTTGGCTGCTAAATTTTCTCAACGGGACTGTAAACTAGACAGCCTGTTAGATGGGATTGAGGAGGAATACAATCAGTAAATTTGACAATGTATGTTCTCCTTTAAAGTGACATAGGAAATGCCTTCTAACCGGATTGTAGATCGTTTGTCTTTGCCGACCTTTTCGCTTCGACCTCGGGACCCCAGAGTCCGGAGTGTGTCCGAATACCTTTTTGGTTAAGAAACAACCATGGTATGCATGGAGACCAGGCGTAGGGGTCATTAGTGGTTTATCAGACAAGTGCCCAACTAGTTATGTTATATTACATGGTTAGTATGAAACATCTTCCAGGGAGAATAGTTCCGTTAAGGGTTCCTTTCGCTGGGAGGCATGCCCTAAAGTGCATGTCCGGACTGCAAAGAAAGCAGTAAAACATCTGGGGGCAGATGGATAAAATAGGTAAAAAGTCATCTTTTGAATCACCGACCGAATATTCCCTTAAGAACGCTAGCTTTCGGCTTCACCCGACCGAGGTACACATCCGGTGACCCGCGAGAACAATCGCAGAGGTGCTCAATTTACCTCCTAGCCGAACAATCGGGAATGTAGGGGTAAGCACAGGAGCCAGGCAACCCAGCTTGGCCAAAACTTAAGTCATATCAATGCATATAATGGCGAGTAAAAGGTACATGTGGAAGCTTGACACATGTCTTTGGGTATGAAACTCAGATAATTGAGCTTCGTAAAAGAAGCCCCGTGAATAATGAGTGCGGATAGCACATCATGCGTATGCAAAGAATGCGAAAATAGGCTCGGAAGGGCTTTTAAGTAAAAAGGATAAAAAGAGAAACAAAAGACAGCCAAGTGTAAAAGTTTGGGCGAGGAAGGGGCGAACTCTTAGTCGGCGCTAGGCATAAAAACCGTGGAAGGGGGCTGCCTTCCATGGGTTCGGCTCGAGTCGGTTATCCGACGCATTTTAATGAAACGGTATGCTCCGCCGGTCAGGACTTGATCGATAATGAAGGGGCCCTCCCATTTGGGCTTGAGCTTGTCCTTTTTCTTGTCCGGCAGGCGTAGAACTAGTTCACCAACGTTGTAAGTCTTGGCCCGTACTTCTCTGCTTTGATATCTTCGGGCCTGCTGCTGATAGAATGCGGAACGAGCCTTCGCGACGTCACGTTCTTCCTCCAATGTGTCCAAGCTGTCCTGCCGATCAAGCTCGGCCTCTCTTTCCTCATACATGCGCACTTGAGGTGAGTCATGAATAATGTCACAGGGCAAGACTGCCTCTGCGCCGTATACCATAAAAACGGTGTGAATCCGGTAGTACGGTTAGGCGTTGTCCGCAGCCCCCAGAGTACGGAGTCGAGCTCCTCGACCCATTGTGTGTCGGATTTAGTAAGTGACCTCACTAATCTGGGTTTAATTCCGCTCATGATTAGACCATTTGCTCTTTCCACTTGACCGTTGGTTTGAGGGTGATAAACTGAAGCATAGTCGAGCTTGATGCCCATATTTTTGCACCATGACTTAACCTCGTCGGCTGTGAAGTTCGTGCCGTTGTCGGTGATGATGCTGTGGGGGACTCCGTAACGGTGTACCACCCCTGATATAAAGTCTATCACTGGTCCGGACTCTGCCGTTTTGACAGGTTTGGCCTCTATCCATTTGGTGAATTTATCCACCATGACCAATAGGTACCTTTGCTTGTGGGTTCCCCTTTAAGGGTCCAACCATGTCAAGCCCCGGACATGAACGGCCGTAATGGGTATGGTTTTGAGGGCGGTGGGTGGCATATGGCTCGATTAGCAAAGAGTCGACAACCAACGCATCGCCGGACCAAGTCTGTCGTCTGCCGGGGCGTCGGCCAATAAAATCCTATCGGAATGCCTTTCCTACAAGGGCCGGGCTGCTGCGTGGTGTCCGCCTAGTCCGCATGAATTTCAGCCAGGAGGTTTCGCCCTTCTTCTTCGGAGATACACCTTTGAAGGACTCCGGTGGTACTTTTCTTATAAAGTTCTCCCTCATGAACCTTGTAGGCCTTCGATCGCCGGACTATGCAGCGGGCCTCATTTGGTCTTCGGGAAGTTCCTGCCTAAGTAAGTAGGCTAGGAAAGGTTCTGTCCACGCAGCGATTACTGCCATTATGACGTGGGCGGAGGGTGTTATGTCATCTGCCGAATCACCGGTTGGTGCGGTTTTCTTCGGTTTGTCACTACCGGGCTCCTCTTCCCATAGTATGGATGGCTTGAAGAGCCGTTCCAAGAAGATATCAGGAGGGACGGCATCACGCTTCGCACCGATGCGTGCCAATACGTCGGCCGCCTGGTTATTATCTCGAGCTATGTGATGGAATTCTAGTCCTTCAAACCGAGCTGACATTTTTAGGACAGCGTTGCGATATGCTGCCATTTTCGGATCCTTGGCGCCAAAGTCTCCATTTATTTGGGATATTGCAAGGTTTGAATCGCGCACTTCTAGGCGTTGAATGCCCATGGAGATCGCCATCGGAGACCATGTAACGAGGCCTCGATTCGGCTGCATTGTTGGAGTCCGTGTACATTATTTAAAGTACATCTTGGATCAGATCTCCGGTGGGGACGCCAAGTCGATCGCCATTGACCCGATCCGCCAACATTTTGGAGCCGTCGAAATGCATAATCAATTGGAGTATGCGCCGTACTCTTTAGGGAGTTCGGCTTTAGTCCATTCGGCGACGAAGTCAGCCAAAACTTGTGACTTTATAGCTCGTCGAGGTTTATAAGTTATGTCGAATGGTAAGAGCTCAATGGCCCATTTTGCAATCCTGCCCGTTATCGAACACTCTTGAAAGTAGTGCCGGAGTTTCCGGGACGCCATGAACACCGCATATGCTATCTTCTGATAGTGCGGGTAACGGGATTTGCAGGGGGTTAACACAGTGGATACATAGTACACTGGTTTTTGAAGAGGAAATTTATGCCCTTCTGTCACTCGTTCGACGACGAGGACCGCGCTTACACCTTGATGCGTTGCTGCGATGTATAACAACATTGGTTCGCCCAAAGTGGGCGCAGCCAGGACCGGATTTGTTGCCAATATGGCCTTTATTTCTTCGATCCGGCGGTGGCGGCATCATCCACTCGAAGTGTTGATGCGCCTAAGGAGGCGATAGAGGCAGCGCCTTTTCTCCTAAGCGGGAGATAAATGCTTAGGGCTGCCACGCATCCTGTTAATTTTGTATTTGTTTGAGGTCTTTAGGAGTATCCAAGCGTGATGAGCTCGGATTTTAGCGGTTTGCTTCAATTCCTCTACGGATCTGATGAAGCCCGGAGCTTTCCGGTGATGCGCCAAAACGCATTTTTCCGATTCAGCTTGATGTCATATGCTTTGAGGTTGTCGAATGTGAGCCTCAAATCGTCTACTAAGGTTTCGACGTTTTGTTTTGACGACTCGTCGTCTCGATGCCTCGATTGTTTTGCCGATCTGGGTGGCGGACATGTTTGAATCATGCGCTGATATGTTGCACGGCGTTTTTGAGTCGAAGGGCATCGTGTTGAAGCGAAATGGTCCATATGGAGTGATGAATGCCGTTGCGGCAGGTCTGCTTCGCCATCTTGATTTGATGATAGCCAGAGTATGCGTCCAGGAAGCACAACGAATCGTGCCCTGCTGTGGCATCGATAATTTGGTCGATGCGGGGGAGAGGGAAGGGATCCTTTGGGCAAGCCTTATTGAGGTCTTTAAAATCGACACAGAGGCGCCAGGATTTATCTTTCTTTGGTACCATCACCAGATTTGCTAGCCAGTCCGGATGTTTTATATCTCTAATGAATCCGGCTTCCAATAGTTTGGCTAGCTCTTCTCCCATTGCTGTCTTTTGGGTTGAAAAATCGCCAAGAGCCTATTTGATAGCTTAAATCCTTTTAGGATGTTTAGGCTGTGTTACGCCAACTGCGAGGATACCGGGCATGTCCAAGGATGCCAAAGCGAAGATATCCCAATTTTCCGAAGAATTCGCGCGATCAGCGTCTACTTGAGGTTCAACTGTGCTTGATGGAGGCCGTCTTTGTTGGGTCCGTTGGATGGACCTGGAATTTTATTATCTCGCTCTGCTGGTTTGAAGGAGGTGGACTTGGATCTTTTATCGAGTATCACATCGTCCTGTTCACCGTAGAGCGCTTGTGTGATGAGTTCCTCTGCCGCTAAGGCTTCGGATAGTGCCTCGAGGGCTAGTGCGGCTGTCTTGTTTTTGGCGCGGAGTGCTATGTCCGGATCACTAGCGAGAGTGATTATTCTGCTGGGCCCAGGCATTTTGAGCTTCATGTACCCGTAATGAGGTATTGCTTGAAAAATTGTGAATGCCTCTTGTCCTAATATGGCGTGATACCCACTGCTGAACGAGGCCACCTGGAACGTGACTTCTTCGGATCTGTAATTGTCCGGAGAGCCGAACACCACATCGAGTGTGATTTTTCCGGCAGCGCACTTCCCGCTAGGGATTATTCCTCTAAAGGTTGTCTTTGCTTCGCTCATCTGGCTCCAATCGATTTCCATTTTTTGCGAGTTTCCTCATAAATGAGGTTTAGTCCGCTGCCGCCATCCATGAGGACTTTTGTTCATCGAAAGCCGTCCACTATGGGACTAAGTACCAAAGTCTTGGTGGGGCTCTCGTTGTTCGGAATGTGGGCTCGTCGCTGGCATTGAAGGTAATAGCTGTGTCGCTCCATGGATTTGCTGTTGCTACTTGGTATACTTCGTGAGTTCGCGGATTATTCGTTTCGCATATTATTTGTGAAAGTCTCAAGACTGTTGATACCGTGCTGGTATTGTTGGAGTGGTTTCGAGCTAGAAGCTCTTCGCCACTTTTGGCCACCGCTGTAATATCCAACATGCTCGAAGGCTATGTGTTGGGACGGCTCCTCTCGTACTATGAAGCTTACAGGTCCATTGAGCCATCCCTCGATGACGGTTCCGTTTCCCTCATTGGGTTTTTGTTTTTCGTTTTTGCATCCGGGGCTGAGTGTAAGGCGCCCTTTTCTCGCGGATCGGGTTTGGGGCGGATTATCCCAAAATTGATTTTCGGTTTTCCGGAAACTCTCCATCGCACAGTACTTTCGTTCAATGGATGCCAGATCGGTGAAGCGTGTAATTTTGCGACGATCAATGGCGTTTAGTATTCCCTTGTCCGTGCAGTTATTGCAGAAGATTGATATTGCGTTTTCCTCTCGGCGGTCCTTTATCCTGTCCATAACCGTGGAATCGCCCGAGAGTGATGTAATTGTTTGATGGCTCTTGCCATATTAGAGATAGATCGCATATGTCTGGGCGGGTGGGTGGATTAAAATCCGGATCCCTTCCCATCTTGTGGCTCAAAGGCCAAGGGGTTTCCGAATTCGGAAGTTTGGTTTGCTGGGCACAATCCAGCGAGTCCGGGGCGATGCATGATTTTAAGTTCAATGCTCGATCAAAGTCCGTCCCTCTGCGGGAATCCGGCATGGACGGTTCGGGAATCCGGACATGAAGTGTTTTCAACACTGGCAAAGAGTTGCCGTATTGCTCCTCTACCACTGCGACGTGGTGGGTGGCCTGGGGAGAGTTAATCTCTCTCAGATTGGTTTTAGGCCCAATCTGGTTGTAGTCCGTAGCGACTCCCAGGGCGGCGATGCGATCCAAGAGCTCGTTAACAGACGAGAGCTCTATTGGATCTAACTGTTCGGCAGCTTTAGGGCTGACGCGAAGATTGCTTCCGACGACTTGAGAAGTCATTGCCGAAGCGGCGGCCGGACAGGCGGTCATGAGAAACCACCAAGCCGGATAGTTTGGCGGCGGCCAAGGCCCTCCGGCGAAAACACCGTCTTTGAAGGCGGGTGGAGGCATCCGCTCTATCGGTGGCGACACGAGGAACTCTCAATGAAAGCACCAATGTCGGTGTCAAAACCGGCGGATCTCGGTAGGGGTCCCGAACTGTGCGTCTAGGCGGATGGTAACAAGAGACGAGGGACACGATGTTTTTACCTGTTTCGGGCCCTCTCGATGGAGGTAAAACCCTCGTCCCGCTTGATTAATATTGATGATATGGGTATTACAAGAGTGGATCTACCACGAGATCAAGGAGGCTAAACCCTAGAAGCTAGCCTATGGTATGATTGTTGTAATGTATGTTGTCCTACGGACTAAGGCCCTTCAGTTTATATAGACACCGGAGGAGGCTAGGGTTACACAGAGTCGGTTACAATGGTAGGAGATCTACATATCCGTATTGCCAAGCTTGCCTTCCACGCCAAGGAAAGTACCATCCGGACACGAGCCGGAGTCTTCAATCTTGTATCTTCGTAGTCTTGGAGTCCGGCGGATATTTATAGTCCGGCTGTCCGGACACCCCCTAGTCCAGGACTCCCTCAAGGCGAAAGGAGCAAGGGAGGGCCCCCCAAGCCCAATCCGAATTGGGAGGGGGGCTGGCCCCCATTTCCTTCCTCCCTCCTTCCTCTTCCTTCCCTCTCCCTCTCCTAATAGGAAAGGGGGGAGTCATACTCCCGGTGGGAGTTGGACTCCCCCTAGGGCGTCAAGCACCCCTTGGCGGCCCCTCCTCCACTCCTTTATATACGGGGGAGGGGGGCACCCCATAGACACAACAATTGATCTCTTGATCTCTTAGCCATGTGCGGTGCCCCCCTCCACCATAGTTCTCCTCGATTATATTGTAGTGGTGCTTAGGCGAAGCCCTGCGATGGTAGAACATCAGGACCGTCACCACGCCGTCGTGCTGACGGAACTCTTCCCCGACATTCTGCTGGATCGGAGTACGTGGGACGTCATCGAGCTGAAGTGTGCAAGAACTTGGAGGTGCCAAAGTTTCGGTGCTTGATTGGTCGGGCCGTGAAGACGTACGACTACATCAACCGCGTTGTGCTAATGCTTCCACTTTCGGTCTACGTGGGTACGTGGACAGACTCTCCCCTCTCATTGCTATGCATCACAATGATCTTGCGTGTGCGTAGGATTTTTTTTGAAATTACTATGTTCCCCAACATGGGGTACACCCTGCACTACCTCACAACCCCCATCGGTGGCATTGATCCTCCATAAAGAACGCTAGAGGCCATACGTGTTTCCAAGCTTAACGTGTGGCTCACACTTCAGAAAAAGGTGCTGGAGGTCTCCGCTCGTGAAGCCCGATGGAACGAGACGATGACACAAGAATGATTGCATCGGCCATGCCGTCAACTGGGGAACTGATGTCTTCTAGAACTACGTCGATATTTCCCCAAAGAGGAAGGGATGATGCAGTATAGCGACGGTAGGTATTTCCCTCAGTGATGAGACCAAGGTTATCGAACCAGTAGGAGAACCTCCTCACACCACGTGAACAACACCTGCACACAAATAACAAATACTCGCAACCCGACGTGTTAAAGGGGTTGTCAATCCCTTTCGGGTAAGACGCCTCAAGATAGGCAAATAATGTGAGGTAAAAGTGGTAGATAGGATAAATATATCGCGGGACAAATAAATTGCAGCAAGGTATTTTGTATTTTTGGTTTAATAGATCTAAAAATAAAAGCAAAGGAAAATAGATCGCAAAGGCAAATATGATGAAAAGAGACTCGGGGGGCGTATGTTTCGCTAGTGGCTTCTCTCGAGAAAAATAGCAAACGATGGGAAAACAATTACTGTTGGGAAATTGATAGAACTTCAAATAATCATGACGATATCCAGGCAATGATCATTATATAGGCATCACGTCCAAGATTAGTAGACCGACTCCTGCCTGCATCTACTACTATTACTCCACACATCGACCGCTATCCAGCATGCATCTAGTGTATTAAGTTCATGGAGAAACGGAGGAATGCAATAACAACGATGACATGATGTAGACAAGATCTATTTATGTAGAAATAGACCCCATCGTGTTATCCTTAATAGCAATGATACATACGTGTCATTTCCCTTTCTGTCACTGTGATCGAGCACCATATGATCGAACCCATCACAAAGCACCTCTTCTCATTGCAAGATAAATAGATAAAGTTGGCCAAACGAAACCCAAATATCGGAGAAGAAATACGAGGCTATAATCAATCATGCATATAAGAGATCAAAGAAGACTCCAATTACTTTCATGGATAAAACATAGATCTAATCATAAACTCAAAGTTCATCGGATCCCAACAAACACACCACAAAAGACTTACATCATATGGATCTCCAAGAGACCATTGTATTGATAATCAAGAGAGAGAGAGAGAGAGAGAGAGAGAGAGAGAGAGGAAGCCATCTAGCTACTAACTATAGACCTGTAGGTCTACAAAGAACTACTCAATCATCATCGGAGAGGCACCAATGGAAGTGGTGAACCCCTCCGTGATGGTGTCTAGATTGGATCTGGTGTTTCTGGACTCTGCGGCAACTGGAATTGATTTTCATTGACTACCCTACAGTTTCTAGAATATTGGGGTATTTATAGAGCAAAGAGGCGGTTCAGGGGGCACCCGAGGTGGGCACAACCCACCTGGGCGCGCCTG
The DNA here is from genome assembly GCA_021437245.1 of Aegilops speltoides. NCBI lineage: Eukaryota > Viridiplantae > Streptophyta > Magnoliopsida > Poales > Poaceae > Aegilops > Aegilops speltoides. The sequence continues at coordinate 59,109,431 of CM038144.1, read as the reverse complement.
GGTCTCCGGGCGCGCCCTGGTGGGTTGTGCTCCCCTCGGAGCACACCCCAGGTGCTTTCCTGGCCCACCGGATGTCTTCTGGCCCAAAAAAAATCCTCAAGAAGTTTCGCTGCATTTGGACTCCGTTTGATATTGATTTCCTGCGATGTAGAAAACATGCAGAAAACAACAACTGGCACTAGGCACTATGTCAATAGGTTAGTACCAAAAAATGATATAAAATGACTATAAAATGATTGTAAAACATCCAAGAATGATAATATAACAGCATGGAAGAATCAGAAATTATAGATACGTTGGAGACGTATCATCATCCCCAAGCTTAATTCCTGCTTGTCCTCGTGTAGGTAAATGATAAAAACAAATTTTTTGATGTGGAATGCTGCCTAACATGTTCATCACATTTCTTTTCTTTATAGCGTGGACATTTTGAATTTGTTACGATTCAAAGCAATAGTCTAGTTTTGACATGAAGACTTTAATACTCAAGCATACCAACAAGCAACCATGTCTTTGAAAATATCAACACTAAAAAAGTTATCCCTAGCCCATTATGCCCAACCATTGATCCATTCATGGAACACACTCGAATATTAGCTACACCCAATGCTCAAATACGATCATAGTGCCCCTTAGTTGGTGCTTTATGAGAGAAGATGGAGACTCAAATTCAAAATAAAAATTGCATAAGTAAAATAAAGGCCCTCTTCGGAGGGAAGTAGGGATTTGTAGAGGTGCCAGAGCTGAAAGCTTAAATTGAGAGATAAAAACATTTTTGAGAGGCATACTTTTCCCACCAAAAAACGACTTACATCTCCCAATACTCTCCATGCTAGATACATCATAGGCGGTTCCCAAACAGAAAATAAAGTTTATTCCTTTTTCCACCATTACTTTCACTTTCCATGGCTAACCGTATCCACGGGTGCCCTCCATACCAACACTTTCCAAGGAATTTATTATTTGACAATATAAAGTAAATTCATTTTTTCATTTTGAGACCGGGCATCCCTAATACCTTTGTCGTACTCTCGTGCAATGACAAGTGAATAAACACTCATCGTGAGAATAACACATCTAGCATGGAAAATATTGGCCACCCTTCACCGCCTCGCGAGCGGTAGAGCACACAAAAGAGAAGTTTATTTTGAAAACTAGAGATGGCACATGCAAATTTGCTTAGAACGGCATGGAAATACCGCATATAGGTAGGTATAGTGGACTCATAAGGCAAAACTGGTTTAAAGGGTTTTGGATGCACAAGTAGTGATCATACTTAGTGCAAAATGAAGGCTAGCAAAAAGATTGAGAAGCGACCAACCAAAAAGCAAAAAATCTCATACCCAAACATTAAGCATAAGTAACACCGAATAATGCACCATAAGTAGGATATAAACTTCATTGCATAACTATTGACTTTCGTGCTTGCATAGGGAATCACAAACCTTAACATCAATATTCTTACTAAAGCACAATTATTCATCAACATGACTCACATATCATATCGTCATATCTCAAAACCATTACTAAGAATCAAGTTTATTTTGTCCAATGATCTTCATGAAAGTTTTTATTATATCCTCCTTGGATATCTATCAGTTTGGGACTATTTTCATATGTTGCTTTTGATAAGCTCAAACAAATATAAGTGAAGAACATGAGCATAATTTTTCTTTCTCTCAAAATAATCAAAGTGAAGCAAGAGAGAATTTCTGAAAATTTTACTAACTCCCAAATAAATCTAAGTGAAGCATGAGAGCATTTCTTCAAAAATAACAAGGCACATCATGCTCAAAAAGATATAAGTGAGGCACTAGAGCAAATGCATAGCTCTAAAAATTTAAGTGAAGCATAGGAGCAAGCATAAAATAATTTTTGGATCTCTCAAAAAGGTGTGTCCAGAAAGGATTCAAGACTTAAAACACAAAGCAAAACAAGCAAAGACTCATATCATACAAGACACTCCAAGCAAAACTCATAATATGTGACGAATAAAAATATAGATTCAAGTAAAATACCGATGGTTGTTAGAAGAAAGCGGGGATGCCACTCAGGGGCATCCCCAAGCTTAGTTGCTTGCTACTTCTTGAATATTATCTTGAGGTGGCTAGGGCATCCCCAAGCTTAGCCTTTTGCTAATCCTTATTCCTTCATCCATCGTAAGATCACCCAAAACTAGAAAATTTCAATCACACAAAACTCAACAAACCTTCGTGAGATCCGTTAGTATAAGAAAGCAAACTACTACTATAAGTACTACTGCAAACCTTCTCATATTTTGTTTTTGCATTATATCTACCATATTCCAACTTTTATATGGCAAAAACTCATCAAATAAAACCATATAATCATCAAAACAAGCACATGACGCAAAGAAAACAGAATCTATCAAAAACAGGATAGTCTGTAGCAATCTGAATATTTCGAATACTTATGTAACTCCAAAAATTCTGAAAATCGGATTGATGTGAGCAATTTGTCTATTAATCTTATGCAAAATGATTCAACTCAAAAGCAAACTTCTGTTAAAAATGACAAATAATCTCGTGAGCGCAAAAGTTTCTGTTTTTTAGCAAGACCAAATCAACTTTCACCCAAATCATCCCAAAGGTCTTGCTTGGCACAAACACTAATTTAAACCACAAAAACACACCTGGCCAGAGGTATAATTGGGTATTTTATTGAAAACAGCAAGAAAACCAAAAAGCAAAAAGATACAAGTTGGTTTGCCTCCCAACCAGCGCTATCATTTTACGCCCCTAGCTAGGCATAACACGTAGATCTAAGTTTTATCATCCTTAGTCTTGTTTTCCTTGGAGGTGTTTGTGTCGAGAGGTTTTGTAAATAAAACAAAAAACACATCATACATGGAAACCTTAGCACTATCAAGTTGCTTTTCATCATAATCCCTTTGATTTCCGGTAGTGATCAAGAATAGTGTTGATTAACATCATTAAAAACTTGTTGGATCATATCTAAAACGGGGACTTGCTTCTTAAGATTCTCATCAAAGATTTGGTTATCCCCAAGCAAATGTCTCAAAGCATAATCACTATTCTAAAGAATTTCATAAACCACGTGGTTTTCACGATTCATGCCATAAAAATCAAAGATTTCCCTAGCTTCCCATATTATGTAGTCAAATTCATTCATCAAAACAAGAGTGGCTAACTTTTTAGCTTTAGGATTCTTTATAACGAGCAACTCATAGAACAATCTTTGCAAGGTAGGATGAGTATGGATAAATCTAGTTTCAAGTTTCAGAACAAGTGCCGAAATAGCTTCCGCAAAAGATTTAGTTCTTTTAAGTATAGGAATATCATCAAGACTAAACTTTCCGACATAGTTGAAAAATTCTTGGATATGTTCTTTTCCCATAAAATTCCCTTGCCCCAAGACAAAGTTTTGGCATCCAGATTACCCGTACGCTCCATTCTAGGAGTTAGGCCATCATCTGTTTATGCCATACCAAAATCACTCATGGTGACTTCACAACAAGATTGCACACAAAAACAAATCTGACGAGAAAACGACGAACGAAAAAGAGGGCGAATAAAATGGAATTTTTTTGTGAAGTGGGGGAGAGGAGAACGAGAGGCAAATGGGAAATAATGTAAATTGCGAGGAGATGAGATTTTTTTATTAGGAACCTGGTTGATGTTGAAGATCCTCCCCGGCAATTGCGCCAGAAATTCCTATTGATGTCTGCTAGAACTACAACGGTATTTCCCCAAAGAGAAAGGGATGATGCAGTATAGCGACGGTAGGTATTTACCTCAGTGATGAGACCAAGGTTATCGAACCAGTAGGAGAACCTCCTCACACTACGTAAACAACACCTGCACACAAATAACAAATACTCACAACCTGATGTGTTAAAGGGGTTATCAATCCCTTTCGGGTACAACGCCTCAAGATAGGCAAATAACGTGAGGTAAAAGTGGTAGATAGGATAAATAGATCGCGGAACAAATAAATTGCAGCAAGGTATTTTGTATTTTTGGTTTAATAGATCTAAAAATAAAAGCAAAGGAAAATAGATCGCAAAGGCAAATATGATGAAAAGAACCCTGACGGCCGTAGGTTTTGCTAGTGCCTTCTCTCGAAAAAAATAGCAAACGGTGGGAAAACAATTACTGTTGGGCAATTGATAGAACTTCAAATAATCATGACAGTATCCAGTCAATGATCATTATATAGGCATCACGTCCAAGATTAGTAGACCAACTCCTGCCTGCATCTACTACTATTACTCCACACATCAACCGCTATCCAGCATGCACGTAGTGTATTAAGTTCATGGAGAAATGGAGTAATGCAATAACAATAATGATGACATGATGTAGACAAGATCTATTTATGTAGAAATAGACCCCATCTTGTTATACTTAATAGCAACGATACATACGTGTCGTTTCCCTTTTTGTCACTGGGATCGAGCACCGTAAGATCGAACCCATCGCAAAACACCTCTTCCCATTGGAAGATAAATAGATCAAGTTGGCCAAACAAAACCTAAATATCGGAGAGGATATACGAGGCTATAATCAATCATGCATTTAATAGATCAAAGAAGACTCAAATAACTTTCATGGATAAAAACATAGATCTGATCATAAACTCAAAGTTCATCGGATCCCAACAAACACACCACAAAAGACTTACATCATATGTATCTCCAAGAGACCATTGTATTGATAATCATGAGAGAGAGAGAGAGAGAGAGAGAGAGAGGAAGCCATCTAGCTACTAACTATAGACCTGTAGGTCTACAAAGAACTACTCAATCATCATCGGAGAGGCACCAATGGAAGTGGTGAACCCCTCCGTGATGGTGTCTAGATTGGATCTGGTGTTTCTGGACTCTGCGGCAACTGGAATTGATTTTCATTGACTACCCTACAGTTTCTAGAATATTGGGGTATTTATAGAGCAAAGAGGCGGTTCAGGGGGCACCCGAGGTGGGCACAACCCACAGGCGCGCTGGTCTCGAGCGCCTACTGTGGGTTGTGCTCCCCTCGGAGCACCCCCAGGTGCTTTCCTGGTCCACAGGATGTCTTCTGGCCCAAAAAAATCCTCAAGAAGTTTCGCTGTGTTTGGACTCCGTGTGATATTGATTTCCTGCGATGTAAAAAACATGCAAAAAACAACAATTGACATTGGACACTATGTCAATAGGTTAGTACCAAAAAATGATATAAAATGACTACTAAATGATTGTAAAACATCCAATAATGATAATATAACAGCATGGAACAATAAAAAATTATAGATACATTGGAGACGTATCAGGAACCTCCTCAATGACCTCACCAACCTTGGTTGGGAGCAAGGAGTTGGTTTCAATGATCCAGCAGCGGAGCCAACAACACTCCCGTCACCGACCCCAGCCTGCGGCCTCCAAGCAGAGGTCGTGTTGGCAGACCGATTGCGAACTATGCTAGGAGATCCCACACTCCTGGGCAACCTCACCCACATGCTCCATGGGATGGTGGAACTTTGGGACAACATCTCGCGCTCCAGGGAAAGGCTGGCAGGTACTAAGAGCGTCCTGTCCGCTGCCAACCACCCAGCCCAAGAACAAGGACAAGGATCCATCTAGCGACTGGAGGCCGCGCCGACGGCCATAACCAGGTGACCATGCACTTGCAACAGCCGATATTGGTTGTCGACTTGCAATAGCATGCGACCTGCCAATAGTAAAACCCACACCGGCTGCACAACCTCACCATCAACACGGTGGGCAGGGAGGAACAAAAGCAAATGGACAACTCCTAGGGGCTCCTGCGTGAAGGTTTACCTGCTCACCTCGAGCATTGCACCAGCGTGTTTTGGCAAGAGGTCATATCCCACCCTTCCCCCCAACCCTTCGTTATCAGGGGCATCGAGAAATATTCAGGAGATACGGAACCAGAGCACTAGCCGAATGACTACCTTACAACAGTCGAGATGGCCAACGGCGACATCAGCAATGCCCTCCGGCACATACCTCTATCCCTAACTAGGCACGCACGGCTTTGACTTAGCAGGCACCCTCAAAATCCATCCATATCTGGGGGGAATTCAAGCATGTTTTTCTCATTAACTTTGAAGGAACCTATGACCGGCCAGGAACTAATGTCGACCTCCATAACAACATCCAAGAAGACAAGGAGTTTGTCCGCGACTACGCCGCACTAGCTCAAGAAGAACAACACGTTATCAAGCATCTCCGATGAAACAACCACAAAACCATTCGTTAGTGGTGCCTAGGACCGTCTGTTCGGGCATAAGATCAGAAAAAAGAGAGCAGAAGGCAAGTTGACATCCCTAGCTACCCTGATGAAGGTCATGAACGACTTCACCACCGACGAAGAAACTTCTCGGGCCGGCCGCCGACCTCTGACGAGAGCCAAAACTAACGAGCCAGGAGGGGTCGAGGCCCCAAAGAGTAAATGACACGTCTCCAACGTATCTATAATTTATGAAGTATTCATGCCATTACATTATCATTCTGGGATGTTTTTCAATCATTTTATAGCAACTTTATGTCATTTTTTGGGACTAACCTATTGACCCGATGCCGGTGCGATTCTTTGTTTTGCTTGTTTTTTACATCGCAGGAAATCAATATCAAAAGGAGTCCAAACACCGCGTAACTTTTTGGAGATTTTTCTGGACCAGAAGGAACCCAATGGGCCTAAGCTGCACTGGGGGGTGCGAGGGCACAACCCACCGTATGCGCCAGGCCCCAAGCGCGCCCATGTGGGTTGTCCCTGTTGGGGAACGTGGTAATTTCAAAAATTTCCTACGATCACGCAAGATCTATCTAGGTGATGCAAAGCAACAAGAGGGGAGAGTGTGTCCACGTACCCTCGTAGACCGAAAGCGGAAGCGTTTCAATAACGCGGTTGATGTAGTCGAACTTCTTCGCGATCCAACCGATCAAGTACCGAACGTACGACACCTCCGCGTTCAGCACACGTTCAGCTCGATGATGTCCCTCGTACTCTTGATCAAGTTGAGGCCGAGGAAGAGTTTCGTCAGCATGACGGCGTGTCGACGGTGATGATTACCGGCGCAGGGCTTCGCCTAAGCACTACGATGATATTACCGAGGTGTGTAACTGTGGAGGGGGGCACTGCACACGGCTAAAACAATTATCAACTTGTGTGTTCTAGGGGTTCTCCCCTTCCCCGGATATAAGGGAGCAAGGGGAGGGGCCCAACGGCCTCATAAGGTGTGCCTCAAGGGGGGAATCCTACTCCTACTAGGAGGAGGTTCCCCCTTTCCTAGTCCAACTAGGAGGGGAAGGAAAGAGGAGGAGGGGAGAAAGAAAGAGGGGGCCGACCCCCCAAGCCCTAAACCAATTCGATTTGGCCTGGGGGGGGGGGCGCCCCACATCTCCCTTGCTGCCCTCCGTTTCCACTAAGGCCCATGAAGGCCCATTGACCCCCCGAGGGGTTCTGGTAACCTCCCTATACTCCGGTAAATGCCTGAACTCATCCGAAACTATTCCGGTGTCCAAACATAACCTTCCAATATATGAATCTTCATGTCTCGACCATTTCGAGACTCCTCGTCATGTCCTTGATCACATCAGGGACTTCGAAAAACCTTCGGTACATCAAAACACATAAACTTGTAATATCGATCGTCATCAAACGTTAAGCGTGCGGACCCTACGGGTTCGAGAACTATGTAGATAGGACCGAGACTCACTTCTGGTCAATAACCAATAGTGGAACCTGGATGCTCTTATTGGTTCCTACATATTCTATCAAGATCTTTATCGGTCAAACCGCATAACAACATACGTTGTTCACTTTGTCATCGGTATGTTACTTGCCCGAGATTTGATCGTTGGTATCTCAATACCTAGTTCAATCTCGTTACCGGCAAGTCTCTTTACTCATCCCGTAATACTTCATCCCGCAACTAACTCATTAGTCACAATGCTTGCAAGGCTTATAGTGATGAGTATCACCGAGTGGGCCTAGAGATACTTCTCCGAAACATGGAGTGACAAATCCTAATCTCGATCTATGCCAACCCAACAAACACCTTCGGAGAGACCTTTAGAGCACCTTTATAATCATCCATTTATGTTGTGACATTTGGTAGCACACAAAGTGTTCCTCCGGTATTCGGGAGCTGCATAATCTCATAGTCTGAGGAACTTTTATAAGTCATGAAGAAAGCAGTAGCAATGAAACTGACACGATCATAATGCTAAGCTGACGGATGGGTCTTGTCCATCACATCATTCTCCTAATGATGTGATCCCTTTCATCAAATGACAACACATGTCTATGGTTAGGAAACATAACCATCTTTGATTAACGAGCTAGTCAAGTAGAGGCATACTAGGGACTATATGTTTTGTCTATGTATTCACACATGTACTAAGTTTCCGGTTAATACAAATGTAGCATGAATAACAAACATTTATCATGAATTAAGAAAATAAATAATAACATTATTATTGCCTCTAGGGCATATTTCCTTCAGTCTCCCACTTGCACTAGATTCAATAATCTAGTTCACATCACCATGTGATATAACACCAATATTAACATCTGTATGCGATTAACACCCATAGTTCACATCGTCATGTGACCAACACCCAAAGGGTTTACTAGAGTCAATAATCTAGTTCACATCACTATGTGATTAACACCCAAAGAGTACTAATGTGTGATCATGTTTTTGCTCGAGAGAAGTTTAGTCAACGGGTCTGTTACATTCAGAGCCATATGTATTTTGCAAATATTCTATGTCTACAATGCTCTGCATGGAGCTACTCTAGCTAATTGCACTCACTTTCAATATGTATCCATATTGAGACTTAGAGTCATGTGGATCGGTGTAAAATCTTGCATTGATGTAACTCTTTACGACAAACTCTTTATCACTCCCATCACCGAGAAACATTTCCTTAGTCCTCACTAAGGATAATTTTGACCGTTATCTAGTGATCTACTCTTAGATCACTATTGTACCACCTTGCCAAACTCATGGCAAGGTACACTATAGGTCTGGTACACAGCACATCATACTTTATAGATCCTATGACTGTGGCATAGGGAATGACTTTCATTCTCTTTCTATCTTCTGACATGGTCGGGCTTTGAGTTTTACTCAACTTTACACCTTGTAACACAGACAAGAATTCCTTCTTTGACTGATCCATTTTGAACTCTTTCAAAAACTTGTCAAGGTATTTACTCATTGAAAAAAATCTTATCAAGCGTCTTCATCTATCTCTATAGATCTTGATGCCCAATTTGTAAGCAGCTTCACCGAGGTCTTTCAATGAAAAACTCTTATTCAAGTATCCTTTTATGCTATCTAGAAATTCTATATCATTTCCAATCAACAATATGTCATTCACATATAATATTAGAAATGTTACAGAGCTCCCACTCACTTTCTTGTAAATACAGGCTTCTCCAAAAGTCTGTATAAAACCATTTGCTTTGATCAACTTATCAAAGTGTATATTACAACTCCGAGATGCTTGCACCAGTCCATAAATGGATCGCTGGAGCTTGTACACTTTGTTAGCACCCTTTGGATCGACAAAACCTTCTGGTTGTATCATATACAACTCTTCTTCCAGAAATCCATTCAGAAATGTAGTTTTGACATCTATTTGCCAAATTTCATAAACATAAAATGCAGCAATTGCTAACACTAGTGCAGAACCGGGCAATAGCACCGGTTCGTAAGGCCGTTTAGTGCCGGTTCCATAACCGGCACTAAAGTGTGGGCACTAAAGCCCCCCCCTTTAGTATCGGTTCAGCACAAACCGGTGCTAAAGGGCAACCACGTGGCACGAGCCAGCTCCGGGGGCCTGGAGCCCTTTAGTACCGGTTGGTAAGAACAACCGGTACTATAAGGTTTGGGGTTTTTTTAGTTTTATGATTTCTTTTTCATTTAATTTTGTGTTTCCATTTTAATTCTTTTTCGTTTGCTGGTATTTTACGATACTAGACATTGTACACGTTATGCATATATATATATATATATATATATATATATATATATATATATATATATATATAATTTCTAGTAGAACCAATCATGCATATATATATCATCAATGTCTCACAAACCACCATATTAATTAATTCACACATACACACATGTATAGCTATATACAATTTCTCCTACATATGCATGTTGCCTTCGGAGCCAGTGGCATTAGCCTAATTGGTGCCTTTGGAGCACGATGACAATCGAAAGTGGTTCATGGTAGCGGGTAATAGTATTCTCCCTTCGGATTTATGACCTGGTCGAGCAAAAATCCCGCTATTTCCTCTTGAAGTGCTTCTACGCGCTCCGTTTCTAGGAGCTTCTCCCGCACCTCTTTGAACTGTTAAGAAGGAGATCAATATGCATGTGTATTAGTTGTGTGACTAGATATCGATAATGGTGTAAAAATTGTGAATAGTGTTCTGACAAGCGTACCCATTCCTGTCTTTGAGATCTGCTCCTTTCGGACGCCATCATGCAAATGTTCTCGCAAACGCAGAATGCACACAGATCAGTCCCCTGCGCCTGCTTCAGGGCCTTTACGAGAATGGAATTTGATCAGATAATAATTAATCAAGCATGATAATTAAAGAGATGGCAGCTAGCTAGCTAGCTAGTACTACTTAATTACTTACCTTGGGTCGAAACCATTTAAGCTTTTTTTTCCATTCGCCTTCCGTGACGCTGATGAACCTTGCCCAAGCCCTGCCCGCCGACAAAGAAAATGAACAAAGGGGTTATTAAATAGTTCATATCATGAAATGATGAACTAAATAGGCCGAGATATATAGTTAATAATGATTGAAATTACCCGTTGACTATCCCAAACAAGATGTTATAGTTAGTATTTGCTTTGAGTAGTGAGTCCAGTATTTCAACTATTCCGGTGTCAACTTTAATGATACACAACATCTAGTGAAATCTGCATGCACACACGTTTGCATGTCTTAATTAAGCGGGCATATGTAAGCAAAAACATGTAGCTAGCTAGTAGGCAAAAACAGAGTGTGACTCACTGGAAGTTGTAAGGAAGTAGTATATCTTCATTGTATTTGAGGCGCTTCAAGAACTCTAGCATGTTGTCCTCTACGGTCCTTTCATGATGTGGATTTATTAGCCATGTGTATTCATTAACGGTGTTTGGGTCAATGAACCCAATGCCAAAGCGTCCACCTTTTCTCATTTCATACATCTTCATCCTGCATAATACCACGGAAAAGTATATAGTGAGGATAATTACAGGTAATGATTGATCAAAAGCATCACTACAGCTAGCTTGAGACTTAAATTACAGAAAGAAATCACTTATAGACAATAGCAACTAACGATAGATTTGTCGAGTGCGTCTTGATTGTATAACTGAAACAGTTCAGAATACTCAACGGACAAAACTTTCTCATGGAAGTAATGCTCCTCCTTGACATTTACCATGAGGGACTCTTGATTGGAAATCTTGGTAATGTTCATGTACCATTGATGCAATTCATACATTCTTGTTGGGAGGTTCTTGACCTTGTCTGGCTCGACCAAAGGTTGGCCCCGGACATATTTCCGTTTTATTTCATCCTCTGTAAGCACAGGCATGGGATCGATCTCGAGGAGTTGTCCAACAGTGATGTTGAGAACTTCAGCCTGCATTATATGGTCCTTGGTTATTACCACATTGCCCACCTCGGGAACGTAAACTGTTTACCCACAATAATATTGGGCGCGATCGTCATCACGTGTTGTTGGCACAACAAGCGAGGGATCGATTATACTACTGTTCTCCCAGCTGGGGAATGGTTTTCCCGCATTTTTGACAACTGCTTGTTGTTTGCTCGATCCCGAGCTCGTCTCCTTATGTAGACGTGCTCGATTTAACTTCCTGATGTGGCGCTCATAGTCTGTGTCAACAGGCTTGGGAGCTGGTGGTTGAGCCATACGAATGAAGTGGCCAATCGTTTCCTCAGGCACTTTCTCCCTTGGCGGCGGTGGCGGTTTCGGTGCAAAATGGGCTTCCACCTCGGCCTTCGATATGGCTGCGTTTTCCTCCTCGGACTTGTCATAAGGCCTCTGCGGAAGAGGCGTGAGGCTTGGACCATATTTATATCGCTTGCCTCCGCCTGTACTTCCTGCACTACCTCGACTCGTACCGCTACGCACCATAGCTGCGGGGTGTCTCTTCTGCGATTGCTGAGGTGGCGGAGATGGCTGACGGGGCTGAGTTGGAAGAGGAGGAGTGGCCTAAAGCTGTGCCGGACTTGGAGGAGGAGTGTCCTGAGGTTGTGCCGGACTTGGAGGAGGAGTGGACGCCTGACGCTGTGGCGGACTTGGAGGAGGAGGAGTGGCCTGACACTTTGCCGGACTTGGAGGAGGAGTGGCCTGACACTTTGCCGGACTTGGTGGACTTGCAGGAGCGGGAGTCTGCTGACTCGGTGGCGGACTTCGACGAGGAGTCGGCTGACGCGGTGTCGGTGGCCTTTGAAAGATGATGCAATCCTTTTTCCATAGGATGATATGATGTTTGGCCTCTCCGAGAAAGTGCTCGTCGTCACCTCCAGGAATGTCAAGCTGTAGCTCCGAATATGGGTCCACCACCTCATCAACCAAGACACGAGCATAGCCCGCTGGAATCGGGTTGCAATGGAAGGTTGCCTCGGGGGGATTTGTAAAAGCAACGGCGTCCGCCACCTTCATGGATATGTTCTTCATTTTGACGTGTAGCTCGCAGTTAGTGTTCTCCGTGATGTCATCCATGGGGTATCTATCCAGCATTGCGTCATCCAGGGCGGAACCCACGCTGCTTCTCGGCATGGATGGGGCGGTGCTATCCAATGCTGGATCATCCGCTAGCTACTGCAGCTGCCGAGACCCCCTTTGCTGGGTAAGTGAGTCGATCTGCTCCTGCTGCCGCTGGAATTTGATTGCCAATTCCGCTTGACTTGCTTCTAGGCCTTGAAGGCGTTCATAGTCCCGCTTCCTCTGCTCCTCCTCCATCTTCCTCTTCTCCTCCTCCGCAATGTTATTTCTCGCACGAATTCTGTAGTCGGTGTTCCAGTCTGAAAACCCCTCATACCACGGAATAGCGCCCTTGCCTCGTGTTCTTCCTGGGTGTTCAGGATTTCGCAGGGCACGCGTAAGCTCGTCGTTCTCTCTATTGGGCTGGAACACCCCCGATCGTGCCTCTTCTATTGCAACAAGTATCGCATCGTCGGCTCCCTTCAGACTTGCCTTCGTCAAACATTGCTCGCCTTGGGTCCAACTCCCCCATGCGCATAGAACCAAGTCCCACACTGGGGCCAGCTCTTAGTAACCGGAGTGACACCTGCATCCTCCATCTCTTTCTCGGACTTATCCCACTTAGGCATTGCCACCGCATAGCCACCGCCCCACTTATGGAACTTATCCTTTTTCGGCATTCTTCTTGTTTATTCTCGACCGTTCCTTAGCTAATTCCGAATCCTTGAATTCACGAAATCGTCCCCAATGAGCACGTTGGTTCTCTAGTGTTCCCTCGAATCGGAGTCTTCCTGCCTCCCTTGACGCATTTGTCCCATTCACGATTCTTGTGGTTCTTGAATGCAACCGCCATCTTCCTAAGAGCAGCGTCCTTGACTTTCTGCACATCTCGCTTCGTGAAATGATCTCGTAGGGTGAAATGTTCCATGAGAGTATCCCAAAGCAGACCTTTTTGTCTGTTGTCGACAAAAGTAACATCTAGACGTGGCTTTGCTGGCTCTCTCCATTCTTGAAGGGAGATCGGGAGTTGGTCCTTCACAAGAACTCCGCATTGACAAACGAACTTGTCCGCAATCTTCTTAGGCGCTAATGGTTCGCCATTAGGTCTGATTGCCTCGATATTGTACTTTACGCCCTCCTTCAACTTTTTGTTCGGGCCTCGCTTCTTCCTTTTGCTCAAGATTTGCTCGATCCGAATGGTCGATGAACAAAGATCGATTCGTTAATATATCTTCAAGTCATTTAAAACATGTGATGATCACCAGATGCCTGCTTATATAAATATATATACCTCGCCGGTCTTTGTTGTTTCAAGATCAACATTTTCTTCGTCATCATCATAATCATAGTTCATGACTTCATCAATTCGGTCGTCGCGATCGAATATCATATCACCCTCTCCGGTGTTGTTTAGAAATTCAGAGCCGTCATAATCTTCTTCATTCTGATCATCTGGCCCGTGAGGATGGCGTATCATATCGAACATGGCCTGTTCTCCCTCTCTGCCGGTATTGTCCGCCATAGCTTTTATTTAACTAATCCAAAAGAAATATAAAACAATTTAGTATTCAAATTACATCGTCTCGAATAATAGATATAATCTCGAATACATCGTCTCGAATAATAGATATAGTCTCGAAAACATCGTCTCGAATAATAGATATAATCTCGAATACATCGTCGCGGACGTGTCGACGGCGAGGATGCGGGTCGGGCATCATCGAGAACAAATACTAGCTATATGCCCGCAAAAAGTAACATTTTTTAATGATTGGATTTTGATAACTAAAATTTCTAACATTTCTATATAACTAACATTTCTATAACATTTCTAACAATGCTATATATAACTAACATTTCTATAACATTTCTAATATTTCCATAACTAAAAAACAGAAAAAAATTATAACATTTCTATATATATAACTAACATTTTTATAACTATTTCCATAACTAAAAAACAAAAAAAATTCTAAAAAATTCTAATTTTTTTATAACTATTTCTATAACTAAAAACAGAAAAATTTCTAACAATTCTAACATTTCTAACTATTCTAACAATTCTAACATTTCTAACTATTCTAACAATTCTAACATTTCTAACTATTTCTGAAAAACAAAAAAAATTCTAATAATTTCTAAAAAACAGAAAAATTTCTAACTATTTGTATAACTAAAAAAACAAAAAATGTATGTGTGTGTGTGTGTGTGCGCTCACCGGCGAGGCGAGGGACGACGGGGCGGCGACAAGGCGCACGGCGGCGGGGGACGGCGATGGCGTGGCGGACGACGGGATGATGACGACGGGGACAGGGATGGGGCAGCGACGACGGGGACGGGGACGGACGGGCCGGGGCGGCGACGACGACGGGGACGTACAGGGCGGCGCCGACGACGGGGACGGGGAAAACGCGGGACGGGCCGGGACGGGGCGGCGGTGACGACGGGGACGACGGGGACGGGTGGCGACGAGGGATGGAGACGTACGGGGGCGGCGGGCGACGGTGCAGAGGAGAAGAAGCCAGATGAGAAACTGAAATTTTCGTAAGTGTTGTTTATATAGGAGGGGCCTTTAGTACCGGTTTGTGCCACCAATCGGTACTAAAGGCCAGTTTTGGCCAGCCCACGCGGCGGGAAGTGACCCCCTTTAGTACCGGGTGGTGGCACAAACCGGTACTAAAGGCCCCCCTTTAGTACCGGTTTGTGCCAGACCCGTACTACTAAAGGGGTGCATCATAGCTTGAGCGCGTGCGGCAAGTTTAGTCCCACTCGCTAGCCGAGGGGCGACCGTGACCGGTTTATAAACCTCGTGGCGGTCGCTCTCTCGAGCTCCTCTCCAAAGCAGGCCCACTGGGCCTACGTGTTCTTTGTCGCTCAGGCCCACTTGGCCTTTGCAGGCCTCAGATCCCGCCCAACAACAAGTTGGGTTTCTAGTCGATGCAGCCGCTCTGCCTAGTAGGCGGGCTTTATTTTTATTTTTTTGCTTTATTTATTTTTGTGTTTTTTGTGTATTTAGAGTTTCTTTGTGAATATTTTTGCTTTAGGTACAAAAATTACAAACTTTCTGTTAGCCCGTAGTTTTCAAATTTGAATAGTTTAAATTTTGAATTATTTGAAATTAGTGTGAATCACTAGTTTGTGAATAACTTAACTTTAAAAATCAGTAAAGGCATGAAAGAATCTGTTTGCATATAAAATTTCTTCGCGTTTCAAATGCCAAAACACATAACTACCCTAACTATTACAGAGATTCCTCTCGGTGCGAAACACGTAAGAAAGTGATGATAGTGAAGCCGATCACATCCTGCATCTTTGGGTGTGAAACTTTTTCTTCAAGTGTGTCCTTTTGCGCCAGAACCATGGAAAACCTTCATCATTTAACGGGATGCTCGGGTCAATATTCACCGTGAATGGAGCAATTTCATCAAACTTTTCATAATCTTCCGACTTGTCTGTCTTGTCATCCACTCCCACGATGTTTCTCTTCCCGTAAAGAACTATGTGCCGCTTTGGCTCATCGTGACGATGCATTCGCTTCCTTATCTTTTCTTTTTCTTGGCTTGGTAGACATGTCCTTCACATAGAAAACCTATGCCACATCATTGGCTAGGACGAATGGTTCGTCTCATACGCAAGATTGTTGAGATCCACTATTGTCATTCCGCATCGGGTCTTCCATTACCCGCCTCGTGTCATATTGACCCATTTGCACCAAACAAAGGGACCTTTAAACCACGTCGATTGTCAAGTTCCCATATGTCCTGTATATAACCATAATATGTTTCCTTTCCCGTCTTGGTTTCTGCATCAAAGCGGACACCACTATTTTGGTTGGTGCTCTTCTTATCTTGGGCGATCGTGTAAAATCTATTACCATTTATCTCGTACCTTTTGAAAGTCATTATATTCGAAGATGGTAACTGGGACAGCAAGTACATGTCATCTTCAATAGAGGTGTCATGCATGGTACGTGTCTGCAACCAGCTGGCGAAACTCCTGGTTTGTTCACGTGTAATCTGTCATCGACCGCCCGGTGTTTGGAGCGTAGCAAATTCTTGTGTTCATCCATATACGGAGCCATCAAGGCGAATTTCAGAGAACTGTGTAGTGTGCTTCAAAGAGAGAATGTCCGTCCATACATATTATTTGTTCCTCCTAGCGTGCCTTTTCCATCCATGCGCCCTTATGCCGCGATCCAGAACACCAATTGGCTTAAGGTCGAATAAATTCAATACAAAACTCAATGACCTCCTCATTTTGATGGCCCTTGGAGATGCTTCCTTTTGGCCTAGCACGGTTATGAACATATTTCTTTAAGACTCCCATGAACCTCTCAAAGGGGAACATATTGTGTAGAAATACAGACCCAAAACGTTAATCTCTTTGCATAGGTGAACTAGGACGCAAGTCATGATGTTGAAGAAGGATGGTGGGAACACCAACTCGAACCGACAAGACATTGCACCAAATCATTCTCAGAACCTTGGTATGATTTCGGATCGATTTCCTTCGAGAGATTGCATTGAGAAATGCACATAGCTTCACAATGGCTAATCGAACGCTTCCGGTAGAAGCCCCTCAATGCAACCGGAGCGATTGCGTCATAATCATGTGGCGCTCATGAGACTTTAGGTTCGGAACTTTTCTCTGCCATGTTTATTATTCCCTTTATATTCGACGAGAAGCCAGACGGTACCTTAATACTGAGCAGGCATTCAAAGAAGATTTCCTACTCTTCTTTGGTAAGAGCGTAGCTTGCATGACCTTGATGTATGCCGTCTTCTCCGTGCATACATTGCTGGTCCTCCCGTGCCTCAGGTGTATCTTTTGTCTTCCCATACACGCCCAAGAAGCCAAGCAGGGTCATGCAAAGATTCTTCGTCACGTGCATCATGTCAATTGCGGAGCGGACCTCTAGGTCTTTCCAATATGGCAGGTCCCAAAATATAGATTTCTTCTTCCACATGGGTGCGCGTCCGTCAGCGTCCTTCGGAACAGGTTGTCCGCCAGGACCCTTTCCAAATATCACCTTCAAATCCTTGACCATATCATGTACATCAGCACCAGTACGGTGGCGAGGCTTTGTCCGGTGATCCGCCTCACCTTTGAAATGCTTGCCTTTCTTTCTTACGGGATGCCTGCTCAGAAGAAATCGACGATGTTCCAGGTACACATTCTTACAACTGTTCAAATATATACTGTCGGTATCATCCAAATAGTGCGTGCATCCGCGGTATCGCTTGTTTGTCTGTCCTGAAAGGTTACTGAGAGCAGGCCAATCATTGATGGTCACGAAGAGCAACGCCTTTAGGTCAAATTCTTCCCCCATGTGCTCATCCCACGCACGTACACCTGTTCCATTCCACACTTGTAAGAGTTCTTCAACTAATGGCCTTAGCTACACATCAATGTCGTTGCCGGGTTGCTTAGGGCCTTGGATGAGCACTGGCATCATAATGAACTTCTGCTTCATGCATAACCAAGGAGGAAGGTTGTACAAACATAGAGTCACAGGCCAGGTGCTATGGTTGCTGCTCTGCTCCCCAAAAGGATTAATGCCATTTGCGCTTAGACCAAACCATACGCTCCTTGCGTCATCTCCAAACTCCTTCCCGTACTTCCGTCTTTCTTACGGTCTTCTCTGTGCCGTCGCCTTGGCATGCTCTTTGTTTTGGAACAAACGTTTCAACCGTGGTATTATAGGAGAATACCACATCACCTTGGCAGGAATCTTCTTCCTGGGGCACTCGCCCTTGACATCACCAGGGTCATCGCGGCTGATCTTATAGCGCAATGCACCACATACCGGGCAAGCGTTCAAATCCTCATACTCACCGCGGTAGAGGATGCAATCATTAGGGCATGCATGTATATTCTGCACCTCTAACCCTAGAGGGCAGATAGCCTTCTTTGCTTCAGACGCATTTCGGGCAATTCGTTGTCCTTTGGAAGCATATCCTTTATCATTACCAAAGAACTTTCCAAATCCTTGTCGATACACCATTCTCTGCCTTCCATTGCTGCAATTCCAGCAGGGTGCCCAGCTTTTTCTTGTCACCTACGCAATTCGGGTACAACAATTTTTTGTGATCCTCTAACATGCGCTACAACTTCTTCTTCTCCAAATCACTTGCGCAGTTTCTCTTTGCAATGGCAATGGCCCGACCTAGATCATCAACGGGCTCATCTGATGCCTCGTCTTCAGCTTCTTCCCGCATTGCCGGCTCAGCTTCTTCCCGCATTACCGGCTCAGCTTCTTCCCCCATTGTTGTATCATCGTATTCAGGGAACCCATGGCCAGGATAGCTGTCGTCGTCCTCTTCTTCTTCATTGTCTTCCATCATAACCCCTCTTTCTCCGTGCTTGGTCCAAACATTATAGTGGGGCATGAAACCAGACTCAAACAGTGGACGGAATGGTTCTTGACGAGAGTAATTGTGACCATTCTTACAACCAGCACATGGACAAGGCATAAAACCATCCGCCCACTTATTTGCCTCACCGAAGCGTAAAAGTATGCACGCCCTCAACGAATCGGGAGAGCATTGGTCATCGTACATCCATTGCGGCTCATCTTCATTACACAACACCGAATAGACCAAATTAATACAAGGTCATACATAAAGTTCATACAACACTTAAATGCAACAAACAAATAACTCTCTAGCTAAAGCATTTAAATGCAACAACAAATGCGATCAAGATCGCAACTAAGGTAACAATTGATCCAACAGCATAATGATACCAAGCCTCACTATCGATGGCATATTTTCTAATCTTTCTAATCTTCAAGCGCATTTTCTCCATCTTGATCTTGTGATCATCGACGACATCGGCAACATGCAACTCCAATTCCATCTTCTCCCCCTCAATTCTTTTCAATTTTTCTTTCAAGTACTCGTTTGCTCTTTCAACTAAATTTAACCTCTCGACAATAGGGTCGGTTGGAATTTCTGGTTCACATACCTCCTAGATAAAAATATCTATGTCAACTTGATGGGTATAATTTGTCATAAACAAGAAATGCAACAAATAGTTTTAAAAGAGAATATACCACATCCGAATCATAACAAGGACGAGGGCCGACGGGGACGGATATCAAAACCATGGCACTATGTATAACAAATAATGTACGGGTAAGATAATTATACGAGTAACTATATATCCAAATCACACAAACATCAATTTTTTATATAAAATTTCATGAACAAGAGGCTCACCACAAGGTGGTGCCGCGACGGATTTGCAGTCAGGCGATCGACGGTGGTTACGACGGAGATTTAGAAGGCACTAAGTAAACCACACCTACATATGCAAACTAAGTGTTATTTTGACCTCAAATTGCATATAAATCAAATACTACCACATATAATTCCTCCCAAATTACTAAAACCCACAATTAATCACTATATAAACCAATGCAAGAGCTAATCTAGCAATGAGAGATGAAAGGACAAAGTTGCTAACCTTGGTGATCATTTGAATGGATGGGGGCCTGCAAATCTTGACAAATTTGGGGCAAATTTTGTGATGAACTCGAGAGGAAGAAGGGAAGAACAGAGCAGAGGGAGAGGGGAAAGGGGGAAGAACAGAGTGCGGGTGGACAAAGGGTTTATATAGGACGACCTTTAGTACTGGTTCGTGCCACGAACCGGTACTAAAGGTGCTGGAAGGCCCCCACTCTGACAACATCTTGCCACCACTTTTTTAGTACCGGTTCGTGGCACGAACCGGTGCTAAAGGTTCGCCACGAACCGGTACTAAAGAGCTCCTCCCGCCTAGGCGTTGGAACCGGCACTAATGGACACATTAGTGCCGGTTCTGTTACAAACCGGGACTAATGTGTCTCACATTTGACCCTTTTTCTACTAGTGTAACATGATTCGAACAGACTTAAGCATCGCTACGGGTGAGAAAGTCACATCGTAGTCAGCTCCTTGAACTTGTCAAAAACCTTTTGCAACAAGTCGAGCTTTGTAAACAGTAACATTACCGCCTGCGTCGGTCTTCTTCTTAAAGATCCATTTATTTTCTATGGCTTGCCGATCATCGGGCAATTCCACCAAAGTCCACACTTTGTTCTCATACATGGATCCCATCTCAGATTTCATGGCCTCAAGCCATTTCACGGAATATGGGCTCATCATCGCTTCCTCATAGTTTGTAGGTTCATCATGGTCTAGTAACATGACTTCCTTAATAGGATTACTGTACCACTTGGGTGCGGCCCGTACTCTGGAAGACCTATGAGGTTTGGTAGTAACTTGATCTGAATTTTCATGATCATCATTATTAACTTCCTCACTAATTGGTGTAGGAATCACTGGAACTGATTTCTGTGATGAACTACTTTCCAACTCGGGAGAAGGTACAATTACCTCATCAAGCTCTACTTTCCTCCCACTCACTTCTTTCGAGAGAAACTCCTTCTCTAGAAAGGATCCATTCTTAGCAACGATTTTGCCTTCGGATCTATGATAGAAGGTGTACCCAATAGTTTTCTTTGGGTATCCTATGAAGACGCATTTCTCTGATTTGGGTTTGAGCTTATTAGGTTGAAGCTTTTTCACATAAGCATCATGATACGTCTCCAACGTATCTATAATTTTTGATTGTTCCATGCTATTATATTACCCCTTTTGGATGTTTATGGGCTTTATTTTACACATTTATATCATTTTTTGGGACTAACCTACTAACTGGAGGCCCAACCCATATTGCTGTTTTTTTTGCCTATTTTAGTATTTCGAAGAAAAGGAATATCAAACGGAGTCCAAACGGAATGAAACCTTTGGGAGCGTGATTTTTGGAACAAATCTGATCCGAAGAGCTTGGAGTGCAAGTCAAGAAGCTCCCGAGGGCCCCACGAGATAGGGGGCTGCGCCCCCCCTGTAGGGCGCCCCCCTCTCTCGTGGGTCCCTCGGGCGGCCACCGACGTACTTCTTCTTCCTATATATACCTACGTACCCCGAAAACATCCAGGGGGACCACGAAACACAATTTCCACCGCCAGAACCTTCTCAGATCCGCGAGATCTCATCTTGAGCCTTCACAAGACTCACGGAGAGGGAATCAACCACGGAGGGCTTCTACATCAACATCCTTACCCTCCGATGAGTTGTGAGTAGTTTACCACAGACCTCACGGGTCCATAGTTATTAGCTAGATGGCTTCTTCTCTCTTTTTGGATCTCAATACAATGTTCTCCCCCTCTCTTGTGGAGATCTATTCGATGTAAACTCCTTTTGCGGTGTGTTTGACGAGATCCGATGAATTGTGGGTTTATGATCAAGTTTATCTATGAATAATATTTGAATCTTCTCTGAATTCTTTTATGTATGATTGAGTTATCTTTGCAAGTCTCTTCGAACTATCGGTTTGGTTTGGCCAACTAGGTTGATCTTTCTTGCCATGGGAGAAGTGCTTAGCTTTGGGTTCAACCTTGCGGTGTTCTTACCCAGTGATAGAAAGGGTTGCAAGACACGTATTGTATTGTTGCCATCGAGGATAACAAGATGGGGTTTATATCATATTGCATGTGTTTATCCCTCTACATCATGTCATCTTGCTTAATGCGTTACTCTGTTCTTATGAACTTACTACTCTAGATGCAGGCAGGAGTCGGTTGATGTGTGGAGTAATAGTAGTAGATGCAGGCAGGAGTCGGTCTACTTGTTATGGACGTGATGCCTATATACAAGATCATGCCTAGATAATCTCATAACTATGCGGTTTTCTATCAATTGCTCGACAGTAATTTGTTGACCCACCGTAATACTTATGCTATCTTGAGATAAGCCTCTAGTGAAACCTATGGACCCCCGGTCTATCTCTTATCATATTTGCTTTCAATATACCTTTATTTGCATCTTTACTTTTTGCATCTATCTTTAAAATACCAAAAATATATTTATCTTATCATACTATCTTTATTAGATCTCACTTTCGCAAGTGGCCGTGAAGGGATTGATAACCCATTTATTGCGTTGGTTGCGAGTTCTTAGTTTGTTTGTGTAGGTGCGTGGGACTTTTGAGGAGCCTCCTACTGGATTGATACCTTGGTTCTCAAAACTGAGGGAAATACTTACGCTACACTTTGCTGCATCACCCTCTCCTCGTCGAGGAAAACCAACGCAAGCTCAAGACGTAGCAAGAAGGATTTCTCGCGCCGCTGCTGTGGAGGTCTTCGCTCAAGTCAAGACATACCAAGTACCCATCACAAACCCATCTCCCTCGCATTTACATTATTTGCCATTTGCCTCTCGTTTTCCTCTCCCCCACTTCACCCTTCCCGTTTTATTCGCCCTCTCTTTCCCAATCTCCTCCTTTCCTTTTCGCTCCCTTTCTCCCGCCTTGCTTTTGTTTGCCGCTTGAAAGTGCAACTATCCCTAGGTGGTTTTGGTAATTCATAACAACATATAGCTCATTGAGCTAATGCTATTCCAAGATTATTATTTCAGGAAAGCTCAATGAATGGCATGGCATGGATGATGAAAGTGGATCCCTCAAAATACTAAGGACAAAGGATTGGCTCAAGCTCAAAAGCTCAAGACTCTTCATTTTATATTTTAGTGATCCAAGATCACATTGAGTCTATAGGAAAATCCAATACTATCAAGGAGGGATGAGGTGTTGCTTAATGAGCCTCTTGCTTCATGTGCTTAGTGATATGCTCCAAAACCCTCAACTACTTTCCCACATCCACAAATGGCCTAAACCCAAAGCCAAAATCGGTCATACCGATTCTTCCTATCCGGCGCCACCGATTCCAAAAGTCATAGCCACTGCCACAAACCCTAAGCAAATCGGTCTTACCGATAGGGATCTCGGTCTCACCGAGATGGGGTTGTAATCTCTCTGTTTCCCTTCGCAACGTTTCGGTCTAACCGAAGTGAGCGATCGATCCCACCGAGATTGCAATGTAAACTCTTTGTTTCCTTTTTGTAACATTTCGGTCTCACCGAAAAGAGCAAATCGGTCCCACTGAGTTTACCTGACCAACTCTCTGGAAAGCTTATTACCAAATCGGTCTCACTGAGTTTGTGTAATCGATCTTACCGAGATTACGTTATGCGCTAACCCTAACCGAATTGGTCTCACCGAGATGCATGTCAGTCCCACCGAAAATCACTAACGGTCACTAGGTTTACTAAACTGGTCCGACCGAGTTTGACGATTCGGTCCCACCAAGTTTGGTAGATTGTGTGTAACGGTTAGATTTTGTGTGGAGGCTATATATACTCCTCCACCTCCTCTTCATTCGTGGAGAGAGCCATCAGAACGAACCTACACTTTCAACTTACCATTTCTGAGAGAGAGCCACCTACTCATGTGTTGAGGCCAAGATATTCCATTCCTACCATATGAATCTTGATCTCTAGCCTTCCCAAGTTGCTTTCCACTCAAATCTTCTTTCCACCAGATCCAAAACCTATGAGAGAGAGTTGAGTGTTGGGGAGACTATCATTTGAAGCACAAGAGAAAGGAGTTCATCATCAACGCACCATTTGTTACTTCTTGGAGAGTGGTGTCTCCTAGATTGGCTAGGTGTCACTTGGGAGCCTCCGACAAGATTGTGGAGTTGAACCAAGGAGTTTGTAAGGGCAAGGAGATCGCCTAGTTCGTGAAGATCTACCGCTAGTGAGGCAAGTCCTTCGTGGGCGACGACCATGGTGGGATAGACAAGGTTTCTTCTTGGTGGACCCTTCGTGGGTGGAGCCCTCCGTGGACTCGCGTAGCCGTTACCCTTCGTGGGTTGAAGTCTCCATCAACGTGGATGTACGATAGCACCACCTATCGGAACCACGCCAAAATATCCGTGTCTCCAATTGCGTTTGAATCCTCCAAACCCTTCCCTTTATTTTCTTGCAAGTTGCATGCTTTAATTTCCGCTGCCTATATACTCTTTGCATGCTTGCTTGAATAGTGTGATGATTGCTTGACTTGTCCTAAAGTAGCTAAAATCTGCCAAACTCTAAAATTGGGAAAAGGTTAAGTTTTTATTGGTCAAGTAGTCTAATCACCCCCCCTCTAGACATACTTCAAGGTCCTACAAGTGGTATCAGAGCATCGGTCTCCATTTGCTGTGATTTCCATAGCTTTTGGTGGTCATAGCCTTGGTTTCACAACCTAGGAGAGTATGGCGTCTAGCGAGGGAAATTATCACCGTAGAGGTCCTTACTTTGATGGTACTAATTTTGCTTGTTGGAAGCATAACATGAAAATGCATATTCTTGGACATAATCCCGCCGTTCGGGCAATTATTTATATTGGCTTGCAAGGTGAATTTTTTGATGGGAGATAACCGAACCGTGAAGCTAATGTGGAAGAATTGAAGATGCTGCAATACAACGCTCAAGCTTGTGATATCATCTTCAACGGATTATGCCCCGAAGAATTCAACAAAATCAGCCGTATTGAGAATGCAAAGGAAATTTGGGATACTTTGATTGATATGCATGAAGGTACCGAATCCGTCAAGGAATCCAAGTTGGATGTGCTCCAAAGTCAGCTTGACAAGTTCAAAATGAAGGATGGTGAAGGTGTCGCTGAAATGTACTCTAGGCTTGCTCTTATCACAAATGAGATTGCCGGCTTAGGGAGTGAAGAGATGACCGACAAATTCATCATCAAGAAGATCCTAAGAGCATTGGATGGAAAGTATAATACCGTGTGCACATTGATTCAAATGATGCCAAACTATAAAGATCTCAAGCCAACGGAAGTCATTGGAAGAATTTTTGCTCATGAGATGTCACTCAAGGATAAGGAGGAACTTCACAACATGTCAAGTGGTGCTTACAAAGCCTCAAGTGAAGCCCCCACATCATCAAGTGAGAAACAAACCTTCAATGAAGAATTGAGCTTAATGGTGAAGAACTTCAACAAATTGTACAAGAGTAGAACCAAAGAAAGAAGCTCCAAGTCAAGGTCTTACAATGACAAGAGATCTTCTAGTCGAGAGAGCAATTGCTACAATTGTGGGAGACCCGGACACTATTCCAATGAGTGTACGGCACCCTACAAAACAAGAGAAGATTCTCCAAGAAGAAGGAGCAAAAGAGAAGAATCACCACCAAGAGAGAGGAGGAGTAGAGATGATCGTTATGAACGAAGACCCTCACGGAGAAGCAAGGATTCGGAGAGGAAGGACAAGTCATCAAGGAGCTACACACAACGAAGACATCAAGCTCATGTTGGTGAATGGGTATCCGGCTCGACTCCGACAGTCACTCCGAGAGAAGCTATCACTCCGACTCTGAATATACTCAAGATGAAGGTGTTGCCGGTCTAGCACTTGTGTCAACCAACTCCTACGACATATTTGATTCACCAAATGAAGGTGTTGGAAGATGCTTCATGGCCAAAGGTCCAAAGGTAACCCTTCCTGAGTATGTTGATTTCAATAGTAATGAAGATGACTTGCTTGTGGATGATGATTTACTTGTTGACAACTCTAGTGATGAATACTATGATGAAACGTCAATTAATCATGGTAATCAAGATAAAACGAATGACAATGATAAGGAGAAGATTGAGCTTCTAACTAAAGAACTAAACACTCTTAAGTTAGCTCATGAAACTATCTACGAAGATCATCGAGAACTTTTAAGGGCTCATGAGAAGTTACGCTTTGAAAATCTCAATCTTGAGCAAGAGCATGAGTTCTTAAAGGCAATCAATGATGATCTCTGCAAGAAAAGTTCTTCTTACATTGCCAAGCATTTACTCTTATCTACTTACATGCCTCAAGTCAAGTCTAGTAACAAGTACAAGAAAGATACTTCCTCTAGTAGTAAAAATAATAATGTCAAATCCAATATTATTGCTCCTAGTAGTTTTCTTGATTACACTAATGATCCTCTTAGCCAAATTACACTTGAGCAAGAAAATAGCTTATTGAAGGGAATTATAGAGAAAGGTGTTTACAAGAGCCTTGCCGGGAGTAAGCAATTCGAGGAAATTGTGCGCAAGCAAGGAAGGCACCGGAAGAATCAAGGTGTTGGTTTTGAATGAAAGTTCAAAGCCAATGGAGTTGAGTGGGAAGAAGATCAATACCCCAAGACGAAGTTTGTTCCTCAACAAGAGAAGTATGATCCTACTTCCTTCAAGGGAACACTAGCTCAAGATGATCTTCCACCACAAGACCACAAGAACAAAGGCAAGGACAAGCTTCAAGAAGAGATTGATGCATTTGAAGAAGCACCTAAAGCCTCGTTCAAGTGGGTTCCCAATAATACGTCAAGTTCTACTTCATCAAGTACAACTACAACTCCAAGGATTTCCATCAAGATGATGTGGATCCCGAAGAAGAAGAACTAGAGAGTTCTTGAGGGTGAATCCGCCAACATTCTTCACTCATATCATTATGGCAAGAACAAGTGCAATCAACTTCCACATCTTCACTAGTTCAAGGAGTCACAAACCCTCATGTTGGTAAGTCAAGGGACAAGGTAACCTAATGATTTCATGGGCATCATCTTGTGTGTGCATAACTCTATGTCTATGGATATTCTTGTTTGTTCCTTGTGGGACTAACCCATGTAGGCAAGTTGAAAGTGCAACTCACTCCAAAGGATTGCTCGAAATGATCTACATCAACATTGAGCATCCACATCTTCAACACCTACATGAAGTCATCATCGACAAAACCCAAGGTTAGTTCATCCCTCTAAGGGGGGATCTCACATCTAGGGGGAGCTTAACTCTAAGAATTGAGTCAAAGCAACTCTAATGGTGTGAACAAATCAATGCATTATGTAAAAGTGGTAACCCCACTTGAGCTTAAACGATGAGTATGACCTATGATCAAATGTTCTCATTTGACTCCTAAGTCAATATACTCATATATAGATGAACTAGTCATCGCCAATTGTTTGATAGATGCTAGAATTGGTTGTGCATGCTTTGCCACATATTTCATTTACCATTTTATTGTGTGAGCATGTTGGTGCATATTTTACTCATTCAAGGACATTCACTTGTTGTTTTGATTGTTTGGGTTCTTTTCATTTTGCCAAGTGGATGGACAAGAATGCCTAAGAACCTTCTTTAGCTACCTATGCTTTTCTCGTCTCAAACTCTATTCATGCTACATCATGAAATTTGATCAAGTCAGATTCGAACCACTCTGTGTGAGGAGCACTCGGAGTCCCCGATTCGTCATAGACTTAAACTTCCAAAACCTCTTTGTGACTCTCGGTCAGACCGATTCCTCCTTTTTGGTCCTACCGAGATCATTAAGTTGATCTGAGTCTTCCATCTCGGTACAACCGATTTGAACTCTTCGGTCACACCGATTTGCTGTAATTGTACACAGTTATGCATCTCGGTGCCACCGAGTTGTTCCACTCGGTCACACCGACAGGGTCGGGCTATATATAGTCACGGGCAAAATTTTGGAAATTTCTCCGAAACCCTTCGCCCGCGCAATAGCTCGCTCTGCCATCGAAGGTCTCCGGATCATCTCCTCGTCGCTAGCAGCCTCCAGTAGCTGGTCTCCGCCGCTGTCAATGGATTTCGCCCCCGCCGTTGCCCCCGTAGCGAGTCCACCACCAAGTTAGGGTATGGACTCAATCTTTGTGCTATCCACATATGATTCCTAGCACATTGTAATCTTACTAATTCTTGCCATGATTGAAACACTTCTATCCAGCCAAAATAGTCCGTAGATTAGATGAGATTCAAATTTTTAGGGTTAGCTTTCCGCCAAAACCATCTCGGACCCACCGAGTTGAAAAACTCGGTCTCACCGTTTTGGCTTATGCCATTGCACTAGTGACTCTCGGTCTAACCGAGAATTACTAATCGGTGCGACCAATTTGAGGATTCTGTGAAACCCTAGCAGTCTCGGTGCCACCGAACTGTGACTCGGTCCAACTGAGATCATCAGTTTAGGTTCCAAAACTGCTTCGGTATCACCGAGTTTGAAAATCAGTTGATCCGAAATGCTTTATGTGGAAAACTAAAACTGAACTTTTGAATCATTCTTTTGCAAAAATCTCTGCATTTTGTGATGCTCATCTATTCTATCTCATCTATAACTCTTCACAGGGTCAGCAGTCAGCTTGTTGCAGCATGTCAGACTAGAGTGACAGCCATAACAGGTCAGAAGATCAGATGGACTTGAGTGAGGGCACTAGTCCCTCATTTACAGATGAAGGGAGCAGAAGCACTCCTAGCAACCTGCCAAAGGCTGCTACCAGGCTGAGAAAGAAAAGAACATCAGACTCAGAGGATGAGGATTAGAAAGCTAAGGAAGATAAGGCTACTTCCAAGAAAGTGGTGCCCAAGAAGGAATATGGCTCTGCACATAGCACTAAGCCTGGACTGAAGAAGAAAGTACCGGCCAAGAGGATACCAATGCCTAAAGCCAGGAAGTCCACTCAAGTGCCAGCTCAGACAGATCCCAAAGAGGCACCTGAGAAGAAAGTCACTTCTTCAAAACCTCAGAAAGTTCCCACTGGAGAGACAATGAAATTCACAATTGAATCAGAGGATGAAGGTGCTCAGGACAAGAAAAAGAAGAGAGCAACAACCACTGCCAAGGTCCTTGGAAAGCCCTCTATGAGGAGGGATGCTGAAGAGGAAGAGGATGCTGCACCAGCACCTAAGGCACCCAAGCTTATGGGTGATGCAATCAGATCAGGGGCTGCAACATCTAAGCCCAAGGAAGCACCCAAAGCTGCCTCCAAGGCCAAGCAAGTACCAAAGAGGAATACTAGGAGTATTCCAGCTGCTGAAAAGAACAAGGCCCAGTGCCCAATGTTGCTGAAGAAGAAGATGAAGAAGGACAGGTCCTAAGAAAGCTCAAGCCCAAGATAGTAGACCACAGTGATGCCCATCCTGTGGCTGAGGACATGAGGATCAGGAAGGATTCAGGGCTAAGGCTGTGGAGGATGGAAGATCCATATGCATCAAGGAGAAGAACTGCTGTTGACTACAGGTTCCATACAAAGGAACAGTAGGACTTCTATGAGACAATTCTGTTGGACAAGAAGCCCATAGTTTGTGACATGAGGTGGGTCGACTGGACCTACATCAAGGACAAAGAAGAGCACTATCCTGGAGTGCAAGAGAGCTTTGTTGCTTGTGGAGTTGCTGATTTTGTTGGACAAAAGCTCACTCACTGGAATGATGAGCTTATCATGCAATTCTACTCCATAGCACACTTTTACCCAGATGGAAGAATTGTTTGGATGTCTGAAGGTACAAGGTACCAGTCAACTGTTGAAGAATGGGCAAGACTGATAAATACCCCAAAGGAAAATGAGGATGACCTGGATATATATGCAAAGAAGAAGATGGATCACAATTCAATGGCTCACATGTACAAGGAGATCCCAGACAAGGCAGTTGAGACTCACAAGTTTGGATCAATTCACTTTCTGCTGTCAGGATTGCCAACCATCAATTGGATTCTGAGGCATACTTTGTTGCCCAAGTCTAGTGACCATAACATGATCAGAGGGCATGCCATCAACATGTTGCATGTGTTTGATGTGCCACAGAAGTTCAAAGTCATGAGCCTGATGATTGAAACCATTAAGAGGACTGCAGAAGATCAGAAGTGGAGCTGCGGATAGGCCCCTCAGATTCAGGAATTAATCAACTCAAAGATGGGAACAGGGAAATATCAGTTGGATAAGGAACATTTTCCACTTTATCCAGATTTTGAGGACAATGAGGTTGTCATGAATGAGAATGATCCAACATCAGTTCAAGCTCAGGAGAAGAAGGAGAAGGCAAAGAAGGAGAAGGCTACCAGGATGCCAACTCAAGAGGAGGCATCCGAATATTTCTTGAAGACCAAACAGGAGCAGCTTGGTTACTTGATAGCATCTACTCTGAGGATTGAGAAGGGACTGGCCACCCTCACTCAGAATCAGGAGAGCCTTGAGAGAATCACGGAACTCAAATTCCATGACCTTGATGTCAAAGTAACTGAGATACAGTCAGTTGTGGAGCAGCTGCAGGATGATATGCAGGAGAGGCAGGGCAAGACTACCACAAATGTGTTTGCCTGAGTGCCCAGAGCCCAGAGGTCGATTGCAGTGCCAATGGATGTAAACTAGAGCAACAACTTCAGCACCAGCTACTACCCCTTCAGTTCCAAAGGCAACCAGCTCCAAAGATCCACTCCAAAGACCTCTACTTCAACTGAAGCTTTCGTCCTTGGAGTCATCAGGACACCTCCACCAGAAGATCAAGCCTGAGAGTCGATCTAGCACTATGCATTTTCTATGAACTTTTTGGTAACTTGTTGCCAAAGGGGAGAAAAATGTATAGATCATAGGCTTCGAGAGAGAGAGTGTTGCTTTGTTCTCTCTTGCTTTATTTGGTGGTTTAAAACTTGTTTGCTTTTGATTGCTTGTGAGACATTGATGATCATGTGATTGATCATAAGCTACACTTATGCATGCTTGATATTATCCTATCTATCTTATGTGATCATTCACTTTGCTTGGTGATGAGTGCATGTATTCAATGTTTATTATTTTGAGTGCTCCACCAAGATGTATGTGACATGGAAGAGTAACCCATGAGCCTAATTCATTGTGCATTTGCAGTCCAAAGCAAATCTTAAACTATGCACAAATTTAGGGGGAGCTCTTGCTTATCACATACTTCTCAAAGCGACGATGTTATTCAATCTCATTATCATTTGTCGAAGCTTTGATCTATATGTTGTCATCAATTACCAAAAAGGGTGAGATTGAAAGTGCAACTATCCCTAGGTGGTTTTGGTAATTCATAACAACATATAGCTCATTGAGCTAATGCTATTCCAAGATTAATATTTCAGGAAAGCTCAATGAATGGCATGGCATGGATGATGAAAGTGGATCCCTCAAAATACTAAGGACAAAGGATTGGCTCAAGCTCAAAAGCTCAAGACTCTTTGTCGGTGTCAAAACCGGCGGATCTTGGGTAGGGGGTCCCGAACTGTGCGTCTAGGCGGATGGTAACGGGAGACAAGGGACACGATGTTTTTACCCAGGTTCGGGCCCTCTCGATGGATGTAAAACCCTACTCCTGATTGATTAATATTGATGATATGGGTAGTACAAGAGTAGATCTACCACGAGATCAAGGAGGCTAAACCCTAGAAGCTAGCCTATGGTATGATTGTTGTAATGGTTGTTCGTCCTACGGACTAAAACCCTCCGGTTTTTATAGACACTTGAGAGGGCTAGGGTTACACAGAGTCGGTTACAATGGTAGGAGATCTACATATCTGTATTGCCAAGCTTGCCTTCTACGCCAAGGAAAGTCCCATCCGGACACGGGACGAAGTCTTCAATCTTGTATCTTCATAGTCTTGGAGTCCGGCCAATGACGATAGTCCGCTATCCGGACACCCCTAGTCCAGACTCCTCAAGAGCCCACTTAACTAGGCTTCAATGACGACGAGTCCAAAGACGATATTGTCTTCGGCGTTCCAAGGCGGGTTCTCCTCCAAATTCCATGTGCTTGCCGAATAGTGTCCGGCTTCCTTACAAATGTTGCGCTCCTTGGCTTCCACGCCCAATAATGGCCCTCTTCCACGTGTCGCACGAATGCGAAAGGCCAGGGTATTTTTATGTTTTACCCCCTAGCCGCTTAAATAATCTGCCTACAAGAGAGGCAAGAACCTAGATCCAAATCACACCATCTTCCTTCCACGAGTACTCATCGGAGCGTTTCTGACCAAAAATCCATTCCACCATGGACCGTCGATGCAGCTCCTCCTCTCGCGCCCCCAGCCCTCAGCCAGGAGATTGGAGGAGATGTTCAGTTCCGCACAAAGAGCTGGTGATGCTCCAAGCGGAGGGATACCTTTCTCCAGCCTTCATGGTCCCGATTCGAGCCGGGCTAGCCACCTAAAAAGGTGGAAAGCAAGCGGAGGCCACCCCTAGTCCCTCCAAAGGAGAGAGAGTGTGCTTCGTCCCCTATCTAATAAGGGGGCTCGGGTTTCCCATACATCCGTTCCTCCGGGGGCTTCTGGAGTTCTACGGACTCCAGCTTCATCACCTCACGCCCGCCTCTATTCTGCACATCGCGGGTTTCGTGGCTCTTTGCGAGCTGTTCCTGGGCATCGAGCCCCATTTTGCGCTGTGGAAGAGGTTATTTTGCCTTGTACCCCGTTCTTACAAGGGGTCAATATATCAAGTGGGCGGAGCCGAAATATGGCGCATCGCCGGGACCGGATATCTATCCGGAACCCCAAAGAAGGCGTCCGAAGACTGGCCTTCGGAATGGTTTTATGTAGAAGACGCTTCACTGTCGGACCCAGTTCGGATCGGCCTCCCGGAGTTCAGCAAGGCTCCTCTGAAGAAATGCTTAAGTTGGCGCCCGCGGAGCCCTCAACAGGAAGAAGACAGGAGCGTCCATTATTTGATGGGCCGGATAAGGTTGCTGGCCCATTCCGGATTGACCATGATTGGGGTCATGGCCACGTGCATTATGCGAGGGGTGCAGCCGCTCCAATATAGGGGCCACCCTATGTGGGATTTCAACAGGGAGAACGATGCCACCCGTCATGGCCGCAAGGGGCCGGGATCGGCCGCAGATCTAGTAAAGATTCTGTTCGGCCTGTACAAGGGGGAGAAGGAGGACTTCCTCCAGACGTGCCCATTGAATGGGTTCTCCATGAATAACCCTCGGAGCTGGGTAAGCGGACGTTTATTTATCCGACCCATGCTTTCAAAGTTAAGTACCTTACTTTATGGTTTTGACACAGGAACTGCGCCGGGATGTGGGGAGCATACATAGTCCGGCCCCACAACCCGAGGATCCGGGAAGATCCCATGATCCAGCCTCCGAGGAGGATCCGGACAAAGGTGGAGCTAATCGACGGGGTGTTCCACCAACTCAGCATGGACAATGCTCTAGTCGCCATTACGGCTGACTACCCCGGCTTATATCTGGCTCCCCAGGTGATTACGACCGAAGTCCTGACACCATTATTTCGTCCTTGCGCATTTCTGACCACCGTATACAATGGTGTCTCGCAGGAGGTGCCTTCAAGGCAGGAAGCCGAACCCACGGCGGCTGACCAACAAGTGTCAGTCCGGCCCCGCAGGCGAAAGAGGAGTGCGGTGCGGACCGAGACGTCGCCGCAGCGGTATATCGTGCGACCGTTATTCAGGGAAGAGACTCCTAGGAGGTGTATTAATGCTTATGACCTTTCCAGGAGGAAGAGCGTTCGCCGGACTGTGCTCGGAGAGGTTGCTAACCAAGCCTCCGCCAGCCATGCTCCACCACCTGGTCCGGAGGGGGAGGCGAGCGCAAGGCGCGAGCCGGGTACTCCTCCAACGGAGGATGCCGACCGGCTGTACGCCACCAGGTCTGAGGTGGAGAGCGCCATGAATCATAGGCGCCACCGGACAGTACTGCGTGACGCGTGTTTCTCCCTAGAGGCGTTGAATACCTTTAACGCGGGAGACGCGCACCTCTGCGCCGCTCAAGATGGTTTAACCAGAGCCACGGAGCAGTATGTAAAAGACATACGGGTAAGAGATTTTAATAGCTGTATATGCCAGTAGCCCCCGAGACTTAAAGTAGTTAAAGTAACTGATTTAAGGATCATTTGATATGCAGGATCTTACGGAGAAGAATGCCCAATTGTCTCAGGAGCTACGAGAGTGCAAAGCCCAACTTGAGGCTGCACTAGCTGCCGCAGAAGGAGGCACAGAGACCCCCTCCGGTAACACATTATTTCAAAAAGGCAAGCGGTGTGCGGCGTGCGTATAAATCTGACAATGATATTGCAGTTGTTGCCAGACTTGATCCGGACAAGCAACAGCTACTACGCCAGTTGAAGGCCGGCGAGAGGGTGCTTACGAAGGTGCAGCAGGAGAAGAACAAACTCCAGGATGCCCACGCCCAGCTTGGAGAAGAGCTGAAAGGTGTTCGGGCCGAGCTGTCTGGCTCCGTGAAGGAGAATCAGCGGCTTCATCGCGGCATCTATAGTAAGTGCTTGAGTGAACTCCTTTGAAAAGAAGAGTTCGGCGAGGAAGTCAATTTACAAAAATATGTCTGTAGGTGTGCTCACAGGTCGCCCTGCGGAAGAAATGTCCGGTTCAACGGGTGACCAACTTACCGAGCTGGTGCAACTGCTCGAACGTGTTCGACATGCGATGAGTGGCGTCGTCCAGGCCTTATGGCCATCCCTCTCCCTACCCGAGGGCCTTGGAGAGCTTGCGGAGAAGCTTCAGGGAGCACGGCAGTGCTTCCGTTTATGGAAGATATCGGCCTGCCGTCAAGGTGCCAGGGAGGCCTGGGCCATGGTGAAGACGCGGTACAAGAAGGCGGATCCAAACCACATGGCCGAGGTTGGACCTATGGGGCCCGATGGGAAGGAGATCCCTGTGAGCTTAGTGTACGTCCAAGTAGAGTTGGCCGCTAAGTATTCCCAACGGGACTATAAATTAGACATCATGTTAGACGGGATTGAGGAAGAGTACAGTCAATCGATTTGACAATGTATGTAAAGTGGCATGTAAAATGCCTTCTAGCCGGATTGTAGATCGTTTGTCTTTGCCGACCTTTTCGCTTCATCCTCGGGACCCTAGAGTCCGGAGTGTGTCTGAATACCCTCTTGGTTATGAAAAAAACGGGGCATGCATGGAGACCAGGCGTAGGGGTCATTAGTGCATTATCAGACAAGTGCCCAACTAGTTATGTTATATTACATGGTTAGTAAGAAACATCTTCCAGGAGAATAGTTCCGTTAAGGGTTCCTTTCTCGAGGCATGCCCTAAAGTCCATGTTCGGACTGCGAAAAGAGCAGAAAACATCCGGGGCAGATAAATAAATATGTAAGAAATCATCTTTCAAGTCACCGATCGAATATTTCCTTAAGAACGCTTAGCTTTGGCTTCACCCACCGAGGTACACATCCGGCCGACCCAAAGAAGAATAATCGCAGAGGTGCTCCTTTACCTCCTAGCCGAACAATCGGGAACGAGGGGTAAGCACAGAGCCGTGCAACCCAGCTTGGCCAAAACTTAAGTCATATCGATGCATTTAATGGTGAATAAAAGGTACATGCGGAAGTTTGACGCAT
Organism: Aegilops speltoides; assembly: GCA_021437245.1. Classification (NCBI taxonomy): domain Eukaryota; kingdom Viridiplantae; phylum Streptophyta; class Magnoliopsida; order Poales; family Poaceae; genus Aegilops; species Aegilops speltoides. The sequence goes on along the minus strand of CM038144.1, from coordinate 59,073,643 downwards.
GTGTTGGGCATAAAGCCCGTATAAGTAAGCTTCATTAAAGAAGCCCCTGTATATAATGAGTGCGGTAGCACATCAAGTGTGTGTAACAATGCGCAAATAGTCCTCAAGGGCTTTTATGAAAAAGGAGGGAGAAAAGAGGGAAACGAAAGACAGCTGAAGTGTAAAAATGTGGACGGAGGAAGGAGACGAACTCTTAATCCAGCGCTAGGCGTAGAATCTTCGGAGGCGGGCTGCGTTCCATGGGTTCGGCTCGAGTCGGTTGTCCGATGCATTTCGCAGATGGTATGCTCCGCCGGTCAGGACTTGGTCGATGATGAAGGGACCTTCCCATTTGGGCTTGAGTTTGTCCTTTTTCTTGTCCGGCGGGCGTAGAACTAGTTCGCCAACATTGTAAGTTTTGGCCTGTACTTCTCTGCTTTGATATCTTCGAGCCTGCTGCTGATAGAATGCGGAGCGGGCCTTTGCCACATCGCGTTCCTCCTCCAATGCGTCCAAGCTGTCCTGCCGATCTAGCTCGGCTTCTCTTTCTTCGTACATGCGCACTCGAGGTGAGTCATGAATTATGTCGCAGGGCAAAACTGCCTCTCCGCCGTATACCATAAAGAATGGTGTAAATCCGGTAGTACGGTTTGGCGTGGTCCGCAGCCCCCAGAGTACGGAGTCGAGATCCTCTACCCAGTGTGTGTTAGATTCCGTAAGGGACCGCACTAGTCTGGGTTTGATGCCGCTCATTATTAGACCATTTGCTCGTTCAACTTGACCATTGGTTTGTGGGTGGTAGACTGAAGCATAGTCGAGCTTAATGCCCATATTTTTGCACCAGAGTTTAACCTCGTCGGCTGTGAAGTTCGTGCCGTTATCGGTGATGATGCTGTGGGGGACACCGTAACGGTGTACTACCCCGGATATGAAGTCTATCACAGGTCCGGATTCGGCCGTTTTAACTGGCTTGGCCTCTATCCATTTGGTGAATTTGTCCACCATGACCAGTAGGTATTTTTGCTTGTGGGTTCCCCCTTTGAGGGGTCCAACCATGTCGAGCCCCCAGACCGCGAATGGCCAGGTGATGGGTATAGTTTTGAGGGCGGTGGGTGGCATGTGGCTTTGATTAGCAAAGAGCTGACAACCGACGCATCGTTGGACTAAGTCCCGAGATCCGCCTGGCCGTCGGCCAATAAAATCCTGTACGGAAGGCCTTACCTACAAGGGCCTGGGCTGCAGCGTGGTGTCCGCCTAGTCCGGCATGAATTTCAGCCAGAAGATTTTGCCCTTCCTCTTCGGAGATACACCTTTGAAGGACTCCGGTTGTGCTTTTCTTATAAAGTTCCCCCTCATGGACCTTGTAGGCTTTAGATCGCCGAACTATGCAGCGGGCCTCATTTTGGTCTTCGGGAAGTTCCTGCCTAATTAAGTAGGCTAGGAATGGTTCCGTCCATGGGGCAATGACTGCCATTGTTTCGTGGGCGGAAGGTGGCTGAGCCACCGGTTGTGTCGGAATGTTCGGCGTTGGGCGGTGCGGTTGGTTTCGGATTGTTGTTTCCGGACTCCTCTTCCCATACGACGGATGGCTTAAAGAGCCGCTCCAGGAAGATGTTTGGAGGGACAGCGTCATGCTTTGCACCGATGCGTGCCAACACGTCGGCCGCCTGGTTATTATCTCGGACTACATGGTGGAATTCGAGTCCTTCGAACCGAGCTGACAGTTTTAAGACAACGTTACGGTAGGCAGCCATTTTCGGATCTTTGTCATCGAAGTATCTGTTTACTTGTGATATTGCGAGGTTTGAATCCCCGCGTACCTCGAGGCGTTGAATGCCCATGGAGATTGCCATTCGGAGACCGTGTAGAAGGGCCTCGTATTCGGCTGCGTTGTTGGAGTCTCTGTACATTATTTGAAGTACGATTGATCAGATCTCCGGTTGGGGACGCCAAAATGACGCCAGCCCCCAAGCCGCCAACATTTTGGAGCCGTCGAAATGCATGATCCAATTGGAGTATGCGCCATACTCTTTAGGGAGTTCGCTTCATCCATTCAGCGACGGTCAGCCAGACTTGCGACTTTATAGCTCGCCGTGGTTTGTAGGTTATGTCAAATGGTAAGAGCTCAATGGCCCATTTTGCAATCCTTCCCGTCGCCGCGATTGTTTATGATGTCGTTGAGGGTACTTCGAGGCCATCAAGTATCGAACACTCTTGAAAGTAGTGTCGCAGCTTCCGGGATGCCATGAACACCGCGTATGCTATCTTTTGGTAATGTGGGTACCGGGACTTGCAGGGAGTTAAGACAGTGGATATGTAGTACACTGGTTTTTGAAGAGGGAATTTATGCCCTTCTGTTTCTCGTTCGACGACGAGTACCGTGCTTACAACTTGATGTGTTGCTGCGATATATAACAACATTGGTTCGCCCAAGTTAGGCGCGGCCAGGACTGGATTTTTTGCCAATATGGCTTTTATTTCTTCGAGTCCGGCAGTGGCAGATCCGTCCATTCGGTGTTCGAGCGCCGAGGAGGCGATAGAGGGCAATGCCTTTTTCCCAAACGGAGATGAAGCGGCTTAGAGCCGCCACGCATCCAAATAATTTTGTATTTGTTTGAGGTCTTTGGAATATCCAGCTATGACAGGCTCGATCTTGGCTGGGTTTGCTTCAATTCCTCTACCGATACAATGAAGCCCAGAGCTTTCCGGCTGGTACCCAAAACACATTTTTCCGGTTCATTTTAATGTCATATGCTCGGAGGTTGTCGAGTGTGAGCCTCAAATCGCCTACTAGAGTTTCGACGAGTTTATTTTGACGACCACGCCGCTCACGATGCCTCTACTGCTTTTGTCGATCTGGGTAGCCGACATGTCCGAATCATGCGCCGATATGTTGCGCCGCGCTTTTGAGTCCGAAGGGCATCATGTTGAAGCGAAATGGTCCATATGGAGTAATGAATGCCGCTATGCTTGGTCCTCCTCCGCCATCTTGATTTGATGGTAGCCGGAGTATGCGTCAAGGAAGCACAATGAATCATGCCCTGCAGTAGCATCGATTATTTGGTCGATGTGGGGAAGGGGGAAAGGATCCTTTGGGCAGGCCTTGTTGAGGTCTTTAAAATCGACACATAGGCACCAGGATTTGTCCTTCTTTGTTACCATTACTAGGTTAGCTAGCCAGTCCGGATGTTTGATGTCTCTGATGAATCCGGCTTCCAGTAGTTTGGCTAGCTCCTCTCCCATTGCCTGTCTTTTGGGTTCGGAAAATCGCTGAAGTGCCTGTTTGACTGGCTTGAATCCTTTTAGGATGTTTAGGCTGTGTTCAACCAATCTGCATGGGATTCCTGGCATATCTGAAGGGTACCAGGCAAAGATGTCCCAATTTTCCCGAAGGAATTCTCGTAGTGCGGCATCTACATCGGGGTTCAACGGTGCCCCGATGGAGGCTGTCTTTGTTGGGTCTGTTGGATGGACCTGGAATTTGACTATTTCGTCCGATGGTTTAAAAGAGGTGGACTTGGATCTCTTATCGAGTATCACATCGTCCCTGTTCACCATAGAGCGCAGCGCAGTGAGTTCCTCCGCCGCTAGGGCTTAGGATAGTGCTTCTAGGGCTAATGCGGCTGTCTTGTTTTCGGCGCGGAGTGTTGTGTCCGGATCACTGACGAGGGTGATTATTCCACTGGGCCCGGGCATCTTAAGCTTCATGTACCCGTAATGGGGTATGGCTTGAAAAATTGTGAATGCCTCGCGCCCTAATATAGCGTGATATCCGCTGCTGAACGGGGCCATTTGGAACGTGACCTCTTCGGACCTGTAATTGTCCGGCGAGCCGAACACCACATCAAGTGTGATTTTTCCTATGTAGTGTGCTTCCCGGCTAGGGATTATTCCTCTAAAGGTTGTGCTGCTTCGCTCAATGCGGCTCCAGTCTATGTCCATTTTTTGAAGGGTTTCCTCGTAGATGAGGTTTAATCCGCTGCCGCCATCCATGAGTACCTTGGTAAGACGAAAGCCGTCCACTATTGGACTGAGGACCAATGCGGCTGGTGCTCGGGCTGTTCGGAATTTAGGTTCGTCACTGGCATTGAAGGTGATGGCCGTGTCGCTCCATGGATTTGTCACTAGACATACTTCAAGGTCCTACACCGCTATGTCTGAAATTGGGGAGATTATCGTTGATATGGACAATAATGATAACACATAAAATCCCGAGGCTCCGGTCGATGAACCCCCTATCTTGCATACTAAAAAGTTTCTAATCGGTAGTGGTAACATCATTGGCAAAGGTGTTATTCAAGATTCCTTTACTTGTGCCAGTGCTTTACCTTCCATGGGGTGTTCTATTCTTCATAGAACTAGTAGTCTTGCGGATGCTGTCGCTATGCTTATAGTTGAGCTTGAAAGACAATTTATGCACATGCATCCTTGCATACAAAGAATTTTTCTAGAATTCTCTAATACTAAGCATTCTTCTGTTAAGCATGCTGTTACTATCTTTTTGGCTCATGAATTTAGATTTATCATAAGAGAGGCCAAAGAAATCTTTACGCACTATAGGATGGACGACGATCGTCCTCCCATAGAGGCGATCCTCTATGATCAAGAGGAAATTAGACGTTTTCAATCTTCGGACTATGTCGCTTTTAATGAAAACCTTAGAAAAAAGGTCCCTACCAATGTCTTGGTTGATTGCATTAACGAGCTTAATAATGATTTTGCCCTTCGAAATAATGAGCTAGGATACTCTCTTGAGTATAGGCTCACAAGATTTTTCCAAAAGAATGCTTTTAGTGATGAAATAGTTGTGCACTATGAAGGGCCAAAGGAGGAACCCGTTCCTCCTATTATTGATCTTGGGGATTTTTGTCCCACTAAATTTAGCCCTTTTGATTACTTTTGCTTGCCTCAAAGGAAACTTGCTGCCGAACATAGAGAATATGAGATGAGTTTTCAAGATCTATCTTATTATTATGGCACTAGTTAGATCTATCTTTGCTTTTATGCCTAGCTAGGGGCGTTAAACGATAGCGGTAGTTGGGAGGCAACCCAATTTTCTTTATGGTTTTTGTTTTTGCTCCTGTTTAGTAATAAATCTTGCATCTACCTTTTGTTTAGATCTATTTTTATCTTTTAATTAGTGTTTGTGCCAAGTAGAACCTATAGGATAACCTACGATGATAGTTGATTTGATTCTGCTGAAAAACAGAAATTTTGTGCACGAATATAATTTTGTTAAATCACAGGAACGTGCTTTTGCGTTGATTCTTTTTTCTTATGTTCAATAGACAAATTGTACAGGACTTCCTATTTTTGTAGGATTTTTAGAGTTCCAGAAGTTTGCGTTAGTTATAGATTGCTACAGACTATTCTGTTTTTGACAGATTCTATTTTTCGTGTGTTGTTTGCTTATTTCAATGCATCTATGGCTAGTAATTCAGTCTATGAACCATAAAGAAGTTGGAATACAGTAGTTTTAACACCAAATTAAATAAATAATGAGTTCATTGCAGTACCTTATGTGGTGGTTTTGTTTTCTTTCACTAACGGAGCTTATAAGATTTCCTGTTGAGTTTTGTGTTGTGAAGTTTTCTAGTTTTGGGTAAAGCTTTTATGGACTATGGAATAAAGGGTGGTGTCGACACACGAACACGTCACGTGTACCCTCGACGCCGGGGGTGATGCACCGCAGCTCACGTCGAAGGAGACCCGACCGACAGCGCGATACGCAAGACAGTCGACGGGTGCTTTTGCAGACCCGAAACCCCACACCCCGGGAGGGACCCGTCAGTGAGTGCGGCGGCTATGGGCTGCCCTAGGTCGATTCGCCGCCCTAGAGCCTCGAGATTCGCAGCCCTCAAACACGAAGAACAGCGAAGAACGAGAGAAAAACGGTGGAGAGATAAAAGTAGACAGAAAAAGTAGTATATTGATTTGTTCGATTGTGTGTTGTTCAATCGGCCGTCACCCCAACATATATAAGAGGCGGCTGGACTTCCTGTACAAGTAAAGGATTCATCTAGGCTTTCCTTACAAGAAAAATTACATCAATTCACGCCCTAGAGTCCTAGTTCTATTCCAACTCGGATTCAGTCTGAATCTGGCCCAACTTCTGTCTTCCTCCTTGTGCAGGCCGCCGAGCCTCCATATGACCTCCGTCAAGATGGCCCAAATACCAAACTTGTGCGCCTCGACGATACTAACAACTCTCATGTTGATCACTTTTTCAAATAAGGCCATCTTGAACACTTTTCGAGGTCATCTTTACCTTCCAATGGACTCGGTCTTGCGGTAGAATGAATCATCCGAGTCTTGTAATGAATTTGCAGGCCATATACTATCTCTGATGACGATGACTCCAAAAGCAAAGTTTACCGCCTTGACGATCGCACAACTTCTATATTGAACACTTCTTCATCCGAGATCATCTTGATAAACTTTTGGGCACATGTTTAGTTTCACTCGGATTTGAGCTCATCCACTCGGATATTAGAGTCTTTCACCGGATGGTCGATGGACTTTTCACTCGGATGGCTATATTTTCACTCGAAGACAATCTTTACTCGATCGGTAGGCTTTCACTCGACCTTGACTCGATCGGTAGGTTTTCACTCGACCGTGACTCGATCGGTAGGTTTGCACTCGACCTTGACTCGATCGGTAGGTTTTCACCGACCGTGACTCGATCAAGAGGTTTCCACTCGACCTTGACTCGATCGGTAGGTTTTCACCGACCGTGACTCGATCAGTAGGTTTTCACTCGACCGTGACTCGATCGGTAAATTTTCACTCGACCGTGACTCGATCGGTAGGTTTTCACTCGACCGTGAGTTTTCACTCGGATGGTAAGTTTTCACTGACCAAAAACATAGCCTGATCTTGATTTGCCTCTCCAGGTTACATACAACCTCGGATTGAGACGAATTATATATGAAAATCGATCGGCTCGACGAGACGAAACTTTTTCGTGTTGAAGGTTTTTCGATTCAAGGACTTCTTAAGGGCCTAATTGCTCGCGCGACCCATCAGACATGGCGTCTGGTACTTTGCGCCAGATTTCCACTCAGCTTCGGCCTGCAGTGTATTGCCTCTAACTTTTGCATATGAACTCGGATTGAGATGATTTATATATCAAAATCGATCGCCTCGACGAGACGAAGACAATTCCTTTAGAGTACTCCTTCATCCGAGGACGTCTTGAAGGCATGGTCGGCCGAAAACCACTCGGAATGTTGAATTTTGTCACTCGGAGTACAACTTCGGCCACCGAGATAAGGTCGAATGGCGATAAGTTAAACATCAAAGTTATTCCACTCGGCGACCTGAAACTTTGCATGCCGAAAACTCTTTTACTTGAGGCCATTTTACTTGCCTTTTGTATCTTGCCAAAATCCGATGTCAACACATGCCCCCCTGTTTTTCGGCAATGCTTGCACGCCGAAAAATAATATGCACGGTGTTTGATCTAAGGACGATGTCAACACTCCATCGGCCATTTATTTTCCTCAGGGCGATAATTATGTATCGCCCATGTTTGTGCTAAGGGCGATAATCGATATCGCCATTGCCTACTCAAAGCTTCCTGCCACACACTCGGGTGGTACTTCTTCAAATATTTTCCGTTGAGAGCTCGAGGTAACAATGCCCCTTGTATTGATTCCACCAAATATGAATTTCCGGGAACAACCCTTGTAATCCTAAAAGGACCTTCCCAACTTGGAGACCATTTCCCGAATTTTCTATCTCTTGAACCAATCGGCAGAATTACTTTCCAAACGAGATCACCAACTTGAAAATTTTTCAACTTGACTTTCTTATTGTAAGCTCTTGCTACCCTCAACTTATCTCTCTCTATGGACTCCAAAGCAACCAAACGTTTATCGGCAACCTCATCAATATTGTCCATCATTAAGTTATAAAAGTCTACTGCCGATAAATCATTTTGTTTGGCTATTCTCAAAGCATTCAAATTTACCTCCACTGGTAAAACAGCCTCCTGACCATACACTAGCTCATATGGAGTCACCTTCGTAGCACCATGCCTTGAAATTCTGTGCCCATAAAGCTTCAGACAACAACTCCTGCCATCTCTTCGGATTGCCTTTAATCTTCTTCTTGATGAGCTTGATTAGAATTTTATTGCTAGACTCAGCTTGTCCATTAGCTTGGGCATAATATGGAGAGGAATTGAGCAACTTTATATTATAAGATTCGGCAAACTCTCTGACTTGGTGTGACATAAAAGATGAACCTTGATCTGTAGTTAACGCTTGAGGAATACCGAATCTATGAATAATGTGCTCGGTTATGAATTGAATTACCTCCGTATGTGTCATGTTCTTGAGAGGTACCGCTTGAGCACCATTTAGTGAAATAATCGGTTGCCACCAATACGAACCGATGCCCTTTTGAGGAAGACGGTGGATTTGTCCAATGAAATCTAAACCCCAACCTCTCGAAAGGCCACGGTTTGATAATAGGATGTAACATAGCAGCAGGAGCCAATTGAATATCACCAAACTTTTGACAAGCTTCACACCCTTTATAATATCTGAAGCAATCATTAATCATAGTCGGCCAATAAAACCCAGCACGTCGCAATAACCATTTCATCTTGGGAGCCGACTGGTGAGTGCCACAAATACCTTCATGTACTTCTCCCATAGCAACTCTTGCTTGGTCCTCATCCAAGCATTTTAAAAGAACATCATCAACTGTTCGGCGATAAAGGTCACCATCCCTGATAGTATATTTAAAAGCCATACGCCGAACAGCCCTGTCCACCCTTTCACTCGGATTGCGCAAGTAAGCAACAATGGGCTTCCTCCAGTCGGAATTTCCATCTGCACTAGATTTTTTGTTAATGACCGAATCAGTAGGTTCTGGTTCGGCCTCTTCTATACTGGTAAGACAAGACATCGGTCTTTGAGAGATATGAAACATGCCATGATCAACATGATACCTAGATGCTTGCTGTGCCAACTCATTTGCTTTCCAGTTGTCATGTCTAGATATATGTGCAATGCTAAAACAATCCAAAGTAGAAATTATATCTAGACATTTATCAAGATAAACATTAAGTGATTCGTCAAAACACTGGAAGACTCTGGATATTTGCTGCACCACTAGTAATGAATCACCGTAAGCCTCAATATGTGTAACACCTATAGCAAGTAACATCTCTAGACCGAATAACAATGCTTCATATTCGGCTTGATTGTTTGTGCAAAAATATTCTAAGCGGCATGAGGCTTCAAAAACAGCACCACGAGGAGATATATAAACAATACCAACACCTTGGCCATTGCTACAAACTGAACCATCAAAGTATAATCTCCATGGCACTAATGAAACAAGGTTCATATCAACATCATGCTTGTCATCAATCCGATGTTCAACAATGAAATTAGCAACAATTTGGCCTTTCATGGATTTTAGAGATTCATAAACCAAATCATACTCAATCAAAGCATAAGCCCACTTGCCAATTCTACCACTAAGAATTGGCCTATGCAACATGTACTTAATGACATCGGTTTGACAAGGTACTACACAAGCACTCGGCACTAGGTAATGTCTCAATTTTGTGCAAGCGTAATATAAGCATAGACATAGTTTTTCAATAAATGTATACCTTGTCTCAAGGCCCAATAAACGTCTGCTCAAATATGTAATGGCATGCTCTTTTCCTTCGGTATCTTGAGTTAAAACAGCACCAATAACACCTTCCTCTGCTGCGATATAAAGTTTAAAAGGTTCTCTATGCTTGGGTGCTTTCATCACCGGAGGAGTGCACAAATAATTCTTGATCATATCAAAGGCTTCTTGCTGTTTTGCCCCCAAGTGAAATCAACATCATTCTTTAACCGAAGGATAGGAGTAAATGCATCAACTTTCCCCGACAGATTAGCTATGAACCTTCTCAAATAATTGACCTTGCCAAGGAACTTTTGCATATCTCTCTTGCATGTTGGAGCCTCCACTTTCAGATGGCCTCTATCTTTTGGGATCGATTTCGATGCCATCTTCATGAATAATGAAACCCAAAATTTGCCACCGACACAATCAATGCACACTTCAAAGGATTCATCTTCATCCATACTTTTTCATCCTTTCAAAAGCTAAACGCAAATCGCCAAGTGAGATTCAAAAGCATCCGATTTGACAACAATATCATCAATATAAACTTCAAGTATGACACCGAGTAAATCATGAAAATCAAATTCATAGCCCTCGATATGTGGCCCCAGATTTTTCAATCCGAATGTCATCACCGCCCACTCGAATAAACCAAGGAAACCAGGACATCGGAAAGCTGTTTTGTACATGTCTTCTTCGCCATAAAATTTGATTATATCCGCATTACCATCTAGAAAGCTAATAACCTTATGTCCGTAAGCATCATTAATAAGCATATCGGCTATTGGCATGGGATACTCATCTTTGGGTGTAGCCCTATTCACATCTCTCAAATCAATGCACACCCTCAACTTGCCGGATCCCTTCTTCTCCACTCGACAATGTTAGAAATCCACTCGGCATACCGCAAGGTCGAATGAATTTAGCTTCAAGCAATCGACCGATCTCTTCCTTGATCCGGTCATATGTTTTGGATTAAACTTTCCGCCGATCGCTTATAAGGTCTAAAACCGCCTTTATAGGCAACCGATGCTCCACTAGCTCTCGGCTCAACCCTCGCATCTCATGATATTCCCATGCAAAGCAACAAACATATTCTTTCAATAGCTCGATTAACTTAGCTTTACAATCGGCTTTCAAATTTTTGTTTATAAATGTCGGTCGATCGACCGATCCGCTCTCGATATCTACCTCCTCTAACGGATCGGCCGATGTAAAACCTTGTCCAAGTTTATCCATGTCATCCAACTCCTCAATAGACTCATACATATCGCTCTCATGGACCGATATTTTGCAAGACGCTTTTGTAACCACTCGAATTAGAATCCATTTAAACCTATCATACCTTGGAGCCGATTGCATTCAATCGGCTTTAAAGACACGGGCACAAAACCATTCTTGGTCGTGACCGAGAAAATCAAACTCGATAAGTCACGCCCCGTCAAGCAAGTAGCATTGGGATGTTGCTAATCCACCGATGCATCGCCAAAGCAACACAGCCAATTATCTCGCATGAATGACTTCCACTTCATCATCAACCCATTGGATCGAAAACGGTGCATAGTGGATGGTACGCGACCGGTTCGCGTGAACCCAATCACGCCTAGTATGACGCTAGTAGTTACCTTGCACCTCAAATGACAAAGAATGCAAGAGCTAAAGTTTTGCTTCCGATCGTAAGCTCCACATACATTACACCTTTGGCTTCAGTTTTCTCTTTGCCTTCAAACCCGTTGAGTACCATATTGGTCTTGATTAATTCTTCATCATGCAAACCCAATTTCTTGAAGACCTAATAAGGCATAAGATTTACCACAGCACCACCATCAACAAGCATTCGACTAAGTGGCGATCCATTGATATGACCTCCGAGATACAACGGTTTCAAATGTGTTATCGGTTCTTGTGGCTTCTCTAATATTGCGCTTTTAGGGCCAAAATCCAGCTGAGCCACTTCCCTTCCTCATCTACAGACGAAAACTCAGCAGGTAAGTAATACACCATATTGATATCCATACCTTCATGAACCGGTGTAGACTCATAGTCCAACATATCAGCCTCTTCTTCAAGTGGATCGACCGATTCTGAAATCTGGTCGAGTGAAGGAGAAGTAAGAAGTGTCGCAGACGATGTAATATCCGTCACATCGTCCTCCTTGGGTGGTGTAGGTACTTCTGTGATAGATGTAGAAGCTGATGTATCTTGTATTTGTTTTGGCCTCCACACTTGTTTTGCTGGAACCATGGGCCGAGTGTCATTGAACAACTTATCCCTTTGCTTCTCGGCCTCCTGCTCCGCCATCTCTTGACTCCTTAACCTCTGTAGTTTCCTCTTCTGTGTCTTTGTTAGCCCTGGAGGACACCACTTTGGTCGAGTGTATTTAGCATCTCTCACCTTTACCTGGCTGGTGCTTGCTTCATGGTCATTAGCCGAGTGCTTTGGCGCGATAGAAAGTATCGGCTCAGTCGAGTGGTTATGCACAGTCGGCTGCTGTATGGGGAATGTTTCGGTGCCCAACATAAGTGAGTCGACATCCATTTTCTCCTTGCCTTTGACCGACTGAACTGCTGCAACACTCGGTGACTTAACACGCCATTCTTTTCGACTTTCCAGAGGCATGAAATTTCCACTCGGGCGCACCTTCTTACTTGGATGGAATCTACTCGGATTGATGTCACTCGGATGGTATCCACTCGGATGGAACTCAGTCGGATGGACTCTACCCATCCACATTTTTTCACTCGGATAGTTTCCACCTGGGTGCATTCTTACACTCGGATAATTTCCATCCGATCGATATTTTGACCAGCCGATCGATAGCCACCAATGTTCACCGGCCTCTATATGAATAGTCAAGTCGATCCCAAACAGTTTGCCTCGATCTTCTCAAAATTGCCCTTGGTCCACTCGGTTTTGTATACCGACTAAACATATCAGCTGATGGTGACCTTGGTCGTTTCGGATGAGTCGGTCGATTGAAACTAGAACCGCCGATTGGTTAGCATACTTGGACAGCAACATATCAAAAGTTGGCTTGATCCGCTTATGCTGCACTTTAACTTCATTCTTCTTCCACTTGCCAACTTCGGACTCTTGGGCTTGACAAATTTAACACGAGTATTTTCTTGCACTTGCGGTTGCCCCGAGTGTAGGATTCTTGATGGTGATTTTGATCACTTCCTTGCCACCGGGTTGCTTATCAAGCACAACCTGTCTCCCCAAGACCTTGTCGCCTCCTTGTCTTTCCCGGCTCACCAACAATGACATTAGCTTTATTAGCAGATTCGCTACCTCGGCCGAATGAGTAACTTCTTCCTTCTAAATCCATGGTGTTCATTGGAAAGGGCTGTTTATCAACTTGCATCTCAGAAAAGTTCAATCGTCCGTCATTAATGGCCGATTGTATCTGCTGTCGAAAAACATTGCAATCATTAGTAGCATGAGAAAAGAATTATGATACTTGCAATAAGCACGCCGCTTCAGCTCTTCAAACAGCGGTAAAGTATGAGATATTCTAATAATCTTAGCCTGCAGCAAAGCATCAAATATTCTATCACACTTAGCAATGTTAAAAGTAAACTTCATCTCTTCATCACGATTCTTATGAATCGGTTTCAGATCATTGTAAGTAAAGGGTTTGGCCTTAGATGGCCAAACAAATTCAAGAGTAAAACATCACCCTCATCGTCCGAGTGATCACTATCATATTCCACCATATTCACCTTTGGACGATCGGCTTTGTATCTATGCACTTCTTTGAGATCTTTGCTTCGCTTTCCGAGCCAAAGCCCTTTGTAAGACTTGGTTGATATTTAAGAACTCGTAGCCTTCTAGCTTTTCTCTAATGGGAGTTCTCAAACCACTCAGACTAGGTCTCGCTAAGTCTCTCTCGGTTATCACCAAACTAAAACACCGGTTTTTCGTTTCTCTGAATCTCTTGACGTAATCGGAGACCGATTCATCATGCTTCTGCTTAACCGATGTTAGATGTGACAACTTGAGTTCATTGTCGCCGCTATAAAAGTGATCATGAAATTTCTGCTCTAGCTGCGACCAAACTCGAATGGAACCGTGTGGTAAAGAAGAAAACCATGAAAATGCGGTACCAGTTAATGACAAAGGAAATAAACGCACTTTCAATTCATTCAATGAGCCTGCCTCACCCAATTGTGCTAAGTATTGACTAACATGCTCCCATGTGGTTTTTGTGCCTTCTCCATTAAACTTAACAAAATCTGGAATTTTATATCCTGGAGGGCACTGGATGGCATCAAAGTACTCGGGGTACGGCTTTTGGTAAATCCGATTCCGAGGTAACTCAACTCCAAAATTCTCTCGAAGCATCTTAGCCATCTCCTCTCTAAGATTAGCTAAACCATCATCCATAGTGGACGATGAAGCTTGTGGCAATGGCATAGGAGGAGTAGGGTTACTAGCTGTAGGTAGGAATTGTGGCATGTATGTCGACTCATAATTTGCTAGTGGTCGAGTGGTTGTAGCTGTAGGTAGAGTTTGGTTCGGCGTTGCCACCGAACCGGGCATGCTCATAATAGGATTAGTGGGTGCAGCCACAATCTGATTTGTTTGGGTAGGATAATAAGTCATCGGCACGGGAGGCGCCGATGAGATAGGTAAAGCCAGATTAGGGTTTTGCACACTAGCAGCTACACCATTATTACCACTAGTCGATTGAGATGTATTCTTCTGAGCATTGGTATTTTCAATGAAAGTTTGATAGACTAGATTGTTACCATCAGCAATACGACTTTCAATCTCAGCCCACTGCTCAGGAGAAAAGGTAGTACTTACAGAGGGTTTAACCTGCTCGGCTTGAAGAGGAGGGAACTTGATTTCTTCAATCGGAGTGATGTTGCCTTGGCGATCCTTCTTGACCTTTGCAAGGAATTCCTGCAAGTCCTTCTCCTCGCGCGCCTTCTTGTACTCCTCATAAACTTGGCGATGATCGGCCGATATCTCATCAAGACTGGGCTTAATGATGTTATCGGCGTCTACCTCAGATGGCTTGGGAAGATTGGACATGGTGGATGATGATGATTGATCTTCGTTCCCCAGCGGAGTCGCCAAAAAGTGTGTCGACACACGAACACGTCACGTGTACCCTCGACGCCGGGGGTGATGCACCGCAGCTCACGTCGAAGGAGACCCGACCGACAACATGCGATCGCAAGAGGCGATCGACGGGTGCTTTTGCAGACCAAACCCCACACCCGGGAGGGACCCGTCAGTGAGTGCGGCGGCTATGGGCTGCCCTAGGTCGATTCGCCGCCCTAGAGCCTCGAGATTCGCAGCCCTCAAACACGAAGAACAGCGAAGAACGAGAGAAAAACGGTGGAGAGATAAAAAGTAGACAGGAAAAAGTAGTATATTGATTTGTTCGATTGTGTGTTGTTCAATCGGCCGTCACCCCAACATATATAAGAGGCGGCTGGACTTCCCGCACAAGTAAAGGATTCATCTAGGCTTTCCTTACAAGAAAAATTACATCAATTCACGCCCTAGAGTCCTAGTTCTATTCCAACTCGGATTCAGTCTGAATCTGGCCCAACTTCTGTCTTCCTCCTTGTGCAGGCCGCCGAGCCTCCATATGACCTCCGATCAAGATGGCCCAAATACCAAACTTGTGCGCCTCGACGATACTTAACAACTCTCATGTTGATCACTTTTTCAAATAAGGCCATCTTGAACACTTTTCGAGGTCATCTTTACCTTCCAGTCGGACTCGGTCTTGCGGTAGAATGAATCATCCGAGTCTTGTAATGAATTTGCAGGCCATATACTATCTCTGATGACGATGACTCCAAAAGCAAAGTTTACCGCCTTGACGATACGCACAACTTCTATATTGAACACTTCTTCATCCGAGATCATCTTGATAAACTTTTGGGCACATGTTCAGTTTCACTCGGATTTGAGCTCATCCACTCGGATACTAGAGTCTTTCACTCGGATGGTCGACTGGACTTTTTCACTCGGATGGCTATATTTTCACTCGGAAGACAATCTTTTACTCGATCGGTAGGCTTTCACTCGACCTTGGACTCGATCGGTAGGTTTTCACTCGACCGTTGACTCGATCGGTAGGTTTGCACTCGACCTTGACTCGATCGGTAGGTTTTCACCGACCGGTGACTCGATCAAGAGGTTTCCACTCGACCTTGACTCGATCGGTAGGTTTTCACTCGACCGGTGACTCGATCAGTAGGTTTTCACTCTACCGTGACTCGATCGGTAAATTTTCACTCGACCGTGACTCGATCGGTAGGTTTTCACTCGACCGTGAGTTTTCACTCGGATGGTAAGTTTTCACTCGACCAAAAACATAGCCTGATCTTGATTTGCCTCTCCAGGTTACATACAACCTCGGATTGAGACGAATTATATATGAAAATCGATCGGCTCGACGAGACGAAACTTTTTCGTGTTGAAGGTTTTTCGATTCAAGGACTTCTTAAGGGCCTAATTGCTCGCGCGACCCATCAGACATGGCGTCTGGTACTTTGCGCCAGATTTCCACTCAGCTTCGGCCTGCAGTGTATTGCCTCTAACTTTTGCATATGAACTCGGATTGAGATGATTTATATATCAAAATCGATCGCCTCGACGAGACGAAGACAATTCCTTTAGAGTACTCCTTCATCCGAGGACGTCTTGAAGGCATGGTCGGCCGAAAACCACTCGGAATGTTGAATTTTGTCACTCGGAGTACAACTTCGGCCACCGAGATAAGGTCGAATGGCGATAAGTTAAACATTAAAGTTATTCCACTCGGCGACCTGAAACTTTGCATGCCGAAAACTCTTTTACTTGAGGCCATTTTACTTGCCTTTTGTATCTTGCCAAAATCCGATGTCAACAGGTGGAAAGAGCCTAAGCTTGGGGATGCCCATGTCACCCCAAGATATTCAATAATAGCCAAAAGCCTAAGCTTGGGGATGCCCCGGGAAGGCATCCCCTCTTTCGTCTTCGTTCATTGGTAACTTTACTTGGAGCTATATTTTTATTCGCCACATGATATGTGTTTTGCTTGGAGCATCGTGTATTATATTAGTCTTTTCTTTTTAGTATACCACAATCATCCTTGATGTAGACACCTTTTGGGAGAAGCCTATTTGATTATAATTTGCTAGAATACTCTATGTGCTTCACTTATATCTTTTGAGCTTGATAGTTTTTGCTCTAGTGCTGCACTTATATCTTTTAGAGCACGATGGTGTCTTAATTTTGAAGAAATTACTAGTCTCTCATGCTTCACTTATATTATTTTGAGAGTCTTTTACAACAGCATGGTATTTGCTATTATCATAAAGTTGGTCCTAGAATGATGAGCGTCCAAGTTGGGTATAATAAAAACTATCATAGGAAGTGAATTGGATGCTATGATCAACTTGATACTTGATAATTGTTTTGAGATATGGAGGTAGTGATATTAAAGTCATGCTAGTTGGGTGATTATGAATTCAACGAATTCTTGTGTTGAAGTTAGCAAATCCCATAGCATGCACATATGGTTAAAGTTGTGTAACAAATTTGAAACATGAAGTGTACTTGGCTTGTGCATCCTTATGAGTGGCGGTCGGGGACGAGCGATGGTCTTTTCCTACCAATCTATCCCCCTAGGAGCATGCGCGTAGTACTTGTGTTTTTGATGACTTCTAAATTTTTGCAATAAGTATATGAGTTCTTTTGACTAATGTTGAGTCCATGGATTATACGCACTTCTACCTTTCCATCTTTGCTAGCCTCTTCGGTACCGTGCATTGCCATTTCTCACCTTGAGAGTTGGTGCAAACTTTGCCGGTGCATCCAAACCCCATGATACGCTCCGCTCTATCACACGTAAACCTCCTTATATCTTCCTCAAAACAGCCACCATACCTACCCATTATGGCATTTCCATAGTCATTCCGAGATATATTGCCATGCAACTTTCCACCGTTCCATTCATCATTTTCATGACATACTTTACTTTTGTCATATTGCCATTGGATGATCATGTAGTTGACATCGTATTTGTGGTAAAGCCACCAAGCATTATTTTCATACATGTCACTCTTGATTCATTGCACCATCCCGGTACATCGCCGGAGGCATTCATATAGAGTTATATCTTGTTTTAGTTTCGAGTTGTAATCCTTATTTTGTAATCGATAGAAGTGTGATGATCATCATTATTAGAGCATTGCCCAAAGAAAAAAAAAGGAAAAAAAAGAAAAAAAGGCCAAAAAAAAGAAAGGCCCAAAGAAAAAAAAGAAAAAGAAAGAAAAAGAAAATAAATAAAAAGGGCAATGTTACTATCCCTTTTTCCACACTTGTGCTTCAAAGTAGCACTTTGTTCTTCATGTAGTGAGTCTCATATTTTGTGCTTCAAAGTATCACCTTGTTCTTCATGTAGTGAGTCTCATAAGTTGTCTTTTTCATACTAGTGGGAATTTTTCATTATAGAACTTGGCTTGTATATTCCTACGATGGGCTTCCTCAAATGCCCTAGGTCTTCGTGAGCAAGCAAGTTGGATGCACACCCACTAGTTTTCTTTTGTTGAGCATTCATTTATAGCTCCAGTGCATCCGTTGCATGGCAATCCCTACTCCTCATGTTGACATCAATTGATGGGCATCTCCATAGCCCGTTAATTATCCTCGTCAATGTGAGACTTTCTCCTTTTTTGTCTTCTCCACACAATCCCCATCATCATATTCTATTCCACCCATAGTGCTATATCCATGGCTCACGCTCGTATATTGCGTGAAGGTTGAAATAGTTTGAGATTATTTAAGTATGAAACAATTGCTTGGCTTGTCATCGGGGGTATAGAAGTTGGGAACATCTTTGTGTGACGAAAATGAAGCATAGCCTAACTATATGATTTTGTAGGGATGAACTTTCTTTTGCCATGTTATTTTGAGAAGACATGATTACTTTGATTAGTATGCTTGAAGTGTTACTATTTCTTATGTCAATATGAACTTCTATTTTGTATTCATTTGGATCTGAACATTCATGCCACAATAAAGAAAATTACATTATGAATTATGCTAGGTAGCATTCTACATCAAAAATTCTCTTTTTATCATTTACCTACTCGAGGACGAGCAGTTTAAGCTTGGGGATGCTTGATACGTCTCCAACGTATCTATAATTTTTTATTGTTCCATGCTATTATATTACCCCTTTTGGATGTTTATGGGCTCTATTTTACACATTTATATCATTTTTTTGGGACTAACCTACTAACCGGAGGCCCAGCCCATATTGCTGTTTTTTTTGCCTATTTCAGTATTTCGAAGAAAAGGAATATCAAACGGAGTCCAAACGGAATGAATCCTTCGGGAGCGTGATTTTTGGAACAAATCTGATCCGGAGAGCTTGGAGTGCAAGTCAAGAAGCTCCTGAGGGCCCCACGAGATAGGGGGCCGCGCCCCCCTGTAGGGCGCGCCCCCTGTCTCGTGGGCCCCTCGGGCGGCCACCGACGTACTTCTTCTTCCTATATATACCTACGTACCCCGAAAACATCTAGGGGCACCACGAAACACAATTTCCACCGCCGTGACCTTTTGTATCCGCGAGATCTCATCTTGGAGCCTTCGCCGGCACTCTGCCGGAGGGGGAATCAACCATGGAGGGCTTCTACATCAACATCCTTGCCCCTCCGGTGAGTTGTGAGTAGTTTACCACAGACCTACGGGTCCATAGTTATTAGCTAGATGGCATCTTCTCTCTTTTTGGATCTCAATACAATGTTCTTCCCCTCTCTTGTGGAGATCTATTCGATGTAAACTCTTTTTGCGGTGTGTTTGTCGAGATCCGATGAATTGTGGGTTTATGATCAAGTTTATCTATGAATAATATTTGAATCTTCTCTGAATTCTTTTATGTATGATTGAGTTATCTTTGCAAGTCTCTTTGAATTATCAGTTTGGTTTGGCCTACTAGATTGATCTTTCTTGCCATTTGAGAAGTGCTTAGCTTTGGGTTCAATCTTGCGGTGTTCTTACCTAGTGACAGAAAGGGTTGCAAGACACATATTGTATTGTTGCCATCGAGGATAACAAGATGGGGTTTATATCATATTGCATGTGTTTATCCCTCTACATCATGTCATCTTGCTTAATGCGTTACTCTGTTCTTATGAACTTAATACTCTAGATGCAGGCATGAGTCGGTCGATGGTTGGAGTAATAGTAGTAGATGCAGGCAGGAGTCGGTCTACTTGTTATGGACGTGATGCCTATATACATGATCATGCCTAGATAATCTCATAATTATGCGCTTTTCTATCAATTGCTCGACAGTAATTTGTTCACCCACCGTAATACTTATGCTATCTTGAGAGAAGCCTCTAGTGAAACCTATGGCCCCCGGGTCTATCTCTTATCATATTTGCTTTCAATCTACCTTTATTTGCATCTTTACTTTTTGCATCTATCTTATAAAATACCAAAAATATATTTATCTTATCATACTATCTTTATTAGATCTCACTTTCGCAAGTGGCCCTGAAGGGATTGATCAAAGGGGCCATGTCTGGGACTGGGCTCCACCGGGTTGGTACTGGGATGTGCTACCTTCCGGAAGGCGCAACTTGGTGAGGAGCCAGCCCGTCGTTGACCCGAACCTTCTTTGGTGGCGGTCGCGTGGGCCAATGATGGTACAGAGGCTTGAGGACCCCGTGGAGGTGGTACGTCACCGTGTCAGCGAGGAGGACGCGCACGTCCGTCGCTACATGGTTGCACTGGAGGGCAGGTTCTCCAATACCTGGCAGATTCTTCAGGGTCTCACTTGAGCTATGATCCTGTGATGGTTCCTTCTCTTTGGGTGTTCACGGCCCAGGCCGATACCCGTCGTTCGCTAGGGTTTTAGCTATATTAGTGAGGTTAAATGTACGAGACTATTCGAGATGTATTAATGATAATATTCAACGATGTACGGACACAAGAGATGATTTATTTTTGCTTATTGAATGCATGCTAATTTGAATAATAATTAACTTATGATTTAGTTTTGCTTATTGAATGCTCAAATTGGAGAACTACTCCTATTTTGAATGCTCAAATTGGAGAGCACTATTTTGAATACTATTTTATTTTTGCAGCCAAATCTCCGTGTCGTCGCCGCCGTCATCCCTGTCACAGGCCCCCTCTGACCTCGAGGTGAGACTAGCCAAATCTCCATGTCAATATGAGTCCTATAAGATATTTTGAAATGTTTTTGCTCATATTTTCAACCATTGAAATGCAATGACCATCAAGTTTGAATGCAATGACCATCAAGTTTGAATGCAAATAGGATATGTGCTTGCCCAAGTGGCCATGTTTGCAGGTAACACCTCCGAGTGGCCTATGTTCTGACGGAGTGTTGATTAATTTCCATTCCGGTAAATTTCAAGCACTCGATATGTTATTTTTTAGCAAAGGTCATGCCGGATTTTTCCGTGAATTTTGGCATGATGTGTGCTAGAATATGTAGGAAATATTGAGTGGCCTGGATTTTCTAGAAAGATAATTAAACGACATTTTGGGTTGACTTAAAGTCTATCGAGGCTCCATACATGACAATCAAAAAATGAGTGAGGGAGAAAGTCTGCACCATATATGAGAGAGGAAGAAACCCAACTGTTGTCGTGGGGGTCGTTTCTCTTTCTTCTCCTTGTGCTAGACCTTTGTTAGGCACTAGGGGAAGGAGGACTAACGAGCATCACCGACGGTCGAAAAATCAGTGAGGGAGTGTGTCCACCATATATGAGAGAAGAAGAATGTCGATTGTTGTCGTGAGGGTCGCTTCTCCTTCGTTCCTGTGTGCTACACATTTTGGTTTAATGCACTCGGGGATGAAGGGAGGAGCGACCATCACCAACGGTCGAATATAAACACCACGTGAGCTAAGAGTTTAAAAAAAAGACTCGACAGACCGATAGTCAACCTGTGCTTGAATAATAATGATCTAAGTTAGTTTTTGTAGTACACACACACACACACACACACACACATATATATATATATATTGAATTTTAGAAGTTTAATCTTTGAATTATGAACATAGGAAATGTCGTCGGATGAAAGTCTCGCGGAGTGCTCCTAATGCGGTGACAACCGGGGTTTCTGTGACACACCTCACCTGGTAGAAGGTCGACTGAGGGAGTCCTGGACTAGGGGGTGTCCGGATAGCCGGACTATCATCATCGGCCGGACTCCAAGACTATGAAGATACAAGATTGAAGACTTCGTCCCGTGCCCGGATGGAACTTTCCTTGGCGTGGAAGGCAAGCTTGGCAATACGGATATGTAGATCTCCTACCATTGTAACCGACTTTGTGTAACCCTAGCCCTCTCCGGTGTCTATATAAACCGGAGGGTTTTAGTCCATAGGACGAACAACCATTACAACAATCATACCATAGGCTAGCTTCTAGGGTTTAGCCTCCTTGATCTCGTGGTAGATCCACTCTTGTACTACCCATATCATCAATATCAATCAAGCAGGAGTAGGGTTTTAACTCCATCAAGAGGGCCCAAACTTGGGTAAAAACATCGTGTCCCTTGTCTCCTGTTACCATCCGCCTAGACGCATAGTTCGGGACCCCCTACCCGAGATCCGCCGGTTTTGACACCGACATTGGTGCTTTCATTGAGAGTTCCTCTGTGTCGTCACCGATAGGCTTGATGGCTCCTTCAATCATCAACAACCACGCAGTCTAGGGTGAGACTTTCCTCCCCGGACAGATCTTCGTGTTCGGCTGCTTTGCACTGCGAGCCAATTCGCTTGGCCATCCGGAGCAGATCGAAAGTTACGCCCCTGGCCGTTAGGTCAGATTTGGAAACCTAAACTTCATGGCCGACATCCGCGGAGACTTGATCTTCGATGGATTCGAGCCACAACCGCAGCGCCGCCTTTCATCACGATGGGCATGATTTAGCTCGCCGCCGGACGGTGCCTCGAAGCCGCACATGAGTCCGCTCCGACCCTAGTTCGGAGCTTACCGCGCAGATCGAGGACAGGTGGCTGGACACCGCCTCGGGAGCTGCAATCGCTACGGCGATGGAGCCGAATACTGACCTTGTCCCTTGTAAAGCTCGTGACTCTGAGGTGCCGGACTCCTCGCCGGACTCCGAACCTCCTGCGCCCCTACCAATCGAATCCGATTGGGCGCCGATCATGGAGTTCACCGCCGCGGACATCTTTCAGCACTCACCCTTTGGCGACATCTTGAATTCGCTAAAGCATCTCTCGTTATCATGAGAGCCCTAGCCGAATTGTGGTCAGGACGGTCGGGATGCGGATGACGAAGAAATTCAAAACCCACCCACCACCCACTTTGTAGCCACTGTCGACGATCTAACCGACGTGCTAGACTACGACTCCGAAGACATCAACGGTATGGACGACAATGCTGGAGACGACCAAGAACCAGCGCCTACGCGGCACTGGAAGACCACCTCGTCATACGGCATATACATGGTGGACATCCCAAAGGATGGGAACAGCGAAGAAGTAGCGAAGGCAAATTCCCCTAAGAAACAGCCCAAGCGCCAACGTCAGCGGCGCCGCTCTAAATCCCGCCATAGCAAGAATGGAGATTCCGGCACCGGAGATAATAACACCCCAGAGAGTGCCGAAGACAATCCCCTCCAGCAAGATTCAGCGCAGGAGGACGCAGAAGCCAGCCCTCACAAGAGAGCGGCAGATGAAGAGGTCGAGGATGAGAATTACATGCCTCCCTCCGGAGACAAGGCAAGCCTCAACGATGACGAATTTGTCATGCCCGAGGATCCCGTCGAACAAGAGCGTTTTAAACGCAGGCTTATGGCCACGGCAAACAGCCTAAAGAAAAAGCAAAAACACTCGGTCGATCAAGACCTGCTAGCCGACAGATGGACCGAAGTCCTCGCGGCCGACGAGCATGAACTCAAACGCCCCTCCAAAAGCTACCCAAAACTCAAGTTGCTCCCCCAATTAGAGGAGAAGGAGTATAAACCCTCATCACCAGCGCACAATACGGCAGACCGACCACCTCGTGGCCGCGACAGAGAGGCATCTAGGCCCTCCACCAGAACCGTACCCCGACACCGCTCGAAAAGTGCGAAGCCATGGGGGAATGCGCCGGACTTGCGAGACATATTGGAGGACAGGACAAGACAATCAAGATCGATCTACGGATCACGTGGGCGCCCCATGACGCGCAACGACTACCGTCGTGCGGATCAAAGAACTCGGTCGGGCGAACACGAGAGACAAAGCTCTCTTGAGCTACGCCGTGATATTGCCCAAGATAGAGGCGCCAGACACCCACCGTGCTTCACGATGAAGTAATGGATCATCAAATCCTCAAGGGTTTAAACCCGTAAACATTGAATCCTACGATGGCACAACAGACCCCGCGGTTTGGATCGAAGACTATCTCCTTCATATCCATATGGCCCGCGGTGACGATCTCCACGCCATCAAATATCTCCCACTCAAGCTTAAAGGACCAGCTCGGCATTGGCTTAACAGCTTGCCAGCAGAGTCAATTGGGTGTTGGGAGGACCTGGAAGCCGCATTCCTTGACAACTTCCAGGGCACATATGTGCGACCACCAGACGCAGATGACCTAAGCCACATAATTCAGCAGCCAGACGAACCGGCCAGACAATTCTGGACACGGTTCCTAACAAAGAAAAATCAAATCGTCGACTGTCCGGATGCAGAGGCCCTCGCAGCCTTCAAATAAAACATCCGCGGCAAGTGGCTGGCCTGGCACCTAGGACAGGAAAAGCCGAAATCCATGGCAACTCTCACATCACTAATGCCCCGCTTCTGTGCGGGGGAGGACAGCTGGCTAGCCCGCAGTAACAACCTCAGCAAAAATGCTGGCAGACTGGATACTAAGGACCGCAATGGCAAGTCGCGTCGAAACAAAAACAAACGCACACGGCGATAACACTGAGGATACAACAGTCAACGCCGGATTCAGAGGCTCTAAACCCGGTCAGCGGAAGAAGCCATTCAAAAGAACCACTCCGGGTCCGTCCAATTTGGACCGAATACTTGACCGCTCTTGCCAGATACATGGCACCCCTGAAAAGCCAGCTAATCACACTAACAGGGATTGTTGGGTATTCAAGCAGGCAGGCAAGTTAATTGCCGAAAGCAACGACAAGAGGCTGCATAGCGATGACGAGGAAGAGACCCGGCCGCCGAATAGTAGAGGACAGAAGGGTTTCCCCCCACAAGTGCGGACGGTAAACATGATATACGCAACCCATATACCCAAGAGGGAGCGAGCGTGCACTTACGGATGTTTATGCGATGGAGCGATCGCCTCAAGTTCAATCCATGGTCCTCTTGCCCGATCACTTTTGATCGAAGGACCACCCACCAATATCCGCCATGGCGGATTCGCCGCATTGGTTTTAGACCCAATCGTCGATGGATTTCACCTCACCGAGTCCCGATGGACGGCGGCGGCAACTGAACCTGCTTTATCGGGACACGATGCACAAGATGGGAATAGACCCTCAAGGATTAAACCTACAAAGACGACCTTCAAAGCGCCATACCGTGTAGAGGCCAATTGTGCAGCTCGCTTACATCGAAGTGGTCTTCGGATCCCCGGATAACTTCCGAAGCGAGGAGTTAATCTTCGATATAGTCCCGTTCCGCAGCGGCTATCATGCTCTGCTCGGACGGACCGCATTTGCAAAGTTCAACGCGGTGCCGCATTATGCATACCTCAAGCTCAAGATGCCAGGCCCTCGAGGAGTCATCACGGTCAACGGAAACACGGAACGCTCCCTCCGAACGGAGGAACATACAGCGGCTCTCGCGGCAGAAGTACAGAGCAGCCTCTTAATGCAATTCTCAAGTCCGGCCGTTAAGCGACCGGACATAGCCAAGCGCGCCCAGAGTAACATACATCAAGACCACCTGGCACGTTCCTGTTGGGAAACGTTCTAATTTCAAAAAATTTCCTACGCACATGCAAGATCACGGTGATGATATAGCAACGAGAGGGGAGAGTGTTCGTCCGCGTACCCTCGTAGACCGTAAGCGGAAGCGTTAGCACAACGCGGTTGATGTAGTCGTACGTCTTCACGATCCGACCGATCCAAGCACCGAACACACGGAGCCTCCGAGTTCAGCACACGTTCAGCTCGATGACGATCTCCGGCCCTCCGATCCAGCAAAGGCTCCGGAGATGAGTTCCGTCAGCACGACGGCGTGGTGACGATGATGATGTTCTACCGGCGCAGGGATTCGCCTAAACTCCACGACGATATGACCGAGGTGGAATATGGTGGAAGGGGGCACCGCACATGGCTAAGGAACGATCCGTAGATAAACTTGTGTGTCTATGGGGTGCCCCCCGCCCCCGTATATAAAGGAGCCAGGGGGGAGGAGGCGGCCGGCCTAGAGGGTGCGCCAAGGGGGAGTCCTACTCCCATCGGGAGTAGGACTCCCTTCTTTCCTAGATGGAATAGGAGAAGGGGGGAAAGAGGAGGAAGAGGGGAAGGAAAGGGGGGGCACCGCCCCCCTTCCCTTGTCCTATTTGGACTAGGAGAGGAAGGGGCGCGCGACCCCCTCCTGGCTCCTTCCCTCTTCTCCCTCTTGGCCCATGTAGGCCCATTAACCCCCCGGGGGGTTCCGGTAACCTCCCGGTACTCCGGTAAAATGCCGATTTCACCCGGAACTATTCCGATGTCCAAACATAGGCTTCCAATATATCAATCTTTATGTCTCGACCATTCCGAGACTCCTCGTCATGTCCGTGATCACATCCGGGACTCCAAACAAACTTCAGTACATCAAAACTTATAAACTCATAATAAAACTGTCATCGAAACGTTAAGCGTGCGGACCCTACGGGTTCGAGAACTATGTAGACATGACCTAAAACCATTCTCGGTCAGTAACCAACAGCGGGACCTGGATGCCCATATTGGTTCCTACATATTCTACGAAGATCTTTATCGGTCAAATCGCATAACAACATACATTGTTCCTTTGTCATCGTATGTTACTTGCCCGAGATTTGATCGTCGGTATCCAATACCTAGTTCAATCTCGTTCATCGCAAGTCTCTTTACTCGCTCAGATGTCGTCATCTCATAACTAACTCATTAGTTATAATGCTTGCAAGGCTTAAGTGATGAGTATTACCGAGAGGGCCCAGAGATACCTCTCCGACAATCGGAGTGACAAAACCTAATCTCGAAATCGCCAACCCAACATGTACCTTCGAGACACCGTAGTACTCCTTTATAATCACCCGATTCGTTGTGACGTTTGGTAGTACCAAAGGTGTTCCTCCGTAAACGGAGTTGCATAATTCTCATAGTTACGTGAACATGTATAAGTTATGAAGAAAGCAATAGCGAATACTAAACGATCATGTGCTAAGCTAACGGATGGGTCATGTCAATCACATCATTCTCCTAATGATGTGATCCCATTAATCAAAAGACAACACATGTCTATGGTTAGGAAACATAACCATCTTTGATTAATGAGCTAGTCAAGTAGAGGCATACTAGTGACTATATGTTTGTCTAAGTATTCACACATGTATCATGTTTCCGGTTAATACAATTCTAGCATGAATAATAAACATTTATCATGATATGAGGAAATAAATAATAACTTTATTATTGCCTCTAGGGCATATTTCCTTCAGTCTCCCACTTGCACTAGAGTCAATAATCTAGATTACATAGTAATGATTCTAACACCCATGGAGTCTTGGTGCTGATCATGTTTTGCTCGTGAGAGAGGCTTAGTCAATGGGTCTGCAATATTCAGATCCGTATGTATCTTGCAAATCACTATGTCTCCCACTTGGACTTGGTCCCGAATGGAATTGAAGCGTCTCTTGATGTGCTTGGTCCTCTAGTGAAATCTGGATTCCTTTGCCAAGGCAATTGCACCAGTATTGTCACAGAAGATCTTCATTGGTCCCGATGCACTAGGTATGAGACCTAGATCGGAAATGAACTCCTCCATCCAGACTCCTTCATTCGCTACTTCAGAAGCAGCTATGTACTCCGCTTCACATGTAGATCCCGCCATGACGCTTTGTTTAGAACTGCACCAACTTATAGCTCCACCGTTTAATATAAACACGTATCAGGTTTGCGATTTAGAATCGTCCGGATCAGTGTCAAAGCTTGCATCGACGTAACCTTTTACGACTAGCTCTTTGTCACCTCCATATCGAGAAACATATCCTTAGTCCTTTTCGTATTTCAGATGTTCTTGACCGCTGTCGATGATCCACTCTGGATTACTTTGGTACCTTCTGCCAAGCTTATTGCTAAGCATACGTCGGTCTGGTACACAACATTGCATACATGATAGAGCCTATGGCTGAAGCATAGGGAACATCTTTCATTTTCTATCTATCTTCTGTTGTGGTCGGGCATTGAGTTTGACTCAATTTCACACCTTGTAGCACAGGCAAGAATCCTTTCTTTGCCTGATCCATTTTGAACTTTTTCAAAATTTTGTCAAGGTAAGTGCTTTGTGAAAGTCCTATTAAGCGTCTTGATCTATCTCTATAGATCTTGATGCCCAATATATAAGCAGCTTCACCGAGGTCTTTCATTGAAAAACTTTTATTCAAGTATCTCTTTATGCTATCCAGAAATTCTATATCATTTCCAATTAACAATATGTCATCTACATATAAAACTAGAAATGCTATAGAGCTCCCACTCACTTTCTTGTAAATACAGGCTTCTCCAAAAGTCTGTATAAAACCATATGCTTTGATCACACCATCAAAGCGTTTATTCCAACTCCGAGATGCTTGCACCAGTCCATAAATGGAACGCTGGAGCTTGCACACTTTGTTAGCACCTTTTGGATCAAAAAAACCTTCCGGCTGCATCATATACAACTCTTCTTCTAGAAATCCATTCAAGAATGCAGTCTTGACATCCATTTGCCAAATTTCATAATCATGAAATGCAGCAATGGCTAACATGATTCGGACAGACTTAAGCATCGCTACGGGTGAGAAATTCTCATCGTAGTCAACCCCTTGAACTTGTCGAAAACCTTTTGCAACAAGTCGAGCTTTATAGACATTTACATTACCATCAGCGTCAGTCTTCTTGTTAAAAATCCATTTATTCTCAATGGCTAGCCGATCATCGGCCAAGTCAACCAAAGTCCATACTTTGTTTTCATACATGGATCCCATCTCAGATTTCATGGCCTCAAGACATTTTGTGGAATCTGGGCTCATCATCGCTTCCTCATAGTTCATAGGTTCATCCTGGTCAAGTAACATGACTTCCAGAATAGGATTACCGTACCACTCTGGTGCGGATCTTACTCTGGTAGACCTACGAGGTTCTGTAGAAACTTGATCTGAAGTTTCATGATCAATATCATTAGCTTCCTCACTAATTGGTGTAGTTGTCACAGGAACCGGTTCTTGTGATGAACAACTTTCCAATAAGGGAGTAGATACAGTTATCTCATCAAGTTCTACTTTCCTCCCACTCACTTCTTTCGAGAGAAACTCCTTCTCTAGAAAGGATCCGAATTTAGCAACAAAAATCTTGCCCTCAGATCTGTGATAGAAGGTGTACCCAATAGTCTCCTTTGGGTATCCTATGAAGACACATTTCTCCGATTTGGGTTCGAGCTTATCTGGTTGAAGTTTCTTCACATAAGCATCGCAGCCCCAAACTTTAAGAAACGACAACTTTGGTTTCTTGCCAAACCACAGTTCATAAGGCGTCGTCTCAACGAATTTTGATGGTGCCCTATTTAACGTGAATGCGGCCGTCTCTAAAGTATAACCCCAAAACGATAGCGGTAAATCAGTAATAGACATCATAGATCGTACCATATCAAGTAAAGTACGATTACGACGTTCGGACACACCATTCCGTTGTGGTGTTCCAGGTGGCGTGAGTTGCGAGACTATCCTAGCATTGTTTCAAGTGTAGACCAAACTCATAACTCAAATATTCTCCTCCACGATCAGATCGTAGAAACTTTATTTTCTTGTTACGATGATTTTCCACTTCACTCTGAAATTATTTGAACTTTTCAAATGTTCCGGACTTGTGTTTCATTAAGTAGATATACCCATATCTGCTTAGATCATCTGTGAAGGTGAGAAAATAATGATATCCGCCACGAGCCTCAACATTCATTGGACCGCATACATCTGTATGTATGATTTCCAACAAATCTGTTGCTCTCTCCATAGTACCGGAGAACGGCGTTTTAGTCATCTTGCCCATGAGGCACGGTTCACAAGTACCAAGTGATTCATAATCAAGTGATTCCAAAAGCTCATTAGTATGGAGTTTCTTCATGCGCTTTACACCGATATGACCTAAACGGCAGTGCCACAAATAAGTTGCACTGTCATTATCAACTCTGTATCTTTTGGTTTCAACACTATGAATATGTGTATCACTACTATCAAGATTAAATAAAAATAGACCACTCTTCAAGGGTGCATGACCATAAAAGATATTACTCATATAAATAGAACAACCATTATTCTCTGATTTAAATGAATAACCGTCTCGCATCAAACAAGATCCAGATATAATGTTCATGCTCAACGTTGGCACCAAATAACAATTATTTAGGTCTAATACTAATCCCGATGGTAGATGTAGAGGTAGCGTGCCGACCGCGATCACATCGACTTTGGAACCATTTCCCACGCGCATCGTCACCTCGTCCTTAGCTAATCTTTGCTTAATCCGTAGTCCTGTTTGAGTTGCAAATATTAGCAATGAACCGATATCAAATACCCAGGTGCTCTGCGAGCATTAGTAAGGTACACATCAATAACATGTATATCACATATACCTTTGTTCACTTTGCCATCCTTCTTATCCGCCAAATACTTGGGGCAGTTCCGCTTCGAAAGGTCGATCGCTTGCGGTAGAAGCACTCGATTTCAGGCTTAGGTCCAGACTTGGGTTTCTTCTCTTGAGCAGCAACTTGCTTGCTGTTCTTTTGAAGTTCCTTCTTCTTCCCTTTGCCCTTCTTCTTGAAACTAGTGGTCTTGTTAACCATCAACACTTGATGCTCCTTCTTGATTTCTACCTCCACGGCTTTCAGCATCGCGAAGAGCTCGGGAATAGTCTTGTTCATCCCTTGCATATTATAGTTCATCACGAAGCTCTTGTAGCTTGGTGGCAGTGATTGGAGAATTACATCAATGACACTATCATCGTGAAGATTAACTCCTAGTTGAATCAAGTGATTATTATACCCAGACATTTTGAGTATGTGTTCACTGACAGAACTATTCTCCTCCATCTTGCAGCTATAGAACTTATTGGAGACTTCATATCTCTCAATCCGGGCATTTGCTTGAAATATTAACTTCAACTCCTGGAACATCTCATATGCTCCATGACGTTCAAAACGTCGTTGAAGGCCCGGTTCTAAGCCGTAAAGCATGGCACACTAAACTATAGAGTAGTCATCAGCTTTGCTCGCGGACGTTCTTAACATCGTCGGTTGCATCAAGGCGAGGCTCGCACCCAGCGGTGCTTCCAGGCGTAACTTTTACAGGCAGCAATGAGGATAATCCTCGAGTTACGGACCCAGTCCGTGTAATTGCTACCATCATCTTCCAACTTTGCTTTCTCAAGGAACGCATTAAAATTCAACGGAACAACAAAGACGAGCCATCTATCTACAAACAAACATAGACAAGCAAGATACTATCGGTACTAAGTTCATGATAAATTTAAGTTCAATTAATCATATTACTTAAGAACTCCCACTTAGACAGACATCTCTCTAGTCATCTAAGTGATCATGATCCAAATCAACTAAACCATGTCCGATCATCACGTGAGATGGAGTAGTTTCAATGGTGAACATCACTATGTTGATCATATCTACTATATGATTCACGTTCGACCTTCGGTCTCCGTGTTCCGAGGCCATTTCTGATATGCTAGGCTCATCAAGTTTAGCTTTGAGTATTCGCGTGTGCAACTGTTTTGCACCCGTTGTATTTGAGCGTAGAGCCTATCACACCCGATCATCACGTGGTGTCTCAAAGACGAAGAACTTTCGCAGCGGTGCATACTCGGGAGAACACTTCTTGATAATTAGTGAGAGATCATCTTAAAATGCTACCGTCAATCAAAGCAAGATAAGATGCATAAAGGATAAACATCACATGCAATCAATATAAGTGATATGATATGGCCATCATCATCTTGTGCTTGTGATCTCCATCTTCGAAGCACCGTCGTGATCACCATCGGTACCGGCGCGACACCTTGATCTCCATCGTAGCATCGTTGTCTTTACGCCATCTATTGCTTCTACGACTATCGCTACCGCTTAGTGATAAAGTAAAGCAATTACAGTATGCGTTGCATTCCGCATAATAAAGCGACAACCATATGGCTCCTGCCAGTTGCCGATAACTTTGGTTACAAAACATGATCATCTCATACAATAAAATATAGCATCACGTCTTGACCATATCACATAACAACATGCCCTGCAAAAACAAGTTAGACGTCCTCTACTTTGTTGTTGCAAATTTTACGTGGCTGCTATGGGCTTTAGCAAGAACCGTTCTTACCTACGCATCAAAACCACAACGATAGTTCATCAAGTTGGTGCTGTTTTAACCTTCGCAAGGACCGGGCATAGCCACACTCGATTCAGCTAAAGTGAGAGAGACAGACACCCGCCAACCACCTTTAAGCACAAGTGCTCGTAACGGTGAAACCAGTCTCCCGTAAGCGTACGCGTAATGTCGGTCCGGGCCGCTTCATCTCACAATACCGTCGAACCAAAGTATGACATGCTGGTAAGAAGTATGACTTGTATCGCCCACAACTCACTTGTGTTCTACTCGTGCATATAACATCAACGCATAAAACCTAGGCTCTGATACCACTGTTGGGAAACGTAGTAATTTCAAAAAATTTCCTACACACACGCAAGATCATGGTGATGATATAGCAACGAGAGGGGAGAGTGTTCGTCCACATACCCTCGTGAGACCGTGGCGAAGCGTTAGCACAACGCGGTTGATGTAGTCGTACGTCTTCACGATCCGACCGATCCAAGCACCGAACGCACGGAGCCTCCGAGTTCAGCACACGCTCAGCTCGATGGCGATCTCCGGCCCTCCGATCCAGCAAAGGCTCGGAGATGAGTTCCGTCGATGACGGCGTGGTGACGATGATGATGTTCTACGGCGCAGGCACGCCTAAACTCATGACGATATGACCGAGGTGGAATATGGTGGAAGGGGCACCGCACACGGCTAAGGAACGATCCGTAGATCAACTTGTGTGTCTATGGGGCCCCCGCCCGTATATAAAGGAGCCAGGGGAGGAGGCGACCGGCCGGAGGGCGCGCCAAGGGGAGTCCTACTCCCACCGGAGTAGGACTCCTTCTTCCTAGTTGGAATAGGAGAAGGGGGAAAGAGGAGGAAGAGGGAAGGAAAGGGGCGCCGCCCCTTCCCTTGTCCTATTCGGACTAGGAGGGGAGGCGCGCGGCCCCTCCTCGCTCCTTCCTCTTCTCCCTCTTGGCCCATGTAGGCCCATTAACCTCCGGGGGTTCCGTAACCTCCGGTACTCGATAAAATGCCGATTTCACCCTAACTATTCCGATGTCCAAACATAGGCTTCCAATATATCAATATTTATGTCTCGACCATTCCGAGACTCCTCGTCATGTCCGTGATCACATCCGGACTCGAACAAACTTCGTACATCAAAACTTATAAACTCATAATAAAACTGTCATCGAAGCGTTAAGCGTGCGGACCCTACGGGTTCGAGAACTATGTGGACATGACCTAAAACCATTCTCGGTCAATAACCAATAGCGGGACCTGGATGCCCATATTGGTTCCTACATATTCTACGAAGATCTTTATCGGTCAAACCGCATAACAACATACGTTGTTCCTTTGTCATCGGTATGTTACTTGCCCGAGATTTGATCGTCGGTATCAATACCTAGTTCAATCTCGTTCTTGGCAAGCCTCTTTACTCGATCGTAATATGTCATCTCATAACTAACTCATTAGTTATAATGCTTGCAAGGCTTAAGTGATGAGTATTACCGAGAGGGCCCAGAGATACCTCTCCGACAATCGGAGTGACAAAACCTAATCTCAAATCGCCAACCCAACATGTACCTTCGAGACACCTGTAGTACTCCTTTATAATCACCCGATTCGTTGTGACGTTTGGTAGTACCAAAGTGTTCCTCCGATAAACGGAGTTGCATAATTCTCATAGTTACAGGAACATGTATAAGTTATGAAGAAAGCAATAGCGGAATACTAAACGATCATGTGCTAAGCTAACGGGATGGGTCATGTCAATCACATCATTCTCCTAATGATGTGATCCCATTAATCAAATGACAACACATGTCTATGGTTAGGAAACATAACCATCTTTGATTAATGAGCTAGTCAAGTAGAGGCATACTAGTGACTATATGTTTGTCTAAGTATTCACACATGTATCATGTTTCCGGTTAATACAATTCTAGCATGAATAATAAACATTTATCATGATATGAGGAAATAAATAATAACTTTATTATTGCCTCTAGGGCATATTTCCTTCAGTTCCGAGCACGCGTAGCAATGCGGCCCCAACCCCAGCCCTTGCATGATTGCAAGACTAGTCCTTCGCGTACATCATTACGCTCTGGAGATACCATGGGCATAGGGGAGGGCACGACCACGACAGCCCAGTGCGGCTCAACCACACCAGGGCTCCCAAGTGTGTCGCTCTTTTTCTTTTTTCTTTCTCTTACCCACAGGACTCCGTTCACCAGAGGCCCTGTCCGGCAGCAGACCTGCCGAACTAACGATGCAACAGCCAGGGAAGGAGAAAGGCTACGACGAACACTCAGGTGGTCTCCATTACGAGCATTAAATCTGTTTCATACAGCATTCCGCAGCCTAAACCTGGAGGGGGACATGTTTAATAGTCCAACCCCTTGCTTACCGCACTACTTGTATCGCTTTGCATTCATAGCAGTATTTCGGAATAAACAATGCATCGCTTTTTGCTTATAATTACATCTCTTTTTTATATATGTTCGCTTATGACATTTTGCATCCGTACACTTTGGTACAGCCGAATACACCAGGGGCTTATGTTCCCCGCATTATGGTGTGATAAGTCCGCACACTTTCACAAGGGCGGCACCCCGAACTTATAGCACTATATGCATCGGCTCCGAATCATGTCTTGGGTCAATAGTTGGGTTTGCCCGGCTCCCATGTTTTGGTACCTTACGTTCTGTTTTATCGGCTAAGGTAGCACTGGGAGAACCACTGTGATTGCGCCCCGGTTGAGCTGGGCGAGCGCCTCAGTGGAGAAAGCTAAAACTGACCGTCATGATAAGGCGAGAGCTGGTCGCTGTTCGAGAGGTCTTTTCGAGTCCCTAAATACTTATGCCGCTTAGAGCGAGGAACCGACTTTGTCCGGCCCAGGCGTGGATAGTGCCCCGAACTCGGTCTTCTGAATACTAGGGGCTTCGCCGAAATTTAAAATTATAGAATTCTATGGCTAAGTGAGAGTGTTCAAGCATTATAAGTCCGGTTGCCTTATTCGTCGTGTTGAGTGCCTCCCTAGATGGACCAAAAAATGGGAACAAGAGCGCTCAAGTTTATACCGAACACCCCAGCACTCATGGCATAGGGGCTGAAGCCCACGACTTGCCATCTCTCATATTTTATAAACGGACGCACAAAAGGTAATATTTTAAATTAATAAGCGTTGCTTAGCGCATATGAACAAAGTTTTCAGCGCACAGGATAACACATTGCGAGTCTACTCAAATATTACATCTTTGGAGCACTCATCCGCAATCTTGCGGGCACCCTTCAGGACACTCTTATAGTACATTTCGGGCGTGCGATACTCCTTGCCCGCCGGCGGCGCGTCCGTTAGAAGCTTCTCAGCATCCAGCCTGCCCCAGTGCACTTTTGCATGGGCAAGGGCCCGACGGGCACCTTCAATGCAGGCGGAGCGCTTGACGACTTCCACCCAGGGACACGCATCCACCAGCCGCAGCACTAAGCACATGGCCTCCTCGGGCCACAGCCGAACTATGAGGCCCTTCATGGCCTATTCGGCTACCTTGTGGAGCTCGACCAGCTGCTTTAGCTGGTCGCTAAGGGGCATCGGATGTCCGGCCTCAGCATACTGAGACCAGAAGACCTTCTCTGTCGAGCTCCCCTCCTCGGCCCGGTAGAATGCAGGCATCGGACATGCTGCGAGGCAGATCTGCAAACGCTCCTGGAGAGCTCCGAATGCGGGTAAGCAACAGGTAATTCACATTCACATGCTTTCTTTGCATGAAAATGCCTTACCCGCCGCTATCTTCTTCACCACCTCGATCTCCTGGAGGGCCCTATGGGCTTCAGCCTTAGTGGCTTTGGCACTCTCAAGTGCTGAGCCGAGGCAAGCTCGGACTCTCGAGTCCTCGAGTCACGCTCCAAACTCTTGTGCTTTTCCACAAGAACCTGGAGCTCTCGCTGCACCTCCGCCACCCGCGCCTCCTGCTTCTCCCTTCGGCTCGCTCATGCGCCGCATTTATGCTCGGCCGCAGACACCGCCTCCTTGAGGTCGCCACCTGTTCATGGCCCCTAGAGTACCCACGTTATCCTTGTTATTTTTCTTGCAACAAAAATCCTTTTACATGAAGGTACAAATTTAACACGGTGTTACTCACCTTCCCATCCTCGAGCTGCTTCTTGACACGGCCGAGCTCACTCTCGGACCGCTCGAGGTTACTGCTTCAAAGCATCGACCTCCATGATCGGTCTTGGCGGTGGTCAGCAGCGCAGCCTGCAATCCCATATTGACATAATTTTTAGACCTCCTGCGTATATCTTTTAGATCCTCATCGGCTTTTCTTTCCGAACACCGAACAGAGCATCGAGGGCTCTTGTCTATGCGGTATTACATTACATATTTTAAATTTCTTATCTCAAAGCCCGTTAGAAGGCTGCTGCAGGCTTTGGTTAGCCCGCTCTTGGCGAGCTGAACCTTCTGAATCACCGCACTCATTATAGTGCGGTGTTCTTCCTCGATGGAAGCACCGTTGAGCGCCTCCAACAAGTTGTCCGGCGCCTCCGGTTGGACAGAGGCCGCCAGTGTCACGGTCTTGCCCTTCTTACGAAGGGGCCGCCTGTCGGACTCCGGAACCACTGCTGGTTCCGATGCGGAGTCCGGTGCAATGTTCGGGAGGCTGCCTTGTGGCGCCTCCGGAGCCTCCTCCTCCTGATGGGTCCCCTCCTGGGATCCCACCTCGGTGTCGTCAGCGTCACTGGGAGTCGAGGCGGTCGGAAGGGAATCCACATCCGATGGAGCCAAGGACCCGCTCGATGAAGCGGGAAGATCATCCTCGGCCGGGCTATAGGTATTATGCGGCATTAGAAGGACACTACGTGGCACAAAGGGAAATTATAAATCATTCAGGAATCCGGATACTTACGGTCTTGCTGGGGGCTTGGCCCTTGGGGGCCACTCCCAGTCGCCGTTGCCGGCGTTGGCGGAGCAGTCCGGAGGAAGGGTCCTTCCCTTCTTGGACCCTTCGGCCTCCCCCGTTGGGGAAGCCTTCCTCTTCCTCTCTCCCCCCTCTTGGGGAGAGGCCTCTTTCTCCTCCTCGTCTTCGGGGGAGGAGTCCACCTCGGAGTCCGGAGCCATCGGACGACGAGTCCGATACCACCTGGCGCCAGGAACTTCTTTGAGTTCCCGTGGCCTTCTTCTTGGCCTTCTTCTCCGGCACCATATAAAGTGCCGGGACTAGCAGCCCCGTCAAACGGGTATCCGCTGGGTCTTCGGGGAGGGGAGCCGGATAGTTAACCTGTCCGGACGTCCTCTGCTAGTCCTGTTAAAGGCATTGGGAGTTTTAGATCCGACATAGAGTCACACTATGAAAGAAATGAATGTCCTATAAAGGATAACATATCTTACCGCCCCGGCCGGGCGCTGCGTGCTGAATCCGCGCTTCTCCCCCTTGAACAGCACCCTCCAGGCCGCTTCGTACATTGTGTCGAAGAGCCCGCTAAGGGTCCGGTGCTGTGCCGGATCAAACTCCAACAGATTGAAGGCCCGTTGTTGGCAGGGGAGAATCCGGCGGACGAGCATCACCTAGATCACGTTGACAAGCTTAAGCTTCTTGTTCACGAAGTGCGGAGATAGGACTGGAGTCGGTCGGCTCCTCGAACTGCCCCATAGCAAGCCCTTCTCTTTCCAGGAGGTGAGCTGCATGGGGGCACCAGATCTGAACTCGGGGGCCGCTGCCCATTTAGGGTCACGCGGCTCGGTGATGTAGAACCACCCCGATTGCCACCCTTTGATGGTTTCCACGAAGGCGCCCTCGAGCCAAGTGACGTTGGGCATTTTGCCCACCATGGCGCCTCTGCACTCCGCTTGGTTGCCCTTCACAACCTTCAGCTTGACATTAAAGGTCTTTAGCCA
Source organism: Aegilops speltoides (assembly GCA_021437245.1). Lineage (NCBI taxonomy): Eukaryota > Viridiplantae > Streptophyta > Magnoliopsida > Poales > Poaceae > Aegilops > Aegilops speltoides. The sequence continues at coordinate 59,035,552 of CM038144.1, read as the reverse complement.
CAAGCCGAAGTGGGGCTGGATGCAGAGGAAGGCCTCGCACACGACGATAAATGCCGAGATGTTGAGGATGAAGTTTGGCGCCAGATCGTGGAAGTCCAGGATGTTGTAGTACATGAGCCCCCGGACGAAGGGATGAAGTGGGAAGCCCAGTCCGTGGAGGAAGTGGGGAAGAAATACGACCCTCTCATGGGGCCTGGGGGTGGGGATGAGCTGCTCCTCGTCGGGCAGCCGGTGCACGATGTCGCTGGACAAGTATCCGGCGCCGCGCAGTTTTTCAATGTGCCCCTCCGTAACGGATGTAACGCCCCGGATTCAATGCGCCAGGTGTCTGCCAGTTATTCGCCGTCGTTACCATGTCATTTTCTTGCGTGTTGCATTTTATCATGTCATCATGTGCATCTCATTTTGCATTCGTGTTTGTGTCATGCATCCGAGCATTTTCCCCGTTGTCCGTTTTGCGATCCGGCACTCCTATGCCCTCCGGTGTCCCCCTTTTGTCTCTCGTTGTGAGCGGGTATTAAACTTTCTCGGAATGGCCCGAGGTTTGCCAAGGGGCCTTGGTATAGCACCGGTAGACCGCCTGTCAAGTTTCGTGTCATTTGGAGATCATTTGATACTCCAACGGTTAACCGGGTAACCGTTAAAGCCTCTTTTGTTTGCAGCCCAACACCCCTTCCAAAGTGGCCCAAAACCGATCTAACTCTCCTCCATGCTGTCGGCCGTTCGATCACGATCGTGTGGGCGAAAACCGCTCCTCATTTGGACTCTCCTAGCTCCCTCTACCTATATATACACCTTCCCCTCCGAAATTCGCGGTGCAAACCCTAGCCTCTTCCACCTCCGCGCGTCGGACATGTCCACTCCGCCGTCGGACACGTCCAGCCGCTGCGCCGGACGAATCAGCCGCCGCCACATGTCCCAGCGCCTCCTCTCTCTCCTCCCGCTTGCCCGGCACGCCGAACCAGCAGGGCCCGCCTGAGCCCATCCAGGCCCGCGCCCCGCCAGCCCGCCGCCCGTCTCGCCGTCCGCCTCCTCGTCGGCACCGCGCCCCTTGCCGCCCGCTTCGGTGCCCGGCCTCCGCCGCCAGCGCCGCCTCGCCTCCCCGCCCGGCGACCCGAGCCCCGCTGTCACCTCGTCGAACACGCCTCCGCCGCCTCGCCCTTCGTCGTTCGACCCATGGCGCCCGCTTCGCCCGCCTCCACGACCCGCGCCTCCTCGCGCCGGGTCATTGGATCCGGTCGGGGAGAGGCCCCGCCGCCGCGCCCCGTCGCCGGATCTCCCTCGCCGGCGCCCCCTTCCCCCGCTTCCGTTTTCCGGCGAGATCCTCCGGCCACCTCGGTTCCCGCCTGCGTTGACTTTCGCCGGGGTGAGGAAATGGCCAAGTCCCTAAGATTCTCATCTTATGTTGCCATGTTTAACCTGCTATAACTCCATGCATATAGGTCCGATTCATGCATACGTTATACGGAATTGTTCGCCTCAACGAGTACTTCATTTCATATCATTGCATCATTTTCATTTGAGCTCATCTTGATGCCCGAAATGCTGTTGGAAGAGTGCATGCTGATGTTAATCTGCTGAAACTGTTATAACTTGCTCATTTGTCATTTTTGCCATGTTTGATGTGTGCATCCTATGAGGTTGATGTCTACATGTGTTTTGATCTATGCTATGCCATCTTTCCAGAGGTGCAATCCATGTATTTTTGTGACATGTGTACTGAGTGCATCAAGCTTGTTAAGTGGGGTACTTGCTGTTGCTGTTTTCCTGACAGATTCTGTTATATTTTTTTGCTATGTAAACCTGCTGCTACAAGTCATTTCGTGCATTATTCTGGAGATTTTCACTAAGGATGTTTTGTTGTACATGTCATGCTCTATCCATTCATGCCCTTGGTTGCAATTATAGCCTGCTGTAGCTTGTTGTAATCTTGCTCCAATGTTGCTAAATAATGTTGCTCTCAGTCTGTTAACATTAAGTTCAGTTTTGGCCATGTGTTTTGCTAGTGATCCATGCACCCTATGAACTTGATCTTACCATGCTTAGCTTCATAAACATGCCTGCTTACTGTTGGTTGCCTTGCCATGCCATGTATTGCTCTGTGGTGAGTGGTTCAAGCTCACCAACATGCCTACTTATTGTTGTTCCTGCCATGTATGAATCTGTCATATAACTTGCCATGTTTACATAGGTGCCATCATATCTTCTGATCCTTTTTGGCTCATGGTCAGTAAGGGACTTTTGTTCTATGCAATTAGTATATTCATGCCATGCCTTTTTTTGCCATGTTAAGCTCCTGTAACATGTTGTTTGATAGCTCTAAACATTGCAACCTGATGTTATTTCTGCAAAGTCTGAAACTGTTATTATTTGCAATCTTCCCATGTCCTTTTGAGCATGTTCTAGTGATTTATGGAGATAGCTCAGTGTTCATGTTTTGTTATGCTTTACCTGTACATCATGACCATGCCTTTTGTTTTCATATTGAGATGTCGTAGCTTATTATTTTGATGCTTGCAAGATGCCTAGTTGCTGTTAAGGACCGATTGTTGTTATGACTTGTATAGTGTATGTGTTGCACCGTTGCTCCGTTTTGAGTGTGCTCTATATGAAACTTTCTTGTTTTTGCATGTAGCTTAATATTATCATGTTGCATCCTTGTTTTGGTGTATTTGCTTGATGTTTGTATGCATTTTGCATCAATGCCATGTTTAACTTGTTTTGCTCATATCTTCTAGACTGTAGCTCCGAACTAAATGAACTTTATATGTAACTTGACTAGAATTTTGTGTAGATTCTCTTGGTGCATCTTAACTTGATGTTTAACAACTCCAACATAAGGTTTATTCAGATCTGGACCCATTTCGAAATATGCATATGAGGACTTACCGGAATTGTTATATGTTGTTCCCGGCCTCATTTAAACTTGCCTTGATGTGTTGTTCTTGTTTGCATCATCTCTTGCCAGATGTAGCCTCATCTAGCTTTCTCATGCATCATACTTGGTTGAGCATCATGTCTTGTTCATGTGTGGTGTGTTTACTATGTTGTGTGCTTCTTCTCGATAGTTCCCGCTTCGTTGCGATCGTGAGGATTCGTTCGTCTACGCTTGGTTCGTCTTCGTGGCTTCATCTTCTTCATGGACTCGTTCTTCTTCCTTGCGGGATTTCAGGCAAGATGACCGCTACCCTGGATCTCACTACTATCATTGCTATGCTAGTTGCTTCGTTCTATCGCTTTGCTGCGTTATCTATCATTTGCTCTTCAAGCCTCCCAAATTGCCATGAACCTCTAACCTTTGACACCCTTCCTAGCAAACCGTTGTTTGGCTATGTTACTGCTTTGCTCAGCCCCTCTTATAGCGTTGCTAGTTGCAGGTGAAGATGAAGATTGCTCCATGGTGGACAGGGTTATGTTGGGATATCACAATATCTCTTATATTATTAATGCATCTATATATTTGGTAAAGGGTGGAAGGCTCGGCCTTATGCCTGGTGTTTTGTTCCACTCTTGCCGCCCTAGTTTCCGTCATACCGGTATTATGTTCCCGGATTTTGCGTTCCTAACGCGGTCGGGTGATTTATGGGACCCCCTTGACAGTTTGCTTTGAATAAAACTCCTCCAGCAAGGCCCAACCTTGGTTTTACCATTTGCCTCACCACCACCTACTTTTCCCTTGGGAGTAATTAACCCAAGGGTCATCTTTATTATAGCCCCCCCGGGCCAATGCTTGTCTAAGTGTTGGTCCAAACTAGAGCACCGTGCGGGACCATTCCTTGGCAACTTGGATTCGTCGGTACCTGTACGCTTCGCTTATCCGGTGTTGCCCTGAGAACGAGATATGTGAAGCTCCTATCGGGATGTCGGCGCATCGGGCGGTCTTGCTGGTCTTGTTTTACCATTGTCGAAATGTCTTGTAAACCGGGATTCCGAGACTGATCGGGTCTTCCTAGGAGAAGGAATATCCTTCGTTGATCACGAGAGCTTATCATGGGCTAAGTTGGGACACCCCTGCATGGTTTAAACTTTCGAGAGCCATGCCCGCGGTTATGTGGCAGATTGGAATTTGTTAATGTCCGGTTGTAGATAACTTGACACTAGATCCGAATTAAAACGCATCAACCGAGTGTGTAGCCGTGATTGTCTCTTCTCGGCGGAGTCCGGGAAGTGAACACGGTTTCTGTGTTATGTTTGACGTAAGTAGGTGTTCAGGATCACCTCTTGATCATTGCTAGCTTCACGACCGTTCCTTTGCTTCTCTTCTCGCTCTCATTTGCGTATGTTAGCGACCATATCATGCTTAGTCGCTGCTGCAACCTCACCACTTTACCCCTTCCTTTCCCATTAAGCTTTGCTAGTCTTGATACCCATGGTAATGGGATTGCTGAGTCCTCGTGGCTCACAGATTACTACAACAACAGTTGCAGGTACAGGTTATGCGATGATCTTGACGCGAGAGCGATGTTTTCTTGTTTGGAGTTCTTTTTCTGCTTCTTCTTCGATCAGGGGATAGGTTCCAGGTCGGCAGCCTGGGCTAGCAGGGTGGATGTCGTTTGAGCTTCTGTTTGTGTTCATCTGTAGTCGGATGGTGCTCTTATGTAAGATGATGTTGTATTCGTGTGGCATTGTATGCTCTTGTATGTATCCCCATCTATTTATGTAATGTTGATGTAATGATACCCACCTTGCAAAAGCGTTTCAATATGCGGGTCTATCCTTGGTGGGACCTTCGAGTTCCTTTTTGATAGGGTCGCATATTGGGTGTGACAAGTTGGTATCAGAGCCTCGACCGACCTTAGGAGCCCCCCTTGATTGATCGTGTAGTTTGGCCGTTGTTGAGTCTAGAAGAAAAACTTTTTTTTTCGGAGTCTAGTTATATCGGAGAGTAGGAATTCTTTTTACTCCTCAGCCCCTTTGTCGCTCTGGTGAGGATTCATGATGTAGGTGTTTTGAATTACTCCTCTTCCCCTTCAAATTTTTCTTTAGGATCACGCAGTTAGTTTTCATTCGTTGTCCATCCTCTTTTGTCCGGTGCATTCCTCGTCAAGCTGATTCGAACCTCTCTCTCTTTGGGAGATCAATCCTCAGCTCTTTTCGATCGATGTTGTTTCCTTGTCCGAAGTTTTCTTTGTTTTCCCACCCACCCTCCCTTTTCTTCTCGGAACCGGAGTCCGTAATCGAGTATCCATCTTACTCGTGCGAAGTCTTTGCTTTCTTTCTTCAATGATTTCAACCGGTGTTTTCTCTTCAAGGTATTCGTCGATTCCCCTTCCAGTTACCTTTGTTTTATCCCGCCCTCCCACCCTCTTCTTCCCGGAGTCTGAGTCTGTTTTGAGCATCAATTTCATTCGTGTGGAGCCTCTTCAGTCTTTCATAAATTATTTCAACCGGTGAATTCTCGTCTCGGTTGACATTCTTCATCTCTTTTCTTTTCTGGTGCACTGAATTCAAGTTTTTCGGGTTGATCACATTCTTTTCCTTGGATCAAGTGTTCTCCTCGCTCGTTTTGCCTCTCGCCATTTAATCTTTCCGGAGTTCGAAAGACATCTCAGGAGATTCGTCTGTGTTCCAATTAATTCGAGGTTGTCACCTCATTCAAATATTTCAATTGTTCCGGTGCAACATCTGTCTCTTCAACAATCCTTTTCAACGGTGTTATCTCTTCAGTGGGCCCTAACCCACAGGTCTTTTCCCAGGATCTTACCTGACTCTTCTAATTTCCACGGAGTTATTATAAAATTCTTTTCAAGTGTGACGTAAGAATGGATTCCATCAGTCACATGCCTTTTCTAAGATCGATTTCAAATCATTTTCATCGTCGGCTCAACCTCTTTGCTTTTCATTCTCCCGGAGTATCTCAGTAATTTTGGTGGTGTTCTCTTGTCATCATTTGAAGACCGATGTAGAGTTTCCTCTAAATCTTGTCTGTTCTCTCGAAGTTTTGTGATTCTAGCTTCATATTATCCTCTCAAATTATTCCATTTGTCAGATATTCTTTTCTTACCCATCCGGAGTATGTCAGGAGTTGTTTTTCCATTTCTTTTCACCGGAGGCCATCATTCCAGTTATCGTTCTCTATTTATCCCGGTGCTTCGTTCAAGTGTTCTTTAATCAGCTCATGATCTCATTGTTCTCTCGCATCTAAATTCCCTCTAGTATATTGTTCTTCGAATCCTTCCCGGTGATTCATTCTCTTTCGTCATTCAATTTTCGAATTCTTACGATGGTTCGTTCAAGATTCTTTTTCCTTGATTATCATTTTAATCCATTCGTTCTTTTGAATCCTACCGGTGGTTCATGAAGACCTTCTCAAGTTTGCGATATGTTACCCCTCAATCCTTTTCCGATAAGAATAAGTAGTATGCAAAAAGCAATGCTGGTCATCAATTTAATTTGATGAAGGATAAGCATACAATAAATCTTATTCTTATTTTCCTCAAAGTGAGTAATCTTTTCCTTCGGAGTTTGTTCTTGATGAATAAATTCTAGTTCCAAGTGTTTTCATCTTTTCTTTTCCGGAGTTCAATTTCCTCGGCCATGTCATCGAAACCTTCATCTAAATCATCGCATGCTTTAATCTTATTCTTTCATCCTTCATTCTATCTCATCATCTTTTGTCACCGGAGTTCTTCATGGCATTCTTCAGGATTTAATTCATTCTTTCAAGTGTTCATCAAGATTCTTGTCGGTGGATTTCAAGTATCTTTTCTTCTCGCATCTCGAAGTGCAATTAATTATCCGTATTCTTTTGAAGTGGAGTTTTGCATTTCTTTGTTCTTCTCAGCTATTTAATCTTTTCCGCTTGTGGTCGGCGATCACCTCACAATTTTGAGATGTTTTCCTTAAGTCCACGACAAGCTTATTCTTTTCGTTGTTGATTTTCTCAACAACTCCGTTTAAACCTTCCTCCTAAAGTTGCTTTCTATTTCATTCGTGGCACAAGTTTGATGGTTTCCACGAAGGCGCCCTCGAGCCAAGTGACGTTGGGCATTTTGCCCACCATGGCGCCTCCGCACTCCGCTTGGTTGCCCTTCACAACCTTCGGCTTGACATGAAGGTCTTTAGCCACAAGCCGAAGTGGGGCTGGATGCAGAGGAAGGCCTCGCACACGACGATAAACGCCGAGATGTTGAGGATGAAGTTTGGCGCCAGATCGTGGAAGTCCAGGCCGTAGTAGTACGTGAGCCCCCGGACGAAGGGATGATGTGGGAAGCCCAGTCCATGGAGGAAGTGGGGAAGAAATACGACCCTCTCATGGGGCCTGGGGGTGGGGATGAGCTGCCCCTCGTCGGGAAGCCGGTGCGCGATGTCGCTGGACAAGTATCCGGCGCCGCGCAGTTTTTCGATGTGCCCCTCCGTAACGGAGGAGGCCATCCAGTTGCCTCCCGCTCCGGACATGGTTGGAGAAGGTTGATGCGAGGTGTGCGGACTTGGCGCTGGAGCTCGAGTGCGCGGAGATGGATAGGCAAAGGAGGAAGAAGGCATAGGTAAAAAGGACGGATCCTTATCCCCTTATATATGGGCGGACGAAGGCTATGCATCCCCACCGGCCTGGTAAAACTCGCCTATCTCCCAAGCGCCACAATCAATGGTGCGGTTGGGTTACCCATGTCCGTATTGATGGGAATCCCGGAATAAGGGGAACACGATCTCTGCTTCGACAAGACGTGCCAAGGAAACCGCTTCGCTAAACGCTACCGAGGTGGTATAGTAAAAACGATTCAAGTAAAGGCTTGGCAGTGGTGTGACGTCACGCCACAAAATACGTCAGCAGATTGAGCTTGTGTACATGTTATTCTCTCTACGATAGTATGTGGAATTTATTTTTACAGAGCCGGACACTATCCTGGTGTTCACAATCTTCTATGAATTAATTCGGAGGAGGAACCCGCCTTGCAATGCCGAACAATATGCGCGTCGGACTCATCGTCATTGAAGCCTGGTTCAGGGGCTACTGAGGGAGTCCTGGACTAGGGGGTGTCCGGATAGCCGGACTATCATCATCGTCCGGACTCCAAGACTATGAAGATACAAGATTGAAGACTTCGTCCCGTGTCCGGATGGGACTTTCCATGGTGTGGAAGGCAAGCTTGGAAATACGGATATGTAGATCTCCTACCATTGTAACCGACTCTGTGTAACCCTAGCCCTCTTCGGTGTCTATGTAAACCGGAGGGTTTTAGTCCATAGGACGAACAACCATTACAACAATCATACCATAGGCTAGCTTCTAGGGTTTAGCCTCCTTGATCTCGTGGTAGACCCACTCTTGTACTACCCATATCATCAATATCAATCAAGCAGGAGTAGGGTTTTACCTCCATCGAGAGGGCCCGAACCTGGGTAAAAACATCGTGTCCCTTGTCTCCTGTTACCATCTGCCTAGACGCATAGATCGAGACCCCCTACCCGAGATCCGCCGGTTTTGACACCGACATCGACGCTTCAACATTAATCTCCAGGAGTCCTTCGATGTTGAAACGGTACGCTACGACGCAAAGTGTTTTTTTCATAATTAAGCTCGACTTCTACTACTTCAACGTGTACAATTCGGCTAGCTTATCCGATGCCATGCAAGACGCTATGCCATGCAAGACGCTTTGTCTAAGGACCCATCATGGTATGGATTTTGAGGTAAATTTATACAATTCTAAGAGCGTATCTCATTTTGGTTGCCCGGATTGGGGAGCACTTTGCAAGATGTATGATTTTAAAGAGGTATGCTTGTCACCATGGATCTTGGTGATCCTGACATCGAGAAAGACAATTTGGACATTTGGGTCCTTGTTGATACGCTTCCAATTCTACCGCTATGTGAGTTTCTCAAACATAGTTATTAAGTAATTTATATTGTTTATTTCAAAATAGTTGACAACTTATTTCCATTGACAGCTTATTTTCATTGTTCAAAGAATGTGCGGAAGATGGTAGACAAAACCTACTACACCGATGGCTCTGAGTTAACTTATCAAGAGAAAAATTATCTGGTCGCATTTTGTACTGATATTGAGAATTACAATATGTATTATCAAACTCCTCCACATTATGGTCAATATGTTCCTCTAGTGCATGTGTTGAACTATGCTAACATCCATGGAGATGTCATGGTAAGATTTTTAGCATTACGACATTTGTACATCTTTTGCATAAATTCTTCTAAAACTGAACTACATTGCTACCTACGGTGTTATTACTATGTTTTTCAACAGATAATCCCGGAGGAGTGTGTGCCTCATCCGATGTTTCAGAAAGGCCGCCTTGATGTTTTGAATATACAGCCAGGTCATCCTGCGAATCACTCCTGTTCATATTGGATTTCTAAAACCAATTAAGACATGACAATCAAAGATTGAAAAAATGTATGATCACTCATAGGGAGGTACTTGGAAGCAACATTAGGCGAAGGGCAAGAATTGGAGACAGGATGATCTCGATTCTCCATAATGGAGAGTTAGGGCCTATCTTGTTTTATGTAATTTTACCTAAGAGAACCTAGTAGGTCCTATGAGAGAGAAGTAGGTCCTAGGTACAATGTGTTATTATGTGGTACAACGTGTTAGAGTTGATGATGAGGAGGAGTTGTGATTATGACTACTGACCAACTTGCTATATGATGTCTCATTGATAAAAATGATGATCATGAGGAGGTGTTATATGCCAATGATGTATTATGATGATAATTTGTTAATGATATGATGATGATGATGACGATGATGAGTTATTATGTCATTGGGTGAAAGAACCGCGGTTTAGTTTCAAGTGGATGGATCCAAAGTGACCATTGGTCACTTTGGATCCATGCGCTTGAAACTAATCCACGGTTCTTTCACCCAATGATATAATAACTCATTCTGATGTAAAAACAATCTCTAAATTGCTACTGTATGAAAACTTGTATAATGGCGTATGAATACAAAATAAAACAAAAAATAAATACCCAACAATAGTAGTAGCGCGGGTATGGAGGTGCACCAAAAGCGCTACTGCTAAGCACGTATAGCAGTAGCGCGGGCAACCACACGGTATTGATAAACTTTAGTTGTAGCGTCGTATCAGTAGTGCGCCACCCCGCGCTACTGATATACCTAAAACCGGTGGTAATGCTAGCCTTTTCCCTAGTAGTGGATTGTTATATGATCCAATTATGTTTTCATGGTTAAGAGATTTTGCACTAGTGAAAGTATGAACCCTAGACCTTGTTTTAATGCATTCACTACTGCAGGACGCTGCTAACGCGACACTACAATCAGAGACCCTTCAACGAAACTGTGTGCGATGCATTAATCGCAAACAATGATGTAAAAAACCGTCAAAGAAGATGCAAAACATTTGCGATGGCGGATACATCAAACACGGTTCAAATTTTAGTTGCGTGTGTGATGTGGGGCATACGATTCAGTTCAATGAACTGTTTGCGATGAGGAAGAAGAACAGAAATGGGCAGCCAAATGAAGGCGTGTGTGATATACGACATACAGTTCAGTCAGATTAACTGTTTGTGTTGAGGCGGAACAACAGAAATGGGCAGCCCGATGAAGGTGTGTGCGATTGAGGGCATACACTTCAGATGAATGAACTGCTTGTGATTAGGCAACAGAACAGAAATGGTCAGCCAGATCAATGTGTCTGTGATTAACGGCATACACTTCACACGGATGAACTGTTTGCGATTAGCCACAACAAACAGAAATAGTTAGACAGATCAACGTGTGTGCGCTAGATGGACACACATTCTAATTAAAAGAAGCGTGCACGATGGTAATAATGAGAGCACACGGTTGTTGGAACAAGACGTGTGCTGACATCGCCTATTGCGGTGCACCCTATGGTGCAAACGCCACATACGCGGCCAAGAAAGAGTGCCCACGTTGCACCGTCCGAGAATAGTGCCGCACTTAGAAATTATAGAACCATCAATAAATTTTGAGCCTGCATCCGATCACATTCCAAATTACTACCATGCTATATTTAATTGCAAACCTGTTCACACCGATCAAAACCTAAACAGTTTCCCACTTAGGAGCGTATTAGTACTCGGTTATAAATACTACTACTCCAAGAAGACTGCACATTCCTCCTCAACTCCTCATCCACAAAAAGAAACAAGTCATTCATTGTCGTTCCCTTGCGTCTGCCATGGCCAGCGTGAGTTCTGGGTCGAGAGATTACTACCAGGGAGAGGCGAGCATGGAAGCAGAAGCACCAGAGATGTCCTGCCTCAGCGCAAAAGCAGCCGACATGTCCTGCTGCGCGGCCGTAGCAGGACCGAGGTAACGCCGCACTGCCGAAGCGGCATAGAGGTCCCGCCATGCCGTCGATGCAACAGACTGGTCCCGCCGCACCGCGGAAGCAGCAGAGATGTCTCGCTGCACCGTGAATGGAGCAGATATGTCCTCCCGCGCCTCGACGGCCTGAGAAAATGTCTCGCGGGTAGGTGAGAACTCTCACAGGCGCATGTGCACTATGCTCGATGACCTGATGGGTCGGATCTCCGACTGGATGAAGCAACAGGACGAGATGAATGCCTCATTTGAAAATGCTACCAGTGTCATCGGGGGACCAGGGGAGGACAAGGCGAAGCTCCGCACCTAGCGTGACATTGAGGGCCAAGATTGCCGGAACGACGAAGCAGCATGAGGAGACCGTTGCCTTGTTGCAGAGGACCGGCGTCATCGTCAAGCCACTTATGGACGAGAATGTCATGCTCCGAATCTAGTGCCAAAGGCTGGTGGAGGAATCCATGGATGCTCTCCAGCAACGTCTTGAGGAAACGAAAGAGCTCATCGCCGCTCGTCGCGGAGACTAGCTCCCGCGGCCTACACCAATGCATCAAGAAAGTAGAGATTAGCGAGCCAGATAGTTGTCTTCCTTCTCCTTTTGCCCTTGTGTATTTCAGGCGTTGCCGCATGTGGCATTTTAAATTATCTTCCTAAATATGTAAGATAATTATTATCCACTATCATCGTCCTTATATTCATCAGTCTTGCTATATACGTCCGTCGGATCTTACATCATGATCCGTGCAAACCTTTCTTTTCAAATTTTCTCTTTTTTCTCTTAAATCTCAGTCAAGTGAGACATAGCCACGCCAAGAAACAGGGGCTCGGGCGCCATTAATGGAGACTGGGAGGGAGGTGGGCAGTGGATAGAGGTCAAAGGGCTTTCCTCTCGATGAGTACGCACAGAGGTCTGATCGCACGCCTCCCGTACTCAAATAGATACCCCACATGACACCTCCTAGCCAATAAAAAGGGGACGCATGGCGGCATGTAAATGGTAAGTAGAACGCCGACGGTTTCAATGATACTTGTGTTTCCGATTTGTAACTTGACATCACTTGTTTTCAAAATGACTCTGTTGATTGTTAATGTTTGCGCCTTCGCAAATCGGACAAAAAAAATTACCACAACGTGTTGGTGCCATGTCATGACACCATGCCAAATTTCATGATTTTCAGGAGAGTTTTGGATTTACGGGAATTTTAAAACCAAGTTTCTCGATGTTTCCGGCCGAGCCAAGATGCCCAAATATTTGAATTCCATTCCCACTTCTTGCATGGGACCTAGAAATTCGCCGAAGTACACATAAATGATTTTCCAACTAACTTTTGCGCACTGGAGCATGCACTTGTACTTCAAATTTGAATTATTCAGTAAATGCCTGGAAAATCAATTAATGTATATAAAAGGCCAAACGAACCCAGAGTAATTCCAAAATTTAACAGAAACTCCTATTTGGTCTAAGCTGCCTGTGTAAAAAAAATCAAGGCGGAAGAAGGCAGTGTATGTCGTTTCGCACACGGAGGTGACACGTTCCCTTTCGGAACCACGAGCCTTCTTAAGAGAAGCTCCGGTTTGCAAGAAGCTTATACCAAATCTTGTCCCAATTCGGCCAAAAAATTTCCCACAGCATGTTGGTGCCATGTCATGACACCATGCCAAGTTTCATGATTTCAGGCGTGTTTTGGATTTACAGGAATTAAAAAACCTGGTTTCTCAATATTTCCGGCCAAGCCACGACACCCAAATGTTTGAATTCCATTCCCATTTCTTGCATGGGACCTAGAAATTCACCCAAGGGCACACATGTGATTTTTCAACCAAGTTTGGTGCATTGGAGCATGTGCTTGTAGTTCAAATTTGAATTATGCACATTAAATGCCAGAAAATTCAATTAATGTATAAAAAAGGCCAAACGAACTCAGAATATTTCCAAAATTTAGCACGAAACTCCTATTGGTCTAAGCTGCATGTGTAAAACATTAAGGCGAGAGAAGGCACTGTATGTCATTTCGCACACGGAGGTGACACATTCCCTCTCGGAACCACGAGCCTTCTTGAGAGAAGCTCCGGTTTGCAAGAAGCTTATACCAAAGCTTGTCCCAATTCGGCCAAAAAATTTACCACAACATGTTAGTGCCATGTCATTACACCATGCCAAGTTTCATGATTTTCAAGCATGTTTTGGATTTATAGGAATTAAAAAACCAAGTTTCTCAATATTTCCGGCCGAGCCACGACGCCCAGATGTTCGAATTTCATTCCCATTTCTTGCATGGGACCTAGAAATTCACCCACTGACACACATGTGATTTTTCAACCAACTTTGGTGCACTGGAGCATGTGCTTGTATTTCAAATTTGAATTATGCACATTAAATTCCCAGAAAATTCAACTAATGTACAAAAAAGGCCAAATGAACCTGAATAATTCGAAATTTTAACACGACACTCATATAGTTTTATGTTGCCTTTGTAACAAAACAAGGGGGGGGGGCAGCATATATCGTTTCACACGCAAAGGTGACACGTCCCTCCTCGGGAACCATGAGTGTTCTCGAGAGAAGCTCCGGTTCGCAAGAAGCTTATACCAAAACTTGTCCAAATGCGGCCAATTTTTTTTACCACGGCATGTAGTTGCCATGAAATGACACCATGCCAAGTTTAATGATTTTCAGGCAAGTTTCGAATTTACAAGAATTTAAAAACCAAGTTTCTCAATGTTCTCGGCCGAGCCACGACGCCGAGATGTTTGAATTTCATTCCCATTCTTGCATGGGACCTATGAATTCACCCAAAGACACGCATGTGATTTTCCAAAAAACTTTGCTGCACTGGAGCATGTGCATTAAATGCCTAGAAACTCCATTAATGCATAAAAATGCCAAATGAACCCGGAATAATTCCAAATTTAAACACGACACTCATGTAGTTGCATGTTCACTGTAGATAAATGTTATAGCAATTCAAACACCATCCTCCCCATCCGTAACACCATTTTGTCTTTCAAAACATAATGAAAAAATCAGGTATACCACAAACAGTTTACTAGCAAGAATCGTGTGGGATGCGATATAAAATATCTTGGCGCACTGTCTTGTCTGGCTTACGCAGGAAGCTTCGTCGTCTATAGTCCATCGCCCGCGCTTGAACCATACTTGCTCGCCAGTTTCTCGCAGCACTGAGTTAAATTTTCTGCCACCACGGAAATATCTATCTACCCGCCCCCTCCCTTCCACCAAAAGCCACATTTCCACTGTTCGTCCTTGCTTTCCAAGTTCAAACCTTCACTGCTGCTTACTGGCAGCTCAGCCTCCTCTCCGACGACCCTTCTTCTTGTAGCGCCGCCTCCTCGCCGATGACCCTTCTTCTTGCAGCGCCGCCTCCTCGCCGGCGACCCTTCATCTTGCAGCGCCGCCTCCTCGCCGCTGATCCTTGTTCTTGCTGCGTAGCCTCCTCGCCGCCAACCATTTTCTTGCTGCGCGGCCTCATCGATATGGTTAGGTAATCCACACCCCACCCAGACCATCCTCCTCCTTCCCCGTCCCACATGCCCGACCGATGGTGAGACACCTTCTGCCGAAAACACTGGCCCCATGCTGCAATTAAGCGCCGCCCACAACCATTTTGCATGTAGTATAACATGGAGCTCAGTAGCATCTCGAAGCAGAGAACCAAATCGCGGCCGCACGCATGCACAAGGTCGCTATGGCTAACATGCGTGCTTACTGCTAGATCTTGGAGGAGCACCTCATCTTCGAGGCCATCATCGGCACCGCCACGTGGTTGTCTACTTTAAAATATAGTTCATGCTGTTTTCTTGAGGCCACCACTAGTGCCTTCTAGTGATTTGTCCTCTGTAATGTTAATATGAAATTTGATGTTTAGTTAATAGTTTTGTCCTCTGAAATGTAATGTTCAGTTAACAGTTTGGTCCAACAATTGCTACATTTCGTAGTACTATTCTCAAGCATTCTTTGTTTTGTTAACTATCTTATCTTCTAGTACATGTTTCTATTCTGCAATGTCATGCTCAGTTAACTGTTTTGGTTCATCTAGTCTGCTGTCCATTTAACTGTTTGGTTCAATTCTGCAATTTGATTTTCACTTGCTGTGGGTACAACTTTGTATTGTTATGCATGTGAGAAATAAATCAAATTTGGTTGTACTCAATACATATTCTACTGATAGTATGGAAACTCTTAGTTAACCCGATCAAGATCTTCCTTATATGTGTTTCCGAGAATCAATGGGAGACACTACGGCTTACCATCGATATTTGTTCATGCATGGTCCTTTCTCTAATAGCACATTATTGTGTAGTTGCAGGAATCATTCTAATATTTAGGTTTCTTACAATTTGGTCTTGCACATGTAGGTCCTGCTGTCAGAGGCTTAGATCTACTGTTCACCCATTTTTCATATGGGGAAATGAGATGTCCATGAATTCAGTCAAGTCAAGAAACTCAGAAAGATTGTCAGGATGAAGAAACTTGCGACGAATAACAACAAGATATTTGTTTGCACAATGAAGAAGACATCAGTCAAATATAGGATGGTAGTAACTCTTTTGACCTTGTTTTTACCCCTTGCGCCATTTCAAAATTTATAATAGCGATTTATGCATATCTTCGTTTTCAATACTTTCCAAAGCAGTTCATCGATGATTACCTCTCAAACCACCTGCATGGTCGGGTATTCATTCAACACCCACGGTACAATATTGAAGTCTTCCTGAAGAGGACGAAGGTTCGGCGGGCAATTATCCATAGCCACTGGCCCAATGTTGCAAGGACATTCAACATCACTGAAGGCTCAATATTTTCCTTCCGCTTCTGCAGTTTCCTAGATGAGATTCATCTGTCTATTTACCGTGTATGATGCTACTTTCCAAACGTTTTCGATGTTGCATGTGAAACTTGGTGCTGTTGTGTAATGGCGTAACTGAGTGCTGAAGTTATCTGATGTAATTCGAGTATGAAATCCTGGTTGCCGTTGTACGGATATGAAATATCTGGTGTGTTTTATAAGAAATGTCAAGTTGATTACTACATGGATTATCAATAATAGGCTAATTACCCTACTTATTGGGGTTTTTCTATTGCAGACGGATACTCAGACAACACTGTGGGCGATGAACTCAAACAACCCACACAATTTCTAGAAAGTAGGCGTGTTGGATCAACTAATAATCACACACGGCTTCCAGCAGAGAACTGTTTGTGTTTGGCCACCTTGCACAAACGTTTACACACAAGAAACTATGTGTGATATACATTCAAACGGAAATGTTTTTCTGGGATTCACCGTGTGGGATGTACATACGAACGGAAACGTTTGGGCTTCGATGCCTCGCCCGATCGCACACGAGCTCATTTTGCCCCCGCATGTGTGGCCAGAGGGCCTATTCTCGACGGTTTCTGTGTCATGTGGGAAGGACCCCCCCCTGTTGCACACAGTCACTAGGCAATGGTTTAAAACTCCATCGCAGAAAGGGGGTAAAACCCGTTTGTATAGAACGTCTCTGCAAAAGTGATTGCAATACCGGTTTTTCTCACTTTTTCACTAGTTACCTTGCTGTTTTTATATTTTTAGATTACAAAAACCTATATCGACTATCCATATTAAACTTGTATCACCATCTCTTTGCCGAACTAGTGCACCTATACAATTTACCACTGTATTGGGTGTGTTGGGGACACAAGAGACTCTGTGTTATTTGGTTGCAGGGTTGTTTGAGAGACACCATATTCATCGTATGCCTCCCATGGATTGATAACCTTAGTTCATCCACTTGAGGGAAAGTTGTTACGGTCCTACAAAACTCTATGCTTGGAGGCCCAACACGAGTCTACAAGAAGAAAGGTTGCGTAATAGACATCAAGCTATTTTCTGGCACCATTGCCGGGGAGGTGAGTGCTTGAAGGTATATCTTTAGATCTTGCAATTGAATCTTTTAGTTTCTTGTTTTATCACTAGTTTGGTTTATAAAATAAAACTACAAAAAAATGGAATTGAGGTTGCCTCATGATACATCTCCAACGTATCTATAATTTTTGATTGTTCCATGCTACTCCCTCCGTTCCTTGATATAAGGTGTATCGATTTTTGAGAAAAAATCCGAAATATAAGGTGTATTGCGTTGCACCACTCATTTGGATAATTTTTTTTAGGGATTTGATTACATTTCCTTATATTAGGCAATCTCCTCTATTTTCTCATGTCAACTAGTCAGGTGTAATCTCGCCCAAAACTTGTGAAATTATCCCTCCATGTGCGTTCTTTAATATCCGTGCCAAAAACTATACACCCTACATCTAGGAATGGAGGGAGTATTATATTATCCATCTTGGATGTTTTAATATGCACTTATATGCTTTTTTATATTGTTTTTGGGACTAAACTATTAACCGGAGTCGAAACGAGCTGAAACGGGCCCAGTGCCAGTTTCCGTTTTTCCTTGTTTTTGAGTTTTGTAGAAAAGGAATATCAAACGGAGTCGAAACGAGCTGAAAATTTATGGTGATTTTTTATGGACCAGAAGAAGCCCCCGAAGCACAAGACTTGGGCCAGAAGGGACCCGAGTCAATGACAAGGGTGGAGGGGATGCCCACCCCCCTAGGGGCGCTCCCCTGCCATGTCTCTAACTCGTGGACCCCCCTGAAGTGAAACCGACGCCAAAAATTCCTATAAATTCAGAAACCCCCAGAAAGAAACCTAGATCGGAAGTTCCGCTGCCGCAAGCCTCTGTAGCCACGAAAAACCAATCGGGAGCCTATTGTGGCACCCTGCCAGAGGGGCAAACCAGACATGTGGCCATCTTCATCATCTCAGCGGTCTCCATGATGAGGAGGGAGTAGTTCACCCTCGGGGCTGAGGTATGTACCAGTAGCTATGTGTTTGATCTCTCTCTCTCTCTCTCTCTCATGTTCTTAATTCGCCACGATCTTGATGTATCGCGAGCTTTGCTACTATAGTTGGATCTTATGGTGTTCTTCCCCCTCTACCTTCTTGTGATGAATTGAGTTTTACTTTTGAGGTTTCACTATTATCGGATTGAATACTATTATGGATTTGAGAACACTTGATGTATGTCTTGCATGGGATACCCGTGGTGACAATGGGGTGTTCTATTGATTCACTTGATGTATGTTGTGGCACTCAACTCATGGATTCCCGAGGTGACATTGGCATAATCTATGCATAGGGGTTGACACACGTTTTCGTCCTTGTTTCTCCGGTAGGAATCTTGGGGCACTCTTTGAGGTTCTTTATGTTGGATTGAATATTATGAATCTTAAGTTGTTTGATGCATATCGTATAATTGACCCACGGATACTTGAGGTGACATTGGAGTATCTAGGTGACTTCAGGGTTGATTGATGTGTGCCATATGGTGTTATTTTACTACGAACTTTAGGGCTGTTTGTGACACTTATGGGAATAGCTCAATGGATTGATCGGAAAGAATAACTTTGAGGTGGTTTCGTACCCTACAGTGAGTGCTTGAAGGTCTATCTTATGATCTTGAAATTGAATCTTTTAGTTTCTTGTTTTATCACTAGTTTGGTTTTGGTTATGATCTTGAAATTGAATCTTTTAGTTTCTTATTTTATCACTAGTTTGGTTTTGGTTTATAAAAAAACTACATAAAAATGGAATTGAGGTAGCATCATATTATTGATCATCTTCATAATATATTTCTTGAAAATGATGGTTCAGAAAATTGTGCTCAATTGATAGAAGAAGAATTTAATAAAATGATTGCCATGAATGATGAGCATGATTGCAATGTTGTTAGTATGAATTATTTGAATATAATGCTAATGATGAGTGCACTAGCCATGATAATGATGTATCCTATAAGAATGTCAATTTTTCTGGAGTAAATTGGGAGTGCACACACACACACCAAAAAGGGAAGATAGATTTTGTAAGAAGCATAAATATTTAGAAACAAAAAGTTGCAAGCGAGGCTAGATGATTGTGCCTAAAGATTCAATATTTTTTGCCATCCTTGTGAACTTTGCAATGAACGTGGTCATTTAAAGCTCCAATGCTATTTATTTCATGATAAAATTGTGTCCAAAAATTGTGATAACTTGATTACCCTTGAGCATCATAGAGGGCTTAGTCTTCTTTTGGGGTATGAAGAAATGAAATGTATAACTAAGGATGTTTCAAAATTTAATCTCAATAGAATTCTTGATTTTGATCTAGAGAAAATTTATATATTTTGTGCGGTAAATTGCATTGAGAATCCTTATATTGCCAACTATCTAAAGACAAGAAAACAAATAGAGCATGAAGAAAGTATTAATGAAAGGGAAAATATTTCCCAATACCCTCCTAGTGTTTATGATGAATCAGGTAATGAGGAGGAGCTTCCTATCCAATCAATCTCTTCAACAAGATGCTCGGAAAAAATGATTAAACCCACATGTGAGGTGGTGAAGAAGAAAAAGAAAAGAAGAAAAAGTAGAGGTAAAAAGGTAACTCTCCCAAGTAATATTGCTCCTATCACCATTGTGCCTCATGAAAGTGAATCAAATATGTTGATGGAGGATGATGATATTGAGTATGATTTTATGACGCCTACTACTTGTTGTGATGATTATGATTGGGAAGACAATGATACCTCTTATGATATTAAAAATCTTTTTGGCAATTGATTGGAATAATGTGATAAAAATTCTATACTATTGGTGCCAATCATGCTATTGATAAGAATGATTATGATGATATGTAAAACCACAAGCTTGGGGATGCTATGTTTGAAGATTTATTTGCTAAAAATAATGCGTGTCCTAAGCTTGGGTATGCTTTGCATAATGAATACGATCCTTTGGTTCCTTCTACTTTTGATAAAAAAAATTACGTTCGACAAAGCAAATTTACGTCTGTATGACCCTCGTCTCTGCGGTCCGCCCTCCTTCATAAAAAATAGTAAAGGACGACAAGAACTCTAACAAAAGTAGAAAAAGATGACAAGAACTCTAACAAAAGGAAATTATGCAGCTCACTTGCCCGTCCAATGCAATGCGGTTTCCTATCTGATGCAGTACACACGACGATTTTGGTGTCGCGAAAAACAGAGTGTCCACATTTTGGTAATTTCAAGAGTGCTCTTAAACCGTAAGGATTAGAGAGAGTGCTCTACATGAAAAAGTTGCGTCTCATCGATATCTACCCAACAACGTATAATTTGAATTATTTCGACCAGCGATTTTTATAAATTTCGCAAAAAACAGCCATTACCTCTCGTCGTCAGCCGAACGATTTTAAAAATTAATTAAAATCGTAAGGAATCTCAAAAACATTTCAACATATGGAAGTTGCGCCTCGACTGTAGCTTTCCAACGGCGTATCATACGCCTCGTTTAGACAAATGGTTCAAAAACTGGATGTATAAAATACCGAGAATTGCAAAAAAATTTAAAAAAATGAATTCCATGATTTAGTAAATTTAAAACTGCACTTAAACCATAACTAATTAGAGAAAATCATAGATACGAAAAAGATGAGCTTTGATGATATCTTTCCAATGGTGTATCATTTGCTTCATTCCGACGAGTGGTTTAGAAAAAAAAAACAAAAAACGCTCGCTGCCATTCATCATGAGCCACACCTTTTTGAATCTGCTCTTAAACTATGATGAATCTCAAAAAGTGTTCAACATGGCGAAGTTGCGCCTAATCCATAGCTTCTCAATGGTATATTACACGTGTCGTTCCCATAAATGGTTAAAAAACTAGAGCGAAAAAGGTACCGAAAACACTGTGTGCCTTTTTTCTGACACGAAGTTCGCTAGTCTCTGTATTGCAGTACCTTTGCTACTGATAGTGCAATGCGCTCGCTGTGAGCATGCAGTGCAGGCATGTTATCAGAATAGTTATTCTACTAATATTAGCAAAATACACCGGCTATATATATACATAAACACTATTCTGATCACGGGATCGGAATAATATTCTGATCACAACATGAACTTCCCGAGTAACGCGCGTGACCTTCCCCGAGTACTAGGTTGAAATTCAGCTAAAAAGTGTCCAAATGGGGCTTGCGATATACCGTTGGAAAGCTATGGACACCAATATCATGATCCAAGTTAATTTTTTGGCAAAATGTAAGCGGTTTAAGAGCAGTTTTGAAAACCGTTTTTTCTTCATACAAAAAACGTGAATCGTATTTTCGATCGCATTTTTAAACAGTTTATCAAAATGAGGTAATTAATATAGCGTTAGAAAGCTGCTGCAAAACCGCTCCTTCGACATGTTGAAAGTTTTCTCTAATTCCCTATGGATAAAGAGTAATTTTGAAAATCATAAAATTTCACAAACCGAACAGCTGAGTTAGTATTTTCAATGTAATTTCTAAACGACTAATCCATTTGAGGCAAATGATATGGCATCGGAAAGCTTATGAAAATGTGCTACTTTTTCATGTTAAAAGTTTTTTCTAATTTGGAACGGTTTAAAAGTAATTCAGAAAACGGTACAAGTTCCACCGAGTTCGTATTTTCGAGCTAATTTTTAACCGTACGTCCGAATGCAACAAATGATACAGCGCTGGAAATCTTGAGCAAATGCGAAACTTTTTTGTACATATTGTTTCTCCAACTTACTTAATGTTTTAAGTTAAATTGGAAAACAAATAAAAACGTATTTTTGGCATAATTTCTACATACTTTATTGGAAAGGGGCAAATAATATACCGCTGAAAAGCTACGAAAAATGCGAAACTTTTTCATGTTGATGGCTTTCTCTGATTCCTAGCAGTTTTCAAGTAATTGCAAAAATGGCGAGATCATTCGTTCTGCCTTTATCGCGAAACTGATTCTTCGAAAATGCACCGCGTGAAGAACCTGAACTTCTCGGCACGTGTACTTGAACTTCACTCTGTTTTTCACATGTTTTTTTCTCGTATATCTCTATCCACTGCTCCTAGCTACCATCCACTCACCAAAATTGAGCAAGTGATATACCGATGGAAAGCTGCCGTAAACATGCAACTTTCCCGTGTTGATCATTTTTTCATACTCGCAACGATTTTAAAAGTTTTTCATCTGAAATTCATTCAGCGTAGTAGTTGAACTTCATGCTATTTTCACGTTGAACTTCTATGACGTATTTTTCTTTGTACACGCGCCTGAACTTCCCTCTGTACGATCTGACCTTCGGGCTATCTTTGCAACCCTGGCTTCCCCCGCGAATTATTCTGGTTAGTAGTGTTCTGTATGATGTTAGTGTAATCTAGAAAAGTTTTTTAGCAACCAAATACCGGTTTTAAATAGAAATCTCGCTCGCTGGCGGATTTTGCTCCCAGGTCGTGTTGAAATTGCGTTTTTTGCAATTTTACTGCCTGATTTGTTCGCCCTGAACTTCCCATAGTGCTAGGTTGAACTTCCATCAACATTGCCCAAATGGGGTTTGCAATATACCGTTGGAAAGCTATGGACACCAGTATATGACCCAACTTCAAATTTGGGCAAAATGTAAGTGGTTTAAGAGCAGTTTTGAAAACTGTTTTTTCTTCATACAAAAAACGTGAATCGTATTTTCGATCACATTTCTAAACCGTTTATCGGAATGAGGCAAATAATATGGCGTTGGAAAGCTGCTGTAAAACCGCTCCTTCCACATCCTGAAAGTTTTTTCTAATTCCCTAGGGTTAAATAGTAATGTAGAAAATCGTAAAATTTTGCAAACCGAACAACCGACTTCGTATTTTCATTGCCATTTCTAAACACCTAATCCAATTGAGACAAATGATATGGCGTTGGAAAGCTTATGAAAATGCGTTTTTTCGTCATGTTGAAAGTTTTTTTTTCTAATTTTCAATAGTTTAAGAGTAATTTAGAAAACGGTACAAATTGTACCAAGTTTGTATTTTCGATATATTTTTTTAATCATGCGTCCGAACGCAGCAAATGATATGGCGTTGGAAATCCTGAACAAATGCAAATTTTTTGGTATATATTGTTTCTCCAAATTCATTATGGTTTTACATAGATTTTGAAAATAGCTAAAAACGTATTTTCGCTGTAATTTCTACAAACTTCAGCGGAACGGGGCAAATAATATATTGTTAAAAAGCTACAAAAAATGCGAAACTTTTTCATGTTGATGGTTTTCTTTGAATCCCAGCAATTTTCAAGTAATTTTAAAAATGGCGAGATCACTCGTTCTGCCTTTATCGCGAAACAGATTCGTCGAAAATGCATTGCGTGAAGTACTTGAACTTCTGTGGCAGTTCTGCCTGAACTTCACTCTGTTTTTCACGTGTTTTTTTGCTAGTAGCTCTTTACTCAACGGAATTAAGCAAGTGATATACCGATGGAAAGCTGCTATAAACATGCAACTTTTCCGTGTTAATCATTTTTTCATACTCACGATGGTTTTAAAAGTTTTTCTTGTGAAATTCATTCAGTGTAGTAGTTGAACTTCTTGCTGTTTTCACGTTGGACTTCTGTGACATATTTTTGTTTGTAATTTTCCCATCCATTTTCGTCAGTGTTACACAAATGTTATTCTTTTTGTACAAACCTCTCTCACAATATTTTTTTAACTTTCTCCGACCGAGGACTTGCACTTACACAAATGATATTCCTATCGTTTTGAAGTAAATTAGAAAATGACAAGATCCTGATTTCTGCCTTCATTGCGAATGGAAATGCACTGCGTGAAGTAGTTGAACTTCTCGGGCATGTCTGTTTAAACTTTATTCTGTTTTTGACGTGCTATTTTTTGACATGCTATTTTTCGCACTGCGTGAAGTAGTTCAACTTCTAGGGCATGTCTGTTTGAACTTCACTCTGTTTCACTCTATTTCACTTTATTAGTATTTTTCTTGTATGAAATACACACCATGTAGTACGTGAACTTCCGGTTGTTATCACTTTTGAACTTCTCTCTGGTTTGAGAGAATTATTTTAAAACACAAAAAAACATATTTTTTATGTATTTTGGATATCTAAATACACGGTGAACCTCTCTCACAAGAATTTTTTGAACTTTTTCTCGCTGAGCAATTGAACTTCTATCAACCATTCTTTTTCATTTATGAGTTATTTTAAAAGTGCAAAAAATGGTGTTGTGTTTTTTATTTTTTCAACAGGTAAATCCTAGGTTTTACTAAACTCCGAACTTCTCTGTTATTTGAATTTGAACTTCACCTTTATTTTGAGTAAAGAATTACATTTGATTTTTATACGGAAAAAGTCTTAGTTTTGTAATAAACATTATAAAAATTCTTCGTTATTTCGAACTAAACTTCTTTGTTTATTCGTTAGCAATTGGAAAAATTGAAGTTTTTGTGATAAATATTGAACTGCTCCATTTTCTGAAATTGAACTTCTTGGTTTATTATTTATTATCGAGGAAAATCTATTTTTTCATATACATTGAACTATTGTATTTCTTTAAAATTGAACTTCTTGGTTTTTTTTCAATTCGGACTTCTTGGTGTCATTCATTTGTAACGGGAAAAAAATGCTAATTTTGTAATAAACATCTACAACTTCTTAAATATTTTCGAACTAAATTTCTTGTGTTTTTCGTTTGTAACGGGAAAATTTATGAGAAAAATCTGCAATTCTTATAGACATCGAACTTCACCATTTTTTAAATTTGAACTTCTTAGTTTTATTTGTTAGTAACGGGCAAAATCCTTTTTTGAACTTTCCCGGGCAGGTCACTTGAACTTCGAGCAACTAAATTTTTCATCAAGACAATTGTCACAAATTCATTACCGTTTGATAGCAGTATTAAAAATGGCAAAAACAACATAGTTTTTACTTGTTTTTAACATGTAGTTGAAGGTTGGACGTCTTGCACTAGAGATCTCGAACTTCACCGGGAGGAGCACGTGAACTTCTCACAACAAACCTTTGAAGCTTTTAGTTTTCTATGCTTATATTCTTATCTGAAATGCATTTCGTGGAGTAGTTGAACTTCCCACTGTTTTCATCTTGAACTTCTATCACGCATTTTTGTTCAACCTCTCTCACAAGAATTTTTGAACTTTCTCGGGCCGAGCACTCAAACTTCTAGCAACGAAATTTTATCCTTTGCTTGAACTTCCCGCTGTTTTCACCTTGAACTTCTGTCACGTATTTTTGTTCAACCTCTCTCACAAGAATTTTTGAACTTTCTCGGGTTGAGCACTTGAACTTCTAGCAACGAAACTTTTAGCCTTTGCTTTTTCATTCTTTTTTTTCATAGAAAGGCACAGCGTGTAGTACATGAACTTCTGGCAGTTATCACCTGATCTTCTCTTGGTTACGTGAAAATATTTGAGTGTTTTTATAAATTTTTAATCTAATTTTCTTAATCATTTTTTATGAATTTTGAAGCTCTTTATTTTTAATAGTTGAACTTCTTGTTATTTTATTTTTGAACTTCTTGTTTCCATTCTTTAATAACAAGGAAAATTTGAGTTTTCCATAATCATCGAACTTCTCCATCTTTTTAATATAGACTTCCTAGTTTTATTTCTTAATCCTTTTTTATGAAATTTTGAAGCGTTATATTTTTAAAAGTTGAACTGCTGGTTATTTAATTTTTGAACTTCTTGTTTCCATTCTTTAATAACGAGGAAAATCTGAGTTTTCTATAATCATCGAACTTCTCCATCTTTTTAATATGGATTTCCTGGTTTATTTCTTTTAGTGACGGAAAAAATCCTACTTTTTGATAGACCTCAAGCCGCTCCGTTTTTAAATTTGAGCTTCTAGGTTTATTTTAACAGAGAAAATCTTTTTTTACAAAATAGTTTGAGATGCTTTTTTTAATGACCTTCTTTTGGGTTTGTAAACATCAAACTATTTTTGTTGATTTTATATTTGAACTTCTGTGCTAATTTGCATGATCTTTTTAGAAGTAAATTTTGTAGACTAACTTTTTTTCTCTTTTACATATTTGAACTTTTATATTTTGTATATTTGAACTTCTTGCACAAGCAGAGTAAAGACAGTAAAATTTGGAGATCATCGACCATAAGGATCTGTAGCGAAAAGACATTGTACACCTGCAAAACAAAATCTCCAGTGGCCTGGTCATACAATAATTACATGTACGTAATCCTTTTTATACACAAAACAAGCACTAACTTGGCGTTACTACAATTCTCCACCACAAAATTAGCATATTCTCTCACCATATCCAACCAGGGCCGATTTGCGTTATCTTGTTTATTCTTTTCTCCAAACGCATAGCAAGCTAAATGTTTGATTCGAGAAGAAGGCATTGAGGCAGTATCATTACTGAAAATGAATTAGCTCTTCCCAATATACAGTAGCTGAACTTTCCAACACAACACCACACACGTAGGCAACCAAAACAGTGCACGCACGCACGAACACACCACAAACAGAGCGCACCAGTGTATGCTCGCACACACGACTGAGGCTGGTCGAGCTCGGGGTCCAGCGGTTGATGGGCAAAGGATGGAGCAGAAGGGCGGAATAGCTCGAGGGAGCCGGCGGTAGGGCCCAGGACGGCCAACCGACATAGGAGCAGCATCGGCAACAAATTGCTAGCTTGCGAGGCGATGGACTGCTCGTGACCAAGGTGACGGACTGCTAGTCCGGAGGGAGCCGAAGTGTTTTGATTTCCCTGCACTGAACATCGTCAGGCCATACAACACAAAATTTCTCAACGCCACTGAGCGCACTAACGGTGCAGTGGATGATTGAGGTGAACATAAGGAAAAAGACGACTGAGCAAGGCGGAGCCGCCGCTGTCTCTGTGGAAGAAGGAGGCCGCCGGCTCCAGGGAAGATGGCCGGAGGGGCGGGGGACGGGGGGCCCTGGTCGCGGTGACGCTGGGCAGAGGGGCTTAGGTAGTGCGCTGGAGGGGGAATGAGCTGGCGTCGGCGAGTATGGCGACGCTTGGCCGAAGGCGTTAATGGGAGCTGGGGCCATGGTGACACGAGTGGCCATGGCGGCGCGACTTGTGGAGGCAGAGGTGGTGCAAACAGAGGCGCGTCAGAAAGATCCGTGGCCGGCGGCGTGTGGTGGCAGTTAGATCCATGGCTGGCGGGATCCGTGGCTGGCGGCGTGTGTATGGCTGACGACAGCAGCACTTGCCATCTGGGGCGAACTACCCAAGCTCCGTGGGGTGAACGGCTTCAGCTTGCGATGCGGGATGGGGTGACAGAGGTGGGAGTGGTGATGGCGCGGCCCGGGCGGTGTCCGGCCGGTGTCGTGCGTGGCAGCGCGGTAGGTGCGTTAGGTGGTGCGTGCATGGTTAGGGTCTAGCGGTGGCCTGGTGGGATTATTGGTGTTATTCTTCTATAGACAGAGCAAATCACATGGCTTATTAGCAGCAATCGTCTGTGTTATTATTGGTCTTCGTATACATTTCTGATTACGGACCTGTTTGCCGTGTATCAGACACATCTATTTCAGTTGAACTATTTCTGTTGTCTTGGCTCATCGCAAACAGCTCATCCGAGTGAACTGTATGCCCTCCATCACACACACCTTGATCTACCTGACAGTTTCTATTGGGTTGCCTAATCACACACAATTCATCGTCGTGAACTGTGTGCCATATATTGCACAAGCCCTCATCTGGCTGCACGTTTTTGCTGTTCTGCCTCATCGCAAACAGTTCTGCTGGATTAACCGTATGCCACGCATCGCACACGCAACTCTAATCTGAATTGTGTTTGATGTCTCCTCCATCACAAATGTTTTGTATCTTTTTTACGGTTTTATTACATCATCATTTGTGATTAATGCATCGCACACAGTTTCGTCAAAGGGTCTCTATTGGACTGTCGCGTTTGGACCAACCTATAGTAGTGATGCATCGCACATAGTTTCTTTGAAGGTTCTCTGATTGTAGTGTTGCATTAGCAGCAACCTACGGTAGTGTTATATCTTCCTCAAAACATCCACCATACCTACCTATCATGGCATTTCCATAGCCATTCTGAGATATATTTCCATGCAAGTTCCACCGTTCCATCTTATGACATGTGTGTTCAACATCATATTGTTTTGCATGATCATATAGAGCTGACATGATATTTGTGGCAAAGTAACCATTCATCATTGTTATCCATGTTCTGCTAGATCATTGCACATCCTGATACATTGCTAGAGGCATTCATATAGAGTCATATTGCTTTCGTTCATCAAGTTGTAATACTGAGTTGTAAGTAAATAAAAGTGTGATGATCATCATTATTACAGCATTTTCCTAGTGAGCAAAGGATGATGGAGACAATGATTCCCCACAAGTCGGGATGAGATTCTGATAACCCACAAGTATAGGGGATCGCTACAGTTTTTGAGGGTAGAGTATTCAACCCAAATTTGTAGATTCGACACAGGGGAGCCAAAGAATATTTGAAGGTATTAGCAGCTGAGTTGTCAATTCAAACACACCTGGAAATTAATTATCTGCAGCAAAGTGATCAGTAGCACAGTAATATGATAGTTTTGATAGTAGCGACAACAACAATAATAACGGTAACAGTGATAGCAGTATTTTGTAGCAAGTGTGACAGTAGCAGCATCAATAGTAACTTAGCTGAAACAATATAAGATAAATTCATAGGCATTGGATCGGTGACTTGTTAGATGATATTCATCATGTGACAGTTATAACCTAGGGCGATACGGCACTAGCTCCAGTTCATCGATATAATGTAGGCATGTATTCCATAAATAGTCAGACGTGCTTTATTAAAAGAACTTGCATGACATCTTTTGTCCTACCCTCCCGTGGCAGTGGGGTCCATATTGGAAACTAAGGGATATTAAGGCCTCCTTTTAATAGAGAACCGGAACAAAGCATTAACACATAGTGAATACATGAACCCCTCAAACTACGGTCATCATCGAGAGTGGGCCCGGTTGTTGTCACTCCGGGGTTGTCGGATCATAACCATAGTAGGTGACTATAACTTGCAAGATCGGATCTAAAACATCGATATAATGATGAATTCATAAACGGTTCAGATCTGAGTTCATGGCACCGGGGCCCAAAGTGACAAGCATTAAGCATAACAAAGTCATAGCAATATCAATCTAAGAACATAGTGGATACTAGGGATCAGGCCCTAACAAAACTAACTCGATTACATGATGAATCTCATCCAACGCCTCACCGACCAGCGAGCCTACGAAGGAATTACTCACTCCTGGTGGGGAGCATCATGGAATTGGCGATGGAGATGGGTTGGTGATTATGAAGAACGAAGATCCCCCTCTCCGGAGCCCCAAAAGGACTCCAGATCTGCCCTCCCGAGGAAGAACAGGGCTTGGCGGTGGCTCCGTCTCGTGGATCGCAAAGGTCTTGGCTCCAGAAATTCTTATTATTAATATAAAAAATCCTCGCAAAGTTTCATTCCATTAGGAGAACTTTTATTTCTCCACAAAAACAACACCATGGTAGTTCTGCTGAAAACACCGTTAGTCTGGGGTTAGTTTCATTCAAATCATGCAAATTAGAGTCCAAAACAAGAGGAAAAGTGTGAGAAAAAGTAGATACGTTGGAGACGTATCAACTCCCCCAGGCTTAAACCTGTGCTTGTCCTCAAGCAATTCAGTTGATAAACTGAAAGTGAGAAAGAAAAACTTTTACGAAATCTTTTGCTCTTGTTTGCATAAATAAGCTTAAACAGCACCCAAGTTTTCAGCCAACATTCTAACTAACCATGTCAACAATAACATTTAAAGATTATAATGACTCATATCAATGACTTAATTAGCTAGCGAGCAATAATAAAATATCTCAAACAGCAACACGTTGTCAAAACAACCATGATATAATATGACAATAGTGGTATCTCGCTAGCCCTTTTTGAGACCGCAAAACATAAATGCAGAGCACCTCCAAAGTTCAAGCAGCGACTAAACATTGTAATTCATGGTAGAAAAGATCCAATCATGATGCACCCCACATTAGCTACACATAATGCATAAATCATGACAGCTTGGCTCTACTCAGTTTCTGGCGCTTGTTTTAGAAGGTGGTGACACAACACAAAAGTAAATAGATAGTCCCTTCACAGAGGGAAGCATTGATTTGAAGAGGTGCCAGAGCTCAATTTTAAAACAAAGGTAAATGATATTTTGAGACATGCACCCTTCATATTCACTTCACGACCATCAGTTATCAATATCTTCCATGCTAAGCACACTAGTGGCGGTTCCCAAGCGATAAAAGTAAAGGTTTTGACTCCATTGGGAGTTTTTGTTTGATTATTTCAGAGATGAACTCTTTTTCATGTTTGTAGTTTGGGACTGGGCATCCCTATTACCGCCGTTTTCTCGTACGATGGTGAGTGAATAAACACTCGACCTGAGAATAGCCCGCTTAGCATGGAAGATACCGACCACCTCCTGTCGTTCCATGAACGATCCAGGCACACAAAAGGATAATTTTTAGAAGATTTTAGGGGTGGCACATGCAAATTTACTTAGGACGGTAGGGTAATACCGCATATAGGTAGGTATGGTGGACTCATCTGGAATAACTTTGGGTTCAAGGTTTTTGATGTACAAGCAGAATTCCCACTTAGTACAGGCAAAGGCTAGTAATTTAGATTGAGAAGCAGCCAGCCAGGGAGCAAGAACGATCATAACCATGCATTATGCGTAAGTAACATTGGACACTAGCATGAGTAGGATATGGACACCATGAACATAAATATCATAGAGGCTATGTTGGTTTTGATTCAACTACATGCATGAACATGTGCCAAGTCAAACCACTCAAACATTCAGAGGAGGATACCATATCATCATACTACATCACATTCATTTTAACGCTATGTTGATATCCAAGATAAATCATTATCAACTCCGAGCTACTTATGCATGGCATGAGAAACTATAATCTCTAATTGTCATTGCAAACATGTTTAATCATAATGGGCTGAATCATGGATACTAGGTTAAACATATTTACACAAACAGAACAAGTCGAGTTCATACCAGTTTCTCCCTGCCACAACCACTTCATCGGACGTCGTCATTATTGCCTTTCACTTGCACGACCGAACGATATGAAAATAATAATAGTGCAAGAATGTCATGAACTAAGCTGGAATCTTCAAACATTTTATTCAACAAGAGAAGACAGGGTAAAATGTGCTCTTTATTAGTTCCACAATTATTCATATGAGAGCCACTCAACATTTTCATCATGGTCGTCTCCTCGGTACAACTCGAATAAAAGGAAAATAAATTCAGAGAAACATACTAAAATATTTTTGGAGTTTTTGGTTTTCTTGAACAAGGAAATAAAAGGTAAAAGCAAAAACGAGAAAAACTATTTATATGGGAAAGCTCCCAACAAACAAAATAAGAACAAGGAAATCTTTTTGGGTTTTCATTTTAATACTACTAAGAATGCAAAGAAAGTAAATTACTACAACTAATTTTTTGGGGGGTTTTCTAAAGTTTTTCAAACACACAAGAAGAAAGGAAGAAAATAAATCTAAGCATGGATGATACAATGAAAAAGTGTGAACACCGACAAATAGAATGATAAGTAGACATGAACATAATGTCGGTGAGAAACACGTACTCCCCCAAGCTTAGGCTTTTGGCCTAAGTTGGTAATCGGTCAGTAGCCTGGAGGGTAGTAGGGGTTTTGAGGAGCGGCCATCCACTCATCCCACTACCGAGGCTCCTCTTGTGCTGCCTCCGCAGCAGCCTGAGCATTCCGATAGGCTATGATGTCCTCAGGCATAATCCTATATCCGCCCCTGGCAGCAGAATCTAACAAAGCAGGTGCAGGAAAGGGGATAATATCACGAGTTTTAACGCTAAAAACCAGGTTATAAGGAATGGGGATGTCAGGAGAGTTATTGTCAGTGAAATGGTGGTGATCCATGGCTGCTTGGTCTAGGTAAACCTTGGTCAGAGGGTAGTCATGAGGGCATATCTCAACCTCGAAGTGAGCCGCCAAACGAGTAGCAAAAATCCCACCATGTATTTCACCCTGAGATTTATTAAGATGCAGGCGACGAGCCACAATAGCTCCCAAGCTATAAGTGTTGTGTGCGATAAAAATACTCAAACCCAGCCGGCCTAGGCTCGGCTAAGCTCCCATCAGAGGGGATCAAGCATATGTTACAAAAATCAGTAAGTGGTATCTGATGGTTTTCAGCATATAAATCGAAGCTCACGTCAGGAGAATTATTTCTAGGTAGGAAAGTAAAACTCTGAAAAAAGATGTTTGTGAGGATTTGGTGTTGGTCACACTCATCTGCGATGAAGTTGGTGAGGCCGACATTCACAACATACTGTGTGAACTCTTGAAGGATTCCTGCCTCTTCCAGGAATGGGGTGTGCGGCCATTCGCACGGCCATACCTCCGCCAACCTCCGAGGGTGGATATCACTGTCAGAAGACTCCCCAATAACACCCTTGGAGTTCTTCTTTGAGCCAAACTTCCTGAAGATATTCATGTTCGTGTACAATTTTCTGAAAATTAAAATTTTGGGGTGACAAAAATTTGTCAGCAAAACTTTATAAAGTTGATAGCAGCTACGCATAGGGATACATAGAGGCCATAGCAAGCATTCAAACTACTTAGAACACTAAGAATTCAACATGCAAGATCATCTACAAAACCACCAAGAGTAGCTAATTATTCAAAGTATGAACCACTAAAACAAAAACTAATTGGACAAAACGATGGAGTCACATACTAAGCAACAATCCCCCAAAACAGTTTCAGAAACGGAGATTCGAGCAAAGAGATCAAAATCCGCGGGTTTGAGCTCAAGAACACGGGAGAGAGAGCAATGGAGATTTTTTCTGGAGGTAAGTGATGATGTGGGCTAAAGAGATAAGTGAGGGGGCCCATGTGCGGACCACAACCCACCAGGGCACGCCTAGGAGTCCTAACGCGCCCAGGTGGGTTGTGCCCACCTGGTGCACCTCCCTCTGGTGTTTTTTGCACCAGAAATTCAAAAATATTCAGAAAAAATTCATGTTCACTTTTCAGGGCATTCCGAGAACTTTATTTTTGGGTCATTTTTTATTGCACGAGAAATTCATAAAACAGACAAAACATGGCATTATATTTTATTTAACTAGTAAAAACAGGAAACAAAAAGTAAGGACGGAAGTACTAAATTCATCAACTTCATACCGCTCAAAAATGATTCATTAATAAGGTTGATCAGGTCTTATTAACAACCACTTTCGATTAGCATGAAACCGAAGAACTTTCATAAATCTCTAAGTTACCTCAATGGGGATATGCATTTCCCCAACAATAAGCATTTCATATTTGTTTTTGACAGTAGGTAGAGGTATTTGAAAACTTCCAATAGTGATTATCGGAGATTTTTCAATAACATTAATACCATTCACTTGGAATTGTTTCTTCAGAAAGTGCACCGTATGCTCATTACCATTAATATGAGAAGCGACCTTGATTTTATTGCAATCAATAATAGCCCCTGCAGTATTCAAGAAGAGTCTGCCAAGGATAATCGACATGTTGTCATCCTCAGGCATATCAAGTATAACAAAGTCAGTCAAAATAGTAACATTAGCAACAACAACGGGCACATCCTCACAGATAACAATAGGTATGGCAATTGATTTGTCAGCCATTTGCAAAGATATTTCAGTAGGTGTGAGCTTATTCAGATCAAGTCTTTTGTATAAAGAGAAAGGCATAACACAACACCAGCTCCTAAATCACACAAAGCAGTTTTCACATAATTCCTTTTGATAGAGCAAGGTATAGTTGGTATACCCAGATCTCCAAGTTTTTTAGGTACTCCATCTTTAAAAGTATAGTTAGCAAGCATAGTGGAGATTTCAGCTTCCGGTATTTTTCTCTTATTTCTGATGATATCTTTCATATACTTTGCATAAGGAGACATTTTAAGGATATCAGTCAAGCGAGTACGCAAAAAGACTAGCCTCAGCATTTTAGCAAAGCGTTCAAATTCTTCATCATCATTCTTTTTAGTTGACTTGGGTGGAAAAGGCGTAGGTTTTTGAACCCACGGTTCTCTTTCTTTACCGTGTTTTCTAGCAACAAAGTCTCTTTTATCATATCTTTTATTCTTAGGTTGTGGGTTATCAAGATCAACAGGTAGTTCTATCTGAACATCATTATCTAGTTCTTTATAATTATTTGGTTGAGTGTCTTCATGAACCTCATCATTTTCTTTTTCATTATCACTAGGTGGATGTTCATTACCAAATTGAGTTTCAGCATCAGAGATAGAAGTTTCATTTTCATTATCAGGAGGTTTGTCTATTTCAGGTTCACTAGAAGCATGCAAAGTCCTATCATTTTTCTTTTCCTTTTTCTTTTTAGAAGGACTAGGTTCACTAGTGTTATTTCTTTGCGAATCTTGTTCAATTCTTTTTGGGTGTCCCTCAGGATAAAGTGGTTCCTGAGTCATTTTACCTCCTCTAGTTGCAACGCTAACAGCAAAGTCATGCATATTATGATTCATCTCATCAAGTAATTCTCTTTGTGATTTAGCAACTTGTTCTAACTGGGTTTGAACCATAGAAGCATGTTTTCCAACACCTCTAACATCATTTGAGATTCTAAATAACAAGTCACTCAAGCGAGCAATCATATCAGAATTATATTTCAATTGTTTCATAACATTTGCATTGAAGTGGTCTTGTTTTCTAATGTAGTTTTCAAACTCATAAAGGCATTGACTAGGATGCATATTGTGAGGATTATCATTTTCATTGAACTTCATAAGAGAATTTACCTCTACCACCTTAGGCAGTGGTGGTGTATCAAGCCCATGTATTTCTTCAATAGGAGGTAAATTTTTAACATCCTCAGCTTTAATACCTTTTTCCTTTGTAGATTTCTTTGCCTCTTGCATATCTTCAGGACTGAGATATAATATACCCCTCTTCTTCGGAGTGAGTTTAGGCGGTGGTTCAGGAATAGTCCAATCATCATAATTTTTCAATATGTTATTCAATGAATCTTTAGCTTGAGCAATAGTTCGTTCCCTGAAAACACAACCAGCACAACTATCTAGGAAGTCCCTAGAAGCATCGGTTAGTCCATTATAGAAGATATCAAGTATTTCATTTTTCTTAAGAGGATGATCAGGCAAAGCATTAATTAATTGGCAAAGCCTCCCCCAAGATTTTGGGAGACTCTCTTCTTTAGTTTGTACAAAGTTAAATATTTCCTGTAAGGCAGCTTGTTTTTATGAGCAGGAAAATATTTTTCAGAGAAATAGTAAATCATATCTTGGGGACTACGCACACAACCAGGAGCAAGAGTATTGTACCAAGCTTTAGGATCACCCGTTAATGAGAAAGGAAATAATTCGAGAATAAAGTAGTATCGAGTTTTCTCATCATGAGTAAAAAGGGCGGCTATATCATTCAACTTAGTAAGATGTGCCACAATAGTTTCAGGTTCGTAACCATGGAAAGGATCAGATTAAACCAAAGTAATTAACTCTGGGTCGACAGAGAATTCATAATCCTTATCATCAATAAAGATAGGCGAAGTAGCAAACTTAGGATCACGTTTCATTCTAGCATTCAGAGATTTTTCTTTATACTCGTGTAATAATTTCTCTAGATCATCTCTATCCTTACAAGCAAGAATATCTCTAGTTGCCTCTTCACTCATTGTCGGTGTCAAAACCGGCGGATCTCGGGTAGGGGGTCCCGAACTGTGCGTCTAGGCGGATGGTAACAGGAGACGAGGGACACAATGTTTTTACCCAGGTTCAGGCCCTCTCGATGGAGGTAATACCCTCGCCCCGCTTGATTAATATTGATGATATGGGTAGTACAAGAGTAGATCTACCACGAGATCAATGAGGCTAAACCCTAGAAGCTAGCCTATGGTATGATTGTTGAGATGTAATGTTGTGTCCTATGGACTAAAGCCCTCCGGTTTATATAGACACCGGAGAGGCTAGGGTTACACAGAGTCGGTTACAATGGTAGGAGATCTACATATCCGTATTGCCAAGCTTGCCTTCCACGCCAAGTAAAGTACCTTCCGGACACGAGCCGGAGTCTTCAATCTTCTATCTTCGTAGTCTGGGAGTCCGGCGGATATTGATAGTCCGCTATTCGACACCCCTAGTCCAGACTCCTCAAGAGCCCTCGAACCAGTCTTCAATGACGATAAGTCCGGCGTGCATAATGTTCGGCATTGCAAGGCGGGTTCCTCCTTGAATAATCCGGAGAAGATAATGAACACCAGGATAGTGTCCGCTCGCAAAATAATTTCCACATTCCAACGTAGAGAGAATAAAATACACACTTAATTCAATCTGCCGACGATTACAGCGTGATGTCACACCGCCGCCAAGCCCTCGCTTGAATCGTTTTATTATTCCGCCAAAGACGCTTAGCGGCGGCTTCCTTGGCACGCCCCGTCGAGCGAGATCGTGTTCCCTTTATTTCGGGATCCTCATCAATACGCGTGGGTAACCCAACCGCTCCGCCGCCACGCCTCTATCGAAGGGAATCTCAAACGGTTACGGAGACGGCCCTTGGTATTATTTCCCTTTATAAGAGGACCAAGGCCTATCCTTGTCTTTCAACCTCGTGATCGAATCTTTCTTCGCTCCCGGTTCCAACACCAAGAGCTTCAGACTCGAGCGCCGGATCCACAAGAATGTCCGCTCGACCTCCAGGGCGATGGGTGCCCTCCTCCGTCACGGAGGAGGACATATTGAAGTTGCATGAGGCCAAGCACTGCCTCTGGTCTCGCACAGGTTGCTCGCCCCTTGGCAGGCCGTGCCAGCCCCCGAGCCCGGCGAATATGTCGTTTTCGCATCTCACCTCCGTCGGGGATCAGGCTTCCCGACGGATCCTTTTGTGAGGGGGCTCCTGTTCTTCTACGGGCTGGACTTCCACGACTTGGCTCCGGAGTCCATCCTCCATATCTCCGCATTCATTATTGTCTGCGAAGCCTTCCTCCGCGTCATCCCCCACTTCGGCCTGTGGCTGAAAACATTCAAGGTGGAGCCGAAGATGATCGGGGCGCCGAAAGCGAGTGTGGCGGGCGACTATAAGCAAGAAGGTCGATGCCCCATGGCTCAAGGTTCCTTCCAAGAGGAACAGGATTGTGGCAGCAGGAGTGGTTCCACATCACCGCTCCAAGGCGCAGCAAGCGAAGCCGCCGCCTCCTTCCGCCGGGACCTCCACAAAGAATCGATGTCGTGGGTCAACCAAGGGCTCAACTGGGGCCCGTCCGAGGACGTGCCCGCACTGCAGGGCCGGATTCGGGACCTCCAAACAAGGGAGATTGATCTGGTCAAGGTGACGCAGGTCAAGCTAACTAGGCACCTCCTACCCTGCAAACGTCGTCCTCTCCGTTTATGGGAGTTCAATCCAGAGGGACCTTGTATCCTCCAGCATTTCATGGGCACGACACCCTTGGAGATGTACGAGCTGTTCTTCGAACCGCAAGTGGCGTGTCCGGATTCGGCCGAGGATGCTGGACTAAGCCGCAATCGTCCGGATACTTAGGTAAATAGCTCAAAGCCCGGACATCCTGTTTCGTATGCCTTTCAAGAGATCGTCTCCTAACCCTTTGTTCTTTTACAGGAATGGGTGGCGCGATCAAGGCTGATAAGGTGTCCGGCCCCCCTCCCAGAGACCGCACTGGAGCCCGTGCTGGTCAGAATGTTGGAGGTTGCACCCACAGAGGGGGGCGACGGGGGAGATAAAGGAGCTAATACTTCGTCCAAAGGGGCGACTGAAGAGGAGGGAACCAAGGATCCATCCCTTCAGGGGGAGAAGAGGACCGCCTTCGAAGATCCGGAGGTCCCAGCCCCTAAGCATGGGAAGAAATCCCCACCGGGGGGTCCGGCGTCCGGAGAGAATCCGGACGTGCAATCATCGCCCAAGGACCAGCCCTCCAACGAGCCGTGAGTATGAAAGAAGAAACTTTAATCGGATAGTACCTTCGTTTATGCTTCTGTGGGTAACCGAAATATTTATATCGCAGTTCGGATCTGCAGCCGTCTCAGGTGAGTTCATCCTCGGGGGATCTCCTTCCGGAGATGATGGAGAGCGATACGCCTCCGTCTGCCGCGCTGCCGGATGAGGCAGGCGAGCCCGAAGTGTCGTCACGGAGGGCATCCCCGAGTCCGGAGGGGCCAGAGAGTTCAACACCCACCAGAGCCCGGCCGGGAGAACTGAAGAATTTGCTTGAGAGGGCGTCCATTTCAGAAGATCACCGTGCGTTAATGCGTATGGTGATTGGAAGGATTTCGTCCGCTGAAAGCGGATTGCGTGATGCTGCCATGAGCTTGCTGGCGGGATTTGAGGTATGCGAAAATAGCGTACCCCTTTGTTTTTTAACAGTTGTGCATATAAAAAATGCGCCCTGTATAGATAGTAGCCCCTGAGACTCGGTAGGTTGTCGAAGACGACAGCGTGCCGAGGATCGAAAATCTAAATATCTCAGGTAATGAATATCGCCGTTCTGATACAGGTGGCGGATAGTCCGGGGGCCAGCCGGACTGATCAGTTTGCCGAACTGAGTCGGCAGCTGGACATGGCAGATGCTGACATAGCACTTGTCAATCAGCGACTTGACGAGTCGCAAGGTAAATAAATTCTCCATAGCCGCTTTATTAAGTGGGTTAAAGCCCTCCTCTTGATAAGTTATATGCTGTTTATACAGACAGTGCTGCTGCTGTGGAGAGACTTCGGGCCGAGCTTGCACAAGCCAAGGAGCAAGCCCGAAGGAGTGATGCGGCTGCTGCGAGGGCGGCCGAGGAGTTGAAGGCCGAAAAGGCTGCGCACTGCCTAAGCAGGGCGGAGGTGGCCGGATTGGCCAAGAATTTAAAGGATGCTACCGACCGTAGCGAGGCTCTTGAAAAGGAGCGCCATCGGGCAGGAAGACTGAAGAAGGCCACCGCCGAGACCAAGGATGCCCGCCTGCAATGCGGGCTATGAAGGAGGAGCTGCGCCAAGCCGAGAGATCACGGCCGCAAGCCGCTTTCTTATGTGTCGCCGGTTTATGGATGCCAAGTATGCCAAATTTGAAAAGCAATGGAGTTCGGAGGATCCTTACATGGACTTGGCTGCGAGTGCGGCTGACGCCGTTAAGCACTTCCGGTGCCAGGGGGATCACGAGGTGGAAGAGTTATATTGGACTCAATTCCACAGTCCGGATCGCCCTCTTCTGCTGTCGGACAGGTTGGCGAATGGGCCGAATCAATAGACTGTCCGGCTGGCTATGATCGACATCGTGGCCCATGTGTGGCGTGAGAGGTCCAAGGCGACGAGCTATTTTGGCCATCGCAGCAGTTCCTTGGGACGGTGCCGCATATCAAGGAGATGAAGCGGTCGGCCTGCATCGAGGGCGCGGATGGCTCTCGCCCGTGTAAAGGCGCAGGTCCGGAAATGGATGCCACCGCTGTTGCGCCAGGTTCGATGGGAACCGCTTCTGCCGAACATTATTCGGGAAGTTATGAGCGGCGCCAGATAATAGAGTCGCAGTGCTCAAGAATGTAACGCTCAATTGAACGCATTAACTTGTATATGAATGATTATAGTATAATGCTTTTATACTTGTGCTTCCAAGTAGTAATACTTCTCCTTGCGGCCGCTTAAGTATACTTGTGTATAACCCGAAGATGCGATCTTGACTTCAGCCTTTGCACAAGGTGCCGGGGTGTTCGCAAAATAGCACTTTTTCACACTTTAATCCGACGCCTCGGTCCTGTTATAAGGAGGTGGTAGCGAGCTTAACGAGGCAATCCGGACTATAATGCTTTATCTCTTTCACTTAGCCAATGGAGCTCGAGGGTGGGGCTACGATATAGCCCTAATGGCACCGCACATCTCCAGATTCGAGTGCGTATGTGCTCGACCGAAGCGCCCTTCGTCAAAGCGGGAATTCTAAACATTCCGTAGTCGATCAAGTGGTGACGGACTCTCGCTATATCATGACACCGCCGGCTTTCATCGAGGTGCTCGCCAAATTAACCGGGCAGAATCGCAGAGTTCTCCGGTGCTGCGTTAGCGGGTGATACGGAACGTAAGGCAGCAAAACACGGAGCTGGGCAAACCCAACATTTGACCAAAGACATGATTCGAGCTGATGCATATAGTGCCCAATCTTGAGACGCCGAACACTCCCTAAGGTGTTCGGACTTTATGATAACGGGCAGAATTATGCCCTCAGCCCCTTGTGTCCGTGTACGGGCATTGTCTTCGACGCGCCAATGCCAAAGCGCCAGTTCGCCGGCTATAGGAAGAAGCCGAGGCGATTTAGCAACAAGAGACAGAATTAAAAGGTCTACGGGGTCTTAATCTGAAAAGAATCCTTGCGACGGGTCCCTACTGCACGTCTGCGCCTGTGTCTCCGTTGTGCCGTTGTCCTGGACGGGTACGCACGTTGTTCATCTGTAGGAAAGAGAGGAACATTTCAAAAACAGTTCGTGCGAAAATAATGCAAAAGAATAAGCGTAAATAATTAAAGCTAGGTTTATATGAAACCGATGTTAGTTGTGCGCGCAGCCCCTTGTGAAAGGGTATGCGGCTAGGGAGCCCCTAGCCTGCTGAGTCCGGATTCGTCTATCTGAATCCGGGGTCTTTAAGTGACCCTCGCATTGAAATGGTGCCATGTGGACCGGGCATCTTAAGTGTAAGAGACGCGTAATGCGGTATGGCGTTGAAGCGGACAAAAGCCTTTCGTCCTAATAGTGCTTGATGTTCACTTTTAAATGGGACGATATGGAAAATTAACTTTTCTCGTCGGAAATTGTTCGGTGATCCGAACACGACTTCGAGTAATATCGAGCCTGTGCACTTGGCGTAAGGGCCGGGCGTAACTCCTTTGAAGGAAGTGCGGCTGTGTCGAATTTTGGTAGGGTCTATCCTCATCCGACGGATTGTGTTTGAATATAGCAGGTTTAAATCACTGCCTCCGTCCATTAGGACGTTTGTGAATTGTATTCCGTCTATTATCGGATTCAATATCAGGGGAGTCCATCCCGCGGTTCGAACACTTTTGGAATAATCCCGGTGGTCGAAAGTGATTGGTTTTGATATCCAATCTCTATGGTTTGCGGGTCCGGACCGTGCGAAGCTCTTTTTAGAAAGTGTCGCACTGTTTTTTCGTGTCCTCACAAGAAGTGAGTTTACTGCTTTGACCCCTTGTGGGAAAGTCTTTTGTTTTCCGGTGCCCTCTGGCGGGGTTTATCTTCTTCGCTTGACGCGTCGAGCCCCTTGTGTTCGGCGTTTAGTCGGCCGGACTGTTTGAAAACCCAACAATCCCTGTGGGTGTGATTTGCGAGCCTTCGGGGTACTTGTGGATTTGATGATCCGACCCGTGATTTTGTGTAGGTTAGACAGTTCGTCGTTGTCGCCCTTGATGGGTTGAGCTTTATTATTCGCCGTGAGCTTTTAAATCCGGCGTTGATCGTCGTGCTTTTGGGCTTTTCTCTTTATTCCGGCGCTGATCTTTTCTCGCACCGTGATTTTCCGCTTCCATCTCTTATCTCGATGTACTTGGGTCGCTGGTGCTGCTTCTTGCCAACCAGCTGTCCTCTCTCGCATAAAAGCGGGTCATGAGGCTTGTTAATGCGGTCATTGTCCTCGGTTTCTCTTGACCGAGGTGTCTGGCGAGCCATTCGTCTCGGACATTGTGCTTAAAAGCTGCTAAGGCTTCGCGTCCGGACAATCGACTATTTGGTTCTCTTTGGTAAGGAACCTGTTCTGCACTTCCGCACGACTCTCCGGGCTGTTGAGTTATGTGACTTAGGTCATCTCAGATCCGGAGGCCGGACATAAGTCCCTTGAAAATTTGCTCTAAACGCTTCTCGAGCTCTTCCCAGCTTCCAATAGTGTTTTCGGGAGGCTTTTGAGCCAATGACGAGCTGGCCCTTTGAGCTTGAGGGTAGATATTTTATGGCGTGGAGATCGCCTCCTCCGCCATATGTATATGCAGATATAGTCTTCTATCCGCATCTGTGGTCTGTTGTTCCATCGTAGGCTTCACGTTGATGGGTTTAAACCCTGCCGAATTCATGTTCCAAAGACCTCGTCTGTGAAGCATAGTGGGTGTGCGGCGCCCTCAGATTTGTATCGCGTTGCTATCGCCGGACACTTGACGTGTTCCTTTGCTTATTGGGGCTTTCCTTTTGGGTCCGTAGATGGACCTGGCTGGGCCATTAGATGGTGGAGGCTTTATGGCCTCTTCGTCGAATTCTGGGAGCAGCTTGCGCTTCGGGTAGCTCTTCGATTGGTGGTTGTTGCCTTGTTTGTCTGCGGTTTTGAGCACTTTGCTCCATCTTATCCGGAGCGCGTCTTCCGCTGTGTTGAGCTTCCGCTTTTCCTTCTTCAGGCTTCTTGCTGTGGCGATGAGCCTGCGTTTGCAAAGATCTTGTTTGACGGGCTCTTCAAGTTCGTCGTCATCGGTGCTTGATTCGTCCTCGGAGGGAGGTACATAGTTGTGATCCTCAACCTTTTCTTCTGCCGCCCTTTCGTGAGGGCTTGCTTCTATGTCCTCCTTCGCTGAGTCTTGCTGGAGGGGTTCGTCTTCGGCACTCTCCGGAGTGTTATTATCTCCCGTGCCGGATTCTCCATTCTTGTTGTGGCGGGATTTAGAGCGGCGCCGCT
This sequence comes from Aegilops speltoides, assembly GCA_021437245.1. NCBI lineage: Eukaryota > Viridiplantae > Streptophyta > Magnoliopsida > Poales > Poaceae > Aegilops > Aegilops speltoides. Next base: position 58,992,692 of record CM038144.1, on the reverse strand, counting down.
GACGCCGACGTTTAGGCTGCTTCTTCAAAGAATCGTCCTCCGCTGCTTTTTCGCCATCCCCTTCCTTTGGGGTATCCACCATGTAGACGTCGTATGACGAGGTGGCCTTCCAAAGGTCCCGTGGGCGCTGGTCCCGATCGCTCTCCGGCATCATCGTCCATAGCATCGATGTCCTCGGAGTCGTAGTCTAGAATGTCGGTTAGATCCTCGACAGTGGCTACAAAGTGGGTGGTGGGTAGGCTCTGAATTTCTTCGTCGTCCGAACTCCAACCATCCTGGCCATAATCTGGCCAGGATTCTCCTGATAGCGAGAGATGCTTCAGGGAATTCAGGATATCGCCAAAATGCGAGTGTTGAAAGATGTCCGCGGCGGTGAATTCCATAACCGGCGCCCAATCTAGCTTAATTGGCGGGGCGCGGAGGCTCGGAGTCCGCGAGGAGTCCGCGCCGATCATGAGTTTCGCAAGGGACGAAATCGGTATTCGGCTCCATCGCCGTGGATGTTGAAGCCCCCGGGGCGGCGTCTATCCACCGACCCTCGTCATGGGCAATCGGCTCCGGGTAAGTAGCCGGGGCGGATTCAAGTGCGGCCACCAAAGCACTGTCCGGCGGCAGAGCTAGATCATGCCCATCGTCGCAGTGCGGCGCGCTTGGCTGTGGCTCGAGTCCGTCGAAGATCAAGTCTCCGCGGTCATCGGCCGTGAAGTTTAGGCTTCGAATCGACTGACGGCCAGGGCGAAGCTGATCTGCTCGGATGGCCAAGAGAGTTGGCCCGTAGTGCAAGGCCGCCGAATATGAAGATCTGTCCGGGGAGAAAAGTCCCACCCTGGACAGCGTTGAAGGTTGAAGATGCCATCGAGCCTATCGGTGACGACACAGAGGAACTCTCAATGAAAGCACCAATGTCGGTGTCAAAAACGGCGGATCTCGGGTAGGGGGTCCCGAACTGTGCGTCTAGGCGGATGGTAACAGGAGACGAGGGACACAATGTTTTTACCTGTGTTCAGCCCTCTCAATGGAGGTAATACCCTACGCCCCGCTTGATTAATATTGATGATATGGGTAGTACAAGAGTAGATCTACCACGAGATCAATGAGGCTAAACCCTAGAAGCTAGCCTATGGTATGATTATTGAGATGTAATGTTGTGTCCTACGGACTAAAGCCCTCCGGTTTATATAGACACCAGAGAGGCTAGGGTTACACAGAGTCGGTTACAATGGTAGGAGATCTACATATCCGTATTGCCAAGCTTGCCTTCCACGCCAAGTAAAGTACCTTCTGGACACGAGCCGGAGTCTTCAATCTTCTATCTTCGTAGTCTGGGAGTCCGGCGGATATTGATAGTCCGGCTATCCGGACACCCCCTAGTCCAGGACTCCCTCACTCATAACATAGCCTTCCTGTACCTTAGGCTATTCATATCTAGGAGGGCTAGCTCTAGCAAGTGTTTATGGAGTTTTAGTTTCAAGATCATTATGAGATTCAACAACATCATGTTGTATTACTCTAGCAATTTGTTCATCAAGAAATTTACCAAGTGGCACATCATCATTATCGAGCATGGTACTAGCATCATCATAAGCATCATTCATAGTAGAAGTAGCATCATCAATAATTTGCGGCATATCAGAATTAATAGCATGTGGTGGTGGTGTTGCAAGTTTACTCATAACAGAAGGTGAATCTAAAGCAGAACTGGATGGCAGTTTCTTACCTCACCTCATACTTGAGGGAAATATCTTAATCTTTGGATCCTTCAAATTCTTCATAGTGATAAATTGATAATAATCCCAAGTGACTCAACAAATATAGCTATGCTCCCCAGCAACGGCGAAAGAAAAAGGTCTTGATAACCCACAAGTATAGGGGATCGCAACAGTTTTCGAGGGTAGAGTATTCAACCCAAATTTATAGATTCGACACAAGGGGAGCCAAAGAATATTTGAAGGTATTAGCAGCTGAGTTTTCAATTCAACCACACCTGGAAATTAATTATCTACAGCAAAGTGATCAGTAGCACAGTAATATGATAGTTTTGATAGTAGCGAGAGCAGCAATAGTAACACTAACAGTGATAGCAGTATTTTGTAGCAAGTGTGATAGTAGCCGCAGTTGTAGTAACTTAGCGGAAACAATATATGATAAATTCGTAGGCATTGGATTGGTGACTTGTTGGATGATATTCATCCTGTGACAGTTATAACCTAGGGAGATACGGCACTAGCGCCAGTTCATCGATATAATGTAGGCATGTATTTCGTAAATAGACATACATGCTTTATTAAATGAACTTGCATGACATTTTTTGTCCTACCCTCCCGTGGCAGTAGGGTCCATATTGGAAACTAAGGGATATTAAGGCCTCCTTTTAATAGAGAACTGTAACAAAGCATTAACCCATAGTGAATACATGAACTCCTCAAACTATGGTCATCATCGAGAGTGGGCCCGGTTGTTGTCACTCAAGGGTTGTCGAATCATAACCGTAGTTGGTGACTATAACTTGCAAGATCAGATCTAATACATGGATATAATGATCAATTCATAAATGGTTCAGATCCGAGTTCACGGCACCCGGGCCCAAAGTGACAAGCATTAAGCATAGCAAAATCATAGCAACATCAATCTAATAACATGGTGGATAGTAGGGATCATGCCCTAACAAAACTAACTCGATTACATGATGGATCTCATCCAACTCCTCACCGACCAGTGAGCCTACAAAGGAATAACTAACTCCCAGTGGGAGCATCATGGAATTGGCAATGGAGATGGGTTGGTGATGACGAAGAACGAAGATCCCCCGCTCCGGAGCCCCAAACGGACTCCAGATCTGCCCTCCCGAGGAAGAACAGGGCTTGGCAGCGGCTCCATCTCATGGATCATGATAATTCTTTTTACCTTATTTTTTCTGGAAATATGTGATTTTATAGTATCGGGGTCGTCTCATGGGCCACCAGGTGGGTACAACTCACTTGGGCATACAAGGAGAGGGGGGCACGCCCTAGTGTGTTGTGCCCACCCAGGTGCCCCTCTCCGGAAGGTCTTGGCTTCAGAAATTCTTATTATTGATATAAAAAATCCTCGCAAAGTTTCGTTCCATTCTGAGAACTTTTATTTCTACACAAAAACAACACCATGGTAGTTCTGCTGAAAACAGCGTCAGTCCGGGGTTAGTTTCATTCAAATCATGCAAATTAGAGTCCAAAACAAGAGGAAAAGCGTGAGAAAAAGTAGATACGTTGGAGACGTATCAGACTCCGGACGAAAAAACAGGCCAAAAGAGCCCAACAAAAATTGAGAAAAAATGAGAGAAGGGGCAATGTTACTAACCTTTTACAACACTGGTGCTTCAGAGTAGTATTGTGTCCTTCATATAGAGAGTCTCCTAAGTTATCACTTTCGTATACGAGCAGAAATTAAACTTGGGGGTGATGAAATGTCTTGGACATATCTATAATTTTTAACTATTTCATGCTATTATATTATCAATCTGGTATGCTTTATATGCAATTTTATATCATTTTTGGGAACTAACCTATTAACTTAGTGCCCAGTGCTAGTTCCTGTTTTCTTACATGGTTTTTGTTTTCAGGAAATAAATATCAAATGAAGTCCAAACATGATACAACTTTACAATGTTTTCTTATGGACCAGAAGGGACCCTAGGAGCCTCGAGAGGAGACCAGAGGAGCTACGAGAGCGCCATAAGCTCACACGACGCACCCCAAGGAGCCCTTGAGCTTGTGGGACCCACGCAACTCTGTTTGACCTAATTCCAACTCCATAAATTCCCATAAATCCTGAATCCAACAGAGAGGCACCCAAAACACTTTTTTTGTTTCCTCAAGCTTATGTTCTTCCGCGACCCCATTTGATGTCCTTTTTTGGTATTCTGTCAAAGGGGGAATCGATCACGGAGAGTTTCTACATCAACCTTGCTACCCTCCAATGATGCGTGTGTTGGGAAGCGTAGCATGCAATTTCAAAAAAATTCCTACGCTCACGCAAGATCTATCTAGGAGATGGATAGCAACGAGAGGGGGAGAGTGTGTCCACGTACTCTCGTAGACGGAAAGCGGAAGCGTTTGCTCAACACGGTTGATGTAGTTGAACGTCTTCTCCTTCCGACCGATCGAGTACCAAACATATGGCACCTCCGAGTTCTGCACACATTCAGCATGATGACGTCCCTTGAGCTCTTTATAAAGTAGAGAGTTGAAGCAGTAGATGAGTTCCGCCAGCTCGACGGCATGGTAACGGTGATAGTGATGTGATCCGCGCAGGGCTTCACCTAAGCACCGCGAGAATATGACCGGAGGAGTAAACTGTCGAGGGGGCGCCACACATGACTAAGAGCAAATGGTGTGTCTCATAGGGGCGCCCCCTCCCCCCACCCCCATATATAAAGGAGGGAGGGAGACGAGGCCGGCCTAGGCGCGCCCCAAGTGGGGGGGGGAGTCCCACTTGGACTCCCACTAGGATTCGCCCCCCCCCCCTCCTTTTTCCGGAGGGGGAAAGGGGGAAGGTGTAGGAGAGGGAGCAGGAAAGGGGGCGCCGCCCCCACCCTTGTCCAATTTGGTTTCCCCCTAGTGGGGGGCGCGCCGGCCCCTTGTGGGCTGGTGTGTCTCCCTCCTATGGTGCATATGGCCCATATCTTCCACCGGGGGGTTCCGGTAACCCCTCTGGTACTCCGGATTGTACCCGATACATTCCGGAACCATTCCGGTGTCTGAATACTACCTTCCAATATATAAATATTTACCTCTCGACCATTTCGAGACTCTTCGTCATGTCTGTGATCTCATCTGGGACTCCGAACAAACTTCAGTCACCAAAACACATAACTCGTATAATACATATTGTCATCAAACGTTAAGTGTGTGGACCCTACGAGTTCAAGAACTATGTAGACATGACCGATACACCTCTCCGGTCAATAACCAATCGCAGAACCTGGATGGTCATATTGTTTCCCACATATTCTACAAAGATCTTTATCGGTCGAACCACTATGTCAGCATACGTTATTCCCTTTGTCATCAGTATGTTACTTGCCCGAGATTCGATCATCGGTATCTTCATACCTAGTTTAATCTCATTAATAGCAAGTCTCTTTACTCGTTCCGTAGTGCATCATCCTGCAACTAACTCATTAGGCAGATTGCTTGCAAGGCTTCATATAATGTCCAGTACCGAGAGGGCCCAGAGATACCTCTCCGATACTTGGAGTGACAAATCCTAATCTCGATCTATGCCAACCCAACAAACACCTTCGGAGATACCTGTAGAGCATATTTATAATCACCAAGTTACGTTGTGATGTTTTATAGCACATAAGGTATTCCTCCGGTGTCCGGGAGTTGCATAATCTCATAGTCGGAGGAATAGGTATTTGACATGAAGAAAGCAGTAGCAATAAAACTGAATGATCATTATGCTAAGCTAATGGATGGGTCTTGTCCATCACATCATTCTCCTAATGATGTGATCATGTTCATCAAATGACAACACATGTCCATGGCTAGGAAACTTAACCATCTTTGATCAATGAGCTAGTCAAGTAGCGGCATACTTGGGACATGGTGTTTTGTCTATGTATTCACACATGTATCAAGTTTCCGGTTAACACAATTCTAGCATGAATAATAAACATTTATCATGAATAAGGAAATAAAAAATAACAACTTTATTATTTCCTTTGGGGCATATTTCCTTCAGTCTCCCACTTGCACTAGAGTCAATAATCTAGATTACATTGTAATGAATCTAACACCCGTGCAGTCTTGGTGTTGATCATGTTTCGCTCGTGGAAGAGGCTTAGTCGACGGGTCTGCCACATTCAGATCCGTATCTATATCTCTACGTCTCCCTTCTTGAACAACTCTTGGATGGAGTTGAAGCGTCACTTGATGTTTTTGGTCTTTTTGTGAAATCTGGATTCCTTCGCCAAGGCAATTCCTCCAATGTTGTCACAAAAGATTTTCATTGGACCCGATTGATATGTCTCCAACGCATCTATAATTTTTGATTGTTCCATGCTATTATATTACCCGTTTTGGATGTTTATGGGCTTTACTTTAAACTTTTATAAAATTTTTGGGACTAACCTACTAACCGGAGGCCCAGCCCGAATTGCTGTTTTTTTTGCCTATTTTAGTGTTTCGAAGAAAAGGAATATCAAACGGAGTCCAAACGGAATGAAACCTTCGGGAGCGATCTTTTTGGAACAAATGCCATCCAGGGGACTTGGAGTGGACGTCAAGCAACAAACAAGGCGGCCACGAGGGTGCCCGGCGTGCCCCCGAGGGGTGGGCGCGCCCCCACCCTCAACCGACCTACTTCTTCCTCCTATATATATCCACGTACCCCTAAAACATCCAGGTGCACCACGAAAACCTAATTCCACCGACGCAACCTTCTGTGTACGCGAGATCCCATATTGGAGCCTTCGCCGGTGCTCTGCCGGAGGGGGAATCGACCATGGAGGGCCTCTACATCATCTCCATGGCCTCTCCTATGAGTTGTGAGTAGTTTACCACAGACCTTCGGGTCCATAGTTATTAGCTAGATGGGTTCTTCTCTCTCTTTGAATCTCAATACAAAGTTCTCCTCGATCTTCTTGGAGATTGCTACATCTTGAGCTTGCATTGGTTTTCCTCGAACAGTAGAGGGTGATGCAGCAAAGTGTAGCGTAAGTATTTCCCTTAGTTTTGAGAACCAAGGTATCAATCCAGTAGGAGGCTCCTCAAAAGTCCCACACACCTACACAAACAAACTGGGAACTCGCAACCAATGAATAAAGGGGTTGTCAATCCCTTCACGTCCACTTGCGAAAGTGAGATCTAATAAAGATAGTATGATAAGATAAATATAGTTTTGTCATTTTTGATATAGATGCAAAAAGTAAGGATGCAAATAAAAGTAGATGGAAAGCAAATATGATAAGAGATAGACCCGGGGGCCATAGGTTTCACTAGAGGCTTCTCTCAAGATAGCATAAGTATTACGGTGGGTGAACAAATTACTATCGAGCAATTGATAGAAAAGCGCATAGTTATGAGATTATCTAGGCATGATCATGTATATAGGCATCACGTCCATAACAAGTAGACCGACTCCTGCCTGCATCTACTACTATTACTCCACACATCGACCGCTATCCAGCATGCATCTAGAGTATTGAATTCATAAGAATAGAGCAACACATTAAGCAAGATGACGTGATGTAGAGGGATAAACACATGCAATATGATATAAACCCCATCTTGTTATCCTCGATGGCAACAATACAATACGTGTCTTGCAACCCTTTCTGTCATAGGGTAAGAACACCGCAAGATTGAACCCAAAGCTAAGCACTTCTCCCATGGCAAGAAAGATAAATCTAGTAGGCCATAAAAAACTGATAATTTGAAGAGACGTGCAAAGAAAACTCAATCATACATAAAAGAATTCGGAGAGGATTCAAATATTATTCATAGATAAACTTGATCATAAACTCACAATTCATCGGATCTCGACAAACACACCGCAAAAAGAGTTTACATCGAATAGATCTCCACAAGAGAGGGGGAGAACATTGTATTGAGATCCAAACAGAGAGAAGAAGCCATCTAGCTAATAACTATGGACCCGTAGGTCTGTGGTAAACTACTCACAACTCATCGGACGTGCAAGGATGTTGATGTAGAGGCCCTCCATGGTTGCTCCCCCCTCCAGCAGAGTGCCGGCAAGGGCTCCAAGATGGGATCTCGCGGATACAGAAGGTTATGGCGGTGGAAATTGCGTTTCGTGGTGCTCCTGGATGTTTTCGGGGTACATAGGTATATATAGGAGGAAGAAGTACGTCGGTGGATGCACGAGGGGCCCACGAGACAGGGGCGCCCTCCTATCTCGTGGGGCCCTTGGAGCTTTCTTGACTTGCACTCCAGGCTCTCCGGATCAGATTTGTTCCAAAAATAACGCTCCCGAAGGTTTCATTCCGTTTGGACTCCATTTAATATTCCTTTTCGTCGAAATACTGAAGTAGGCAAAAAAACAGCAATATTGGCTGGGCCTCCGGTTAGTAGGTTAGTCCCAAAAATGATATAAATGTGTGAAATAAAGCCCATAAACATCCAAAAGAGGTAATATAATAGCATGGAACAATAAAAAATTATAGATACGTTGGAGACGTATCAAGCATCCCCAAGCTTAATTCCTGCTCGTCCTCGAGTAGGTAAATGATAAAAAAGAAATTTTTGATGTGGAATGCTCCCTAGCATAATTCATAATGTAATTTTCTTTATTGTGGCATGAATGTTCAGATCCAAATGAATACAAAATAAAAGTTCATATTGACATAAAAAATAGTAATACTTCAAGCATACTAATCAAAGTAATCATGTCTTCTCAAAATAACATGCCTAAAGAAAGTTATCCCTACAAAATCATAGCCTGGATATGCTCTATCTTCATCACACAAAGTATTTGATCATGCACAACCCCGATGACAAGCCAATTAATTTTTTCATACTTTAATAATCTCAAACTTTTTCAACTTTCACGCAATACATGAACGTGAGCCATGGACATAGCACTAAATATGGAATAGAATGGTGGTTGTGGAGAAGACAAAAATGGAGAAGATAGTCTCACATCAACTAGGCGTATCAACGGGCTATGCAGATGCCCATTAATAGATATCAATGTGAGTGATTAGAGATTGCCATGCAACGGATGCACTAGAGCTATAAATATATGAAAGCTCAACAAAAGAAACTAAGTGGGGTGCATCCAAACTTGCTTGCTCACAAAGACCTAGGGCACTTTTGAGGAAGCCCATCATTGGAATATACAAGCCAAGTTCTATAATGAAAAATTCCCACTAGTATATGAAAGTGACAACATATGAGACTCTCTATCATGAAGATCATGGTGCTATTTTGAAGCACAAGTGTGGAAAAAGAGATAGTAGCATTGTCCCTTCTCTCTTTTTCTCTCATTTTATTTTTTTTCTTTCTTTTTCTTTTTTCTTTTTTTTTCTTTTTTTCTTTGGCCTTCTTTTTTTTTTCTTTTTGGCCTTTCTATTTTTTTTGTAAAGTCCGGAGTCTCATCCCGACTTGTGGGGGAATCATAGTCTTCATCATCCTTTCCTCACTAGGACAATGCTCTAATAATGAAGATCATCACACATTTATGGATTTACAACTCAAAGCTAGAACAAGATATGACTCTATATGAATGCCTCCGGCGGTGTACCGGGATATGCAATGAATCAAGAGCGACATGTATGAAAATTATGAAGGTGGCCTTGCCACAAATACAATGTCAACTACATGATCATGCAAAAAGCAATATGACAAAAGTAATGTGTGTCATATGAATGGAACGGTGGAAAGTTGCATGGAAATATATCTCGGAATGGCTATGGAAATGCCATAATAGGTAGGTATGGTTGCTGTTTTGAGGAAGGAGTACAGTAGGTGTATGGCACGGGCGAAAGTTGCGCGGTACAAGAGAGGCTAGCAATGGTGGAAGGGTGAAAGAGTGCGTATAATCCATGGACTCAACATTAATCAAAAGAACTCATATAATTGTTGCAAAAATTTTAGAAGTCAACAAAACCAAAGTACTACGCGCATGCTCCTAGGGGGATAGATTGGTAGGAAAAGACCATCGCTCGTCCCCGACCGCCACTCATAAGGAAGACAATCAATAAATAAAATTGTGCTCCAACTTCATCACAAAGCGGTTCACCATACGTGCATGCTACGAGAATCACAAGCTTCAACACAAGCAATCTTTAAATTCATAATCACCCAACTAGCATGACTTTAATATCACTACCTCCATATCTCAAAACAATTATCAAGCATCAAATTGATCATAGCATCCAATTCACTTTTCTATGATAGTTTTTATTATACCCAACTTGGATGCTCATCATTCTAGGACCAACTTTATGATCATAGCAAATACCATGCTGTTCTAAAAGACTCTCAAAATGATATAAGTGAAGCATGAGAGACTAGCAATTTTTCAAAATTAAGACACCACCGTGCTCTAAAAGATATAAGTGAAGCACTAGAGCAAAAACTATCAAGCTCAAAAGATATAAATGAAGCACATAGAGTATTCTAGCAAATTCTAATCAAATAGGCTTCTCAAAAAAGGTGTCCAAAGCAAGGATTATTGTGGTAAACTAAAAAGAAAAGACTAGTATAACACACGATGCTCCGAGCAAAACACATATCATGTGGCGAATAAAAATATAGCTCCAAGTAAAGTTACCAATGAACGAAGACGAAAGAGGGGATGCCTTCCCGGGGCATACACAAGCTTAGGATTTTGGCTATTCTTGAATATCTTGGGGTGCCATAAGCATTCCCAAGCTTAGGCTCTTGCCACTCCTCATTCCATAGTCCATAAAAGCTTTACCCAAAACTTGAAAACTTCGGAACACAAAACTCAACAGGAAATCTTATAAGTTCCGTTAGTGAAAGAAAACAAAACCACCACATAAGGTACTACAATGAACTCATTATTTATTTATATTGGTGTTAAACCTACTGTATTCCAACTTATTTATGGTTGATAAACTAATTTACTAGCCATAGATGCATTGAAATAAGCAAACAACACACGAAAAACAGAATCTGTCAAAAACAGAACAGTCTGTAGCAATCTATAACTAACGCAAACTTCTGGAACTCTAAAAATCCTACCAAAATAGGAAGTCCTGGAAACTTTGTCTATTGAACAGAAGCAAAAATAATCAACGCAAAATCACGTTCCTGGGATTTAACAAAATTATATTCGTGCGCGCAAAGTTTCTGTTTTTCAGCAGAATCAAATCAACTATCATCATAGGTTATCCTATAGGTTGTACTTGGCACAAACACTAATTAAAAGATAAAAACACATCTAAACAGGAGAAAAAACAAAAAACATAAAGAAAATTGGGTTGCCTCCCAACTAGCGCTATCGTTTAACGCCCCTAGCTAGGCATAAAAACAAGGATAGATCTAACGGGTGCCATCTTTGGCACTAGGTTCATAAGTAGCACGCATGATAGATTCATAAGGTAATTTGACTTTCTTTCTTGGAAAGTGCTCCATGCCTTTCTTTAATGGAAGTTGGAATCTAATGTTCCCTTCCTTCATATCAATAATCGCACCAATTGTTCTAAGGAAAGGTCTACCAAGAATAATAGGGCAAGAAAGATTGCAATCTATATCAAGAACGATAAAATCTACGGGCACCAAATTTCTATTTGCAACAATAAGAACATCATTGATTCTTCCCATAGGCTTTTTAATGGTGGAATCCGCAAGGTGAAAATTTAAAGAGCAATCATCAAGATCATGGAAACCTAGAATATCACATAAAGTTTTCAGAATCGTGGAAACACTAGCACCCAAATCACACAAAGCAAAACACTCAAAATCTTTAATTCTAATCTTTATAGTAGGTTTCCACTCATCATTAAGTTTTCTAGGTATAGAAACTTCCAAATTAAGTTTTTCATCATAAGATTGCATCAAGGCATCAACAATATGTTTGGTAAAAGCTTTATTTTTACTATAAGCATGAGGAGAATTAACAACGGATTGCAACAAGGAAATACAACCTTTTAAAGTGCAATTATCATAATCAAATTCCTTGAAATCCGAGATAGTAAGTTCAATATTATTACAAGTAGAGGATTCTCCAATCTCACTTTTACCAAATTTAACATCAAGATCTAAAGACTCCGAATTTTTGGGACGCCTTCTAGGCAAAGTTGATTCATCATCACTCCCATAATCATCAAAATTCATATTGCAAAACATATATCTAATCGGAGACGCATCAATAACTTTAAGATCCTCATCATTATTTCCGTGGAGACTAGAAGAACACGCTTTTATAAAGCTTTCTTTTTTAGCACGCAATCTAGCGGTTCTTTCCTTGCACTCGTCAATGGAAATTCTCATTACTTTGAGAGACTCATTGATATCATGCTTAGGAGAAGAAGATCTAAGTTTAAGAGAATTAACATCAAGCAAAAGTCTATCAACGTTCCTAGCCAAATCATCAACTTTGAGCAGTTTTTCTTCAAGCAAGGCATTAAAATTCTTTTGAGAAATCATAAATTCTTTCACACTATTCTCAAAATCAGAGGGCATCTCATTAAAATTGGCATAAGAATTACTATAGGAATTTCCATAATTATTAGAGGGATTACTAGGTAACGGTCTAGCATTAAAATTTCCTCTATAAGCATTGCTTCCAAAACTATTCCTACCAACAAAATTCACATCCAGTAGATTCATTATTATTCTCAATCAAGGAAGACAAAGGCATATCATTTGGATCAAGAGGAGTATTTTTAGTAGCAAACATCTTCATAAGTTCATCCATCTTTCCACCCAAAACATTAATTTCTTCTATAGCATGCACTTTTTTACTAGAAGATCTTTCGGTGTGCCATTGAGAATAATTAGCCATAATATTATCAAGCAATTTTGTAGCATCTCCTAACGTGATTTCCGTAAACGTGCCTCCCGCGGCCGAATCTAAGAGATTTCTAGAAGCAAAGTTCAAACCGGCATAAAAAATTTGTATGATCATCCATAGATTCAAACCATGAGTAGGGCAATTGCGAAGCATCAATTTCATTCTTTCCCAAGCTTGGGCAACATGCTCATGATCAAGTTGTTTAAAATTCATAATATCGTTCCTAAGAGTGATGATCTTAGCGGGAGGAAGATACTTAGAGATAAAAGCATCTTTGCACTTGTTCCAAGAATCAATACTATTTTTAGGCAAAGACGAAAACCAAACTTTTGCACAATCTCTAAGTGAAAACGGAAATAGCTTCAATTTAACAATATCATTATCTGTATCTTTCTTCTTTTGCATAATTGATTTTAGGTGAGTAGCGTCATCTTCACTAGGAAGGCCGTCGAATTGATCTTTCATAACAAGATTCAACAAAGCGGTATTGATTTCACAAGACTCAACATCATTAAGAGGAGCAATCGGAGTACTAAGGAAATCATTATTATTGGTATTCGAGAAGTCACACAACTTGGTATTATCTTGTGCCATGGCAACAAGTAATCCAACACACGCGCAAACAGAAAAATGGCAAGCGAAAAAGAGAGGAGGAGATTGGGAAAGAGAGGGCAAATAAAATGGCAAGGGTGAAGTGGGGGAGAGGAAAACCAGAGGCAAATGACAAATAATGTAAATGCGAGGGAGATGGGTTTGTGATGGGTACTTGGTATGTCTTGACTTGAGCGAAGACCTCCCCGGCAACGGTGCCAGAAATCCTTCTTGCTACGTCTTGAGCTTGCGTTGGTTTTCCTCGAACAGGAGAGGGTGATGCAGCAAAGTGTAACGTAAGTATTTCCCTCAGTTTTGAGAACCAAGGTATCAATCTAGTAGGAGGCTCCTCAAAAGTCCCACGCACCTACACAAACAAACTGAGAACTCGCAACCAATGCAATAAAGGGGTTGTCAATCCCTTCACGGCCACTTGCGAAAGTGAGATCTAATAAAGATAGTCTGATAAGATAAATATATTTTTAGTATTTTTGATATAGATGCAAAAAGTAAAGATGCAAATATGGAAAGCAAATATGATAAGAGATAGACCCGGGGGCCATAGGTTTCACTAGAGGCTTCTCTCAAGATAGCATAAGTATTACGGTGGGTGAACAAATTACTGTCGAGGAATTAATAGAAAAGCGCATAGTTATGAGATTATCTAGGCATGATCATGTATATAGGCATCACATCCATAACAAGTAGACCGACTCCTGCCTGCATCTACTACTATTACTCCACACATCGACCGCTATCCAGCATGCATCTAGAGTATTAAATTCATAAGAATAGATCAAGGCATTAAGCAAGATGACGTGATGTAGAGGGATAAACACATGCAATATGATATAAACCCCATCTTGTTTTCCTCGACGCAACAATACAATACATGTCTTGCAACCCTTTCTGTCATAGGGTAAGAACACCGCAAGATTGAACCCAAAGCTAAGCACTTCTCCCATGGCAAGAAAGATCAATCTAGTAGGCCATAACAAACTGATAATTTGAAGAGACGTGCAAAGAAAACTCAATTCATCGGATCTCGACAAACACACCGCAAAAAGAGTTTACATCGAATAGATCTCCATAAGAGAGGGGGAGAACATTGTATCGAGATCCAAAAAAAGAGAAGAAGCCATCTAGCTAATAACTATGGACCCGTAGGTCTGTGGTAAACTACTCACAACTCATCGGAGGGGCAAGGATGTTGATGTAGAGGCCCTCCGTGGTTGCTTCCCCCTCCGGCGGAGTGCCGGCAAGGGCTCCAAGATGGGATCTCGCGGATACAGAAGGTTACGGCGGTGGAAATTGTGTTTCGTGGTGCTCCTGGATGTTTTCGGGGTACGTAGGTATATATAGGAGGAAGAAGTACGTCGGTGGATGCCCGAGGGGCCCACGAGACACGGGGCGCACCCTCCTATCTTGTGGGGCCCTCGGAGCTTTCTTGACTTGCACTCCAGGCTCTCCGGATCAGATTTGTTTCAAAAATAACGCTCCCGACGGTTTCATTCCGTTTGGACTCCGTTTGATATTCCTTTTCGTCGAAATACTGAAATAGGCAAAAAAACAGCAATATGGGCTGGGCCTCCGGTTAGTAGGTTAGTCCCAAAAATGATATAAATATGTGAAATAAAGCCCATAAACATCCAAAAGAGGTAATATAATAGCATGGAACAATCAAAAAGTATAGATACGTTGGAGACGTATCAGAGATCTATTTGATGTAACTCTTTTTGCGGTGTGTTTGTCGAGATCCGATGAATTGTGGGTTTATGATCAAGTTTATCTATGAGAAATATTTGAATCTCCTCTGAATTCTTTTATGTGTGATTAAGTTATCTTTCCAAGTGTCTTTGAATTATCAGTTTGGTTTGGCCTACTAGATTGATCTTTCTTGCAATGGGAGAAGTTCTTAGCTTTGGGTTCAATCTTGCGGTGTCCTTTCCTAGTGACAGCAGGGGCAGCAAGGCAAGTATTGTATTGTTGCCATCGAGGATAAAAAGATGGGGTTTATATCATATTGCATGAGTTTATCCCTCTACATCATGTCATCTTTCTTAATGCGTTACTCTGTTCTTCATGAACTTAATACTCTAGATGCAGGCAGGAATCGGTCGATGTGTGTAGTAATAGTAGTAGATGCAGAATCATTTTGATCTACTTGTCATGGATGTGATGCCTATATACATGATCATGCCTAGATAATCTCATAACTATGCGCTTTTCTATCAATTGCTCGACAGTAATTTGTTCACACACCGTAATACTTATTCTATCATGAGAGAAGCCACTTGTGAAACCTATAGCCCCTGGGTATATCTTTTATCATATAAATTTTCCATCTACTTTTGTTTGCATCTTTTAATTTTCAATCTATATCATAAAAATACCAAAAATATTTATATTATCATAATATCTCTATCAGATCTCACTTTTGCAAGTTACCGTGAAGGGATTGACAACCCCTTTATTGCGTTGGTTGCGAGGTTCTTGTTTGTTTGTGTAGGTGCGTGGGACTTTTGAGGAGCCTCCTAATGGATTGATACCTTGGTTCTCAAAAACTGAGGGAAATACTTACGCTACTTTGCTGCATCACCCTTTCCTCTTCAAGGAAAACCAACGCAGTGTTCAAGAGGTAGCAAGAAGGATTTCTGGCGCTGTTGCTGGGGAGGTCTTCGCTCAAGTCAAGACATACCAAGTACCCATCACAAACTCATCTCCCTCACATTACATTATTTTCCATTTGCCTCTCGTTTTCCTCTCCCCCACTTCACCCTTGTCGTTTTATTCGCCCTCTCTTTCCCAATCCTCCCTCTTTCGCTTGTCTTCTTGTGTGCTTGTTTGCCCTTATGGCTTCGCCTAAGAACACCGACCTTCATCTTAGAAGGTTGGAAGAGATTGAATTAAACATTAGAAGCTTTATGACTTTACAATTTGAGGAGAATAGTTTCTTTAGAAAAGAGCTTAAAGAACAAAAAAGCTTTATGGAATACATGAACAAACATCTTGATGATATGTCTAAAGAATTTTATGGTTTGAATTCTCAGATTGCTCGTCTTAAAAAATCAATAGCCCAAATTTCTGATAAGCAAGCCACCTTGGTTAATAAGATGACTGCCAAATTAGAAGGGTTAGGGGAAAATAATGATGAAGATCTAAAAGTTATTGATGTGTCCCCTATTAATTCTTTGTTTTTCAATATGAATCTTGATAATGATGGGACTAGAGATGTGTCAACTTTAGTTAAAAGGCGTCCAAATAATTCAGAGTTTTTAGATCTTGATGCTAAATTTGGTAAAAGTGGGATTGGAGAGGTCAAGACTTTAAATAGCATTCAACCCACTATCTTGGATTTCAAGGAATTTAATTATGATAATTGTTCTTTAATAGATTGTATTTCCTTGTTGCAATCTGTGTTGAATTCTCCTCATGCTTATAGTCAAAATAAAGCTTTTACCAATCATATTGTTGATGCCTTGATGCAATCTTATGAAGAAAAACTTAATTTGGAAGTTTCTATACCTAGAAAACTTTATGATGTGTGGGAACCTACTATAAATATTAAAATTAAAGATCATGAGTGCTATACTTTGTGTGATTTGGGTGCTAGTGTTTCCATGATTCCGAAAACTTTATGTGATGTTCTAGGTTTCCATGATTTTGATGATTGCTCTTTAAACTTGCACCTTGCGGATTCCACCATTAAGAAACCTGTGGGAAGGATCAATGATGATCTTATTGTTGCAAATAGGAATTATGTGCCCGTAGATTTTATCATTCTTGATATAGATTGCAATCGTTCATGTCCTATTATTCTTGGTAGACCTTTCCTTAGAACGATTGGTGCAATTATTGATATGAAGGAAGGGAATATTAGATTCCAATTTCCATTAAGGAAAGGCATGGAACACTTCCCTAGAAAGAAAGTTAAGTTACCTTATGAATCTATCATGCGAGCTACTTATGAATTGAATTCCAAAGATGGCACTACTTAGATCTATCCTCGCTTTTATGCCTAGCTAGGGGCGTTAAACGATAGCGCTAGTTGGGAGGAAACCCAATTTAATTTTTGTTTCTTACTTTTTGCTTTTGTTTAGTAATAACTATTTCATCTGGCTGTTGTTTATATGTGTTTTCATGTTTCAATTAGTGTTTGTGCCAAGTAGAACCTATAGGATAAGCTACGGTGATAGTTAATTTGATTCTGCTGAAAAACAGAAACTTTTGCGCGCACGAAAATAATTTTAGTAAATCACACAAACCTTGTTTTACGTTTATTATTTTTTCTGTGGATCAATAGACAAATTGCACAGGAATTCCTATTTTGGTAGGAGTTTTAGAGTTCCAGAAGTATTCGAAAGTTATAGATTTCTACAGACTGTTCTGTTTTTGACAGATTCTGTTTTTCATGTGTTGTTTGCTTATTTGATGCATCTGTGGATAGTATCGGGGGTGGGGTGGGGGGGGGTATGAACCATAGAGAAGTTGGAATACAGTAGGTATAACACCAATATAAATAAATAATGAGTTCATTACAGTACCTTATGTGGTGGTTTTTCTTTCTTGCACTAACCAAGCTTATGAGATTTCCTGTTGAGTTTTGTGTTGTGAAGTTTTCAAGTTTTGGGTAAAGATTTGATGGATTATGGAATAAGGAGTGGCAAGAGCCTAAGATTGGGATGCCCATGGCACCCCAAGATATTCAAGGATAACCAAAAGCCTAAGCTTGGGGATGCCCCGGAAGGCATCCCTCTTTCGTCTTCGTCTATCGGTAACTTTACTTGGAGCTATATTTTTATTCGCCACATGATATGTGTTTTGCTTGGAGCATCTTGTATGATATTAGTATTTGATTTTTAGATTACCACAATCATCCTTGCTGTACACATCTTGTGGGGCAAACCCACATGATTTGGAATTTATTAGAATACTCTATGTGCTTCACTTATATCTTTTGAGCTAGGAAGTTTTGCTCTAGTACTTCACTTATATCTTTTAGAGCATGGTGGTGGCTTTATTTTGTAGAAATTGTTGATCTCTCATGCTTCACTTATATTATTTTGAGAGTCTTTTAGAACAGCATGGTATTTGCTATGGTTATAAAATTGGTCCTAGAATGATGGGCATCCAAGTTTGGTATAATTAAAACTATCATAGGAAGTGAATTGGATGCTATGATCAATTTGGTACTTGATAATTGTTTTGAGATATGGAGGTGGTGATATTAGAGTCATGCTAGTTGGGTAATTTTGAATTTAAAGAATGCTTGTGTTGAAGTTGGCAAGTCCCGTAGCATGCACGTATGGTAACCGTTGTGTAACAAGTTTGAAATATGATGTGTTCTTAGATTGTCATCCTTATGAGTGGCGGTCGGGGACGAGCGATGGTCTTTTCCTACCAATCTATCCCCCTAGGAGCATGCGCCTAGTGCTCGGTTTTTGATGACTTGTAGATTTTTGCAATAAGTATATGAGTTCTTTTGACTAATGTTGAGTCCATGGATTATACGCACTTTTACCTTTCCATCATTGCTAGCCTCTTCGGTACCGTGCATTGCCCTTTCTCACCATGAGAGTTGGTGCAAACTTCGCCGGTGCATCCAAACCCAGTGATACGATATGCTCTATCACACATAAACCTCCTTATATCTTCCTCAAAACAGCCACCATACCTACCTATTATGGCATTTCCATAGCCATTCAAAGATATATTGCCATGCAACTTTCCCCCGTTCCGTTCATCATGACATGCATCATCATTGCAATATTGCCTTGCATGATCATGTAGTTGACATCGTATTGTGGCAAGGCCACCTTCATAATTTTCGTAAATGTCACTCTTGATTCATTGCCCATCCCGGTACACCACCGAAGGCATTCATATAAAGTCATATCTTGTTCTAGTTTTGAGTTGTAATTCATGAGTTATAAATAAATAGAAGTGTGATGGTCATCATTATTAGAGCATTGTCCCTTATAAGAAAAGAAGAAAGGCCAAAAAAAGGCCAAAGAAAAAAAAGAGAAAGGCCAAATAAAAAAAGGCCCAAAAAAAGAAAAGAAAGAAAAGAAAAAAAGAAATAAAAAGGGGGACAATGTTACTATCTTTTTCCACACTTGTGCTTCAAAGTAGCACCATGTTATTCATATAGAGAGTCTCATTTGTTGTCACTTTCATATACTAGTGGGAATTTTTCATTATAGAACTTGGCTTGTATATTCCAACAATGGGATTCCATAAAATTCCCCAGGTCTTCGTGAGCAAGCAAGTTGGATGCACACCCACTAGTTTCTTTTCTTGAGCTTTCATACATTTATAGCTCTAGTGCATCCGTTGCATGGCAATCCCTACTCCTCATGTTGACATCAATTGATGGGCATCTCCATAGCCCGTTGATTATCCTCGCCAATGTGAGACTTTCTCCTTTTTTTGTCTTCTCCACACAACCTCCATCGTCATATTCTATTCCACCCATAGTGCTATATCCATGGATCACGCTCATGTATTGCGTGAAAGTTGAAAAAGTTTGAGATTACTTAAGTATGAAACAATTGCTTGGCTTGTCATCGGGGGTGTGCAAGATGAGAGCATTCTTGTGTGACGAAACTAGAGCATGACCAAAACTATATGATTTTGTAGGGATGAACTTTCTTTAGCCATGTTATTTTGAGAAGACATGATTGCTTTGATTATTATGCTTGAGGTATTACTATTTCTTATGTCAATATGAACTTTCATTTTGAATCATTTGGATCTGAACATTCATGCCACAATCAAGAAAATTACATTGAGAATTATGCTAGGTAGCATTCCACATCAAAAATTCTGTTTTTATCATTTACCTACTCGAGGATGAGTAGGAATTAAGCTTGGGGATGCTTGATACGTCTCCAACGTATCTATAATTTTTGATTGTTCCATGCTATTATATTACCCGTTTTGGATGTTTATGGGCTTTACTTTACACTTTTACATAATTTTTGGGACTAACCTACTAACCGGAGGCCCAACCCGAATTGTTGTTTTTTTTTGCCTATTTCAGTGTTTCGAAGAAAAGGAATATCAAACGGAGTCCAGACGGAGTGAAACCTTCGGGAGCGATCTTTTTGGAACAAATGCCATCCAGGGGACTTGGAGTGGATGTCAAGCAACAAACGAGGCGGCCACGAGGGTGCCCGGTGCGCCCCCTGGGGGTGGGCGCGCCCCACACCCTTGTGGGCCCCTCGAGCGTCAACCGACCTACTTCTTCCCCCTATATATATCCATGTACCCCGAAAACATCCAGCACCACCGAAACCTAATTCCACCGCTGCAACCTTCTGTATCCGCGAGATCCCATCTTGGAGCCTTCGCCGGTGCTCCGCCGGAGGGGGAATCGGCCATGGAGGGCCTCTACATCATCTCCATGGCCTCTCCTATGAGTTGTGAGTAGTTTACCATAGACCTTCGGGTCCATAGTTATTAGCTAGATGGCTTCTTCTCTCTCTTTGAATCTCAATAGAAAGTTCTCCTCGATCTTCTTAGAGATTTATTTGATGTAACTCTTTTTGCGGTGTGTTTGTCGAGATCCGATGAATTGTGGGTTTATGATCAAGTTTATCTATGAGAAATATTTGCATCTCCTCTGAATTCTTTTATGTGTGATTAAGTTATCTTTGCAAGTCTCTTCGAATTATCTGTTTGGTTTGGCCTACTAGATTGATCTTTCTTGCAATGGGAGAAGTGCTTAGCTTTGGGTTCAATTTTGCGGTGTCCTTTCCCAGTGACAGCAGGGGCAGCAAGGCATGTATTGTATTGTTGCCATCGAGGATAAAAAGATGGGGTTTATATCATATTGCATGAGTTTATCCCTCTACATCATGTCATCTTTCTTAATGTGTTACTCTGTTCTTCATGAACTTAATACTCTAGATGTAGGCAGGAGTCGGTCGATGTGTGGAGTAATAGTAGTAGATACAGAATCGTTTCGATCTACTTGTCACGGACGTGATGCCTATATACATGATCATGCCTAGATAATCTCATAACTATGCGCTTTTCTACCAATTGCTCGACAGTAATTTGTTCACCCACCGTAATACTTATGCTATCTTGAGAGAAGCACTAGTGAAACCTATGGCCCCCGGGTCTATCTTTTATCATATAAGTTTTCCACCTACTTTTATTTGCATATTTTACTTTCCAATCTATATCATAAAAATACCAAAAATATTTATCTTATCATATTATCTCTATCAGATCTCACTTTTGCAAGTTACCTTGAAGGGATTGACAACCCCTTTATTGCGTCGGTGCGAGGTTCTTGTTTGTTTGTGTAGGTGCGTGGGACTTTTGAGGAGCCTCCTACTAGATTGATACCTTGGTTCTCAAACTAAGGGAAATACTTATGCTACTTTGTTGCATTACCCTTTCCTCTTCAAGGAAAACCAACGCAGTGCTTAAGAGGTAGCACCGATGCACTAGGTATTACACCTAGATCGGATATGAACTCCTTCATCCAGACTCCTTCATTTGCTGCTTTCGAAGTAGATATATACTCCGCTTCACACGTAGATCCTACCATGACGCTCTGCTTGGAACTGCACCAACTGACAGCTCCACCATTCAACAAAAATACGTATCCTGTTTGTGACTTAGAGTCGTCCGGATCAGTGTAAAAGCTAGCATCGACGTAAGCACTTACGACAAGCTCTTTGTCACCTCCATAAACGAGAATCATATCCCTAGTCCTTTTCAGGTACTTCAGGATGTTCTTGATCGCTACCCAGTGATCCACTCCTGGATTACTTTGGTACCCCCTGCTAAACTTATAGCAAGGCATACATCAGGTCTGGTACACAGCATAGCATACATGACAGAACCTATGGATGAGTCATAGAGAATGACTTTCATTTTCTCTCTATCTTCTGCAGTGCTTGGGCATTGAGTCTGACTCAACTTTACACCTTGTAACACAGGGAAGAACCCTTTCTTTGACTGGTCCATTTTGAACTTCTTCAAAACTTTATGAAAGTCCTATCAAGCGTCTTGATCAATCTCTATAGATCTTGATGCCCAATATATAAGCAGCTTCACCGAGGTCTTTCATTGAAAAACTCTTATCCAAGTATCCTTCTATGCTATCCTGAAATTCTACAACATTTCCAATCAACAATATGTCATCCACATATAATATTAGAAATGCTATAGAGCTCCAACTCACTTTGTTGTAAATACAGGTTTCTCCAAAAGTCTGTATAAAACCATATCCTTTGATCACCTCATCAAAGCGTATATACCAACTCCGAGATGCTTGCACCAGTCCATAAATGGATCGCTGGAGCTTGTACACCTTGTTAGCACCTTTACGATCGACAAAACCTTCTAGTTGCATCATATACAACTCTTCTTTAAGAAATCCATTAAGGAATGCAGTTTTGACATCCATTTGCCATATTTCATAATCATAAAATGCGAAAATTGCTAACATGATTTGGACAGACTTAAGCATCGCTACGGGTGAGAAAGTCTCATTGTAGTCAACTCCTTGAACTTGTCAAAAACCTTTTGCGACAAGTCGAGCTTTATAGATAGTAACATTACCATCAGCGTCAGTCTTCTTCTTGAAGATCCATTTATTCTCTGTGGGTCACCGATCATCGGGCAAATCCACCAAAATCCACACTTTGTTCTCATACATGGATCCTATCTAAGATTTCATGGCTTCAAGCCATTTATCGGAATCTGGGCTCATCATAGCTTCTTTATAGTTCGTAGGTTCGTCATGGTCAATTAACATGACTTACATAACAGGATTACCGTACCACTCTTGTGCGGATTGTGCTCCTTTTGACCTATGAGGTTTTGTAGCAACTTGATCTGAAGTTTCATGATCTTTATCATTAGCTTCCTCTCTAGTTGGTGTAGGCATTATAGGAACATATTTCTCGGATGAGCTACTTTCCAATTTGAGAGTAGGTACAATTATCTCATCAAGTTCTACTTTCCTCCCACTCACTTCTTTCGAGAGAAACTCCTTCTCTAGAAAGGTTCCGTTCTTAGCAACAAAAATCTTGCCTTCGAACTTGTGTTAGAAGGTGTACCTAATTGTTTCCTTAGGGTATTCTAAGAAGATGCACTTCTCCGATTTGGGTTCGAGCTTATCAGGCTGAAGCCTTTTGACATAAGCATCGCATCCTCGAACTTTAAGAAATGACAGGTTAGGTTTGTTGCCAAACCATAGTTCATACGATATCGTATAAACGGATTTTGACGGTGCCCTGTTTTACATGAATGCAGCTGTCTCTCATGCATAACCCCAAAACGATAGTGGTAAAATCAGTAAGAGACATCATAGATCTCACCATAACTAATAAAGTGTGGTTACAACGTTCGGACACACCATTACGCTGTGGTGTTCCAGGTGAAGTGAGCTGTGAAACTATTCCAAATTGTTTTAAATGAAGACTAAACTCGTGACTCAAATATTCACCTCCATGATCAGATCGTAGAAACTTTATTTTCTTGTCATGATGATTCTCCACTTCACTCTGAAATTCTTTGAACTTTTCAAATGTTTCAGACTTGTGTTTCATTAGGTAAATATACCCATATCTACTTAAATCATCTATGAAGGTCAGAAAATAACGATACCCGCCACGAACTTCAACACTCATCAGTCCGAATACATCGTTATGTATTATTTCCAATAAGTCATTAGCTCATTCAGTTGATCCGGAGAACGGAGTTTTAGTAATCTTGCCCATAAGGCACGGTTCGCAAGTATCGAATGATTCATAATCAAGTGAGTCCAAAAGTCCATCTTTATGGAGTTTCTTCATGCGCTTTACACTGATATGACCCAAACGGCAGTGCCACAAATAAGTTGCACTATCATTATCTTGCATCTTTTGGCATCAATGTTATGAATATGTGGACCATCACGATCGAGATTCAACAGAAATAGACCACTATTCAAGGGTGCATGACCATAAAAGATATTACTCATATAAATAGAACAACCATTATTCTCTGATTTAAATGAATAACCATCTCGCACTAAACAATATCCATATGTAATGTGCTGCTCAACGCTGGCACCAAATAATAGTTATTCAGGTCTAAAACTAATCTCGAAGGTAGATGTAGAGGTAGCGTGCTGACGGCGATCACATCAACCTTGGAACCATTTCCAACGCGCATCGTCACCTCGTCCTTATCCAAGCTTCATTTAATCCATAGTCCCTCCTTCGAGTTACAAATATGAGCAACCGAACAGGTATCAAATACCCAGGCACTACTACGAGAATTAGTAAGGTACACATCAATAACATGTATATCAAATATACCTTTGTTCACTTTGCCATCCTTCTTATCCGCCAAATACTTGGGGCAGTTCTGCTTCCAGTGACCAGTCCCTTTGCAGTGGAAGCACTCAGTTTCAAGCTTGGGTCTAGCTTTGGGTTTCTTCCCGGGAGTGACAACTTGCTTGTCATTCTTCTTCAAGTTCCCCTTCTTTTTACCCCCGCCCTTCTTCTTGAAACTAGTGGTCTTGTTAACCATCAACACTTGATGCTCCGTCTTGATTTCTACCTTCACAGCCTTTAGCATTGCGAAGAGCTCAGGAATAATCTTTTCCATCCCTTGCATATTGTAGTTCATCACGAAGCATTTGTAGCTTGGTGGCAGTGATTGAAGAACTCTGTCAATGACACAATCATCTGGAAGATTAACTCCCAGCTGAGTCAAGTGATTATGGTACCCAGACATTCTGAGTATGTGCTCACTAACAGAGCTGTTCTCCTCCATCTTGCAGCTGTAAAACTTTTTGGAGACTTCATATCTCTCAACTCAGGCATTTGCTTGAAATATTAACTTCAACTCCTGGAACATCTCATATGGTCCATGACGTTCAAACCGTCTTTGAAGTCCCGATTCTAAGTAGTAAAGCATGGCACACTGAAATAATGATTAGTCATCAGATCGAGCTTGCCAGACATTCACAACGTCAGCTTCTGCTCCTGCAGCACGCCTTTCACCCGGTGGTGCATCAAGGACATAATTACTTTTTTGCAGCAATGAGGATAATCCTGAAGTTACGGACCTAGTCCGTGTAGTTGCTACCATCGTCTTTCAACTTAGATTTCTCTAGGAACACGTTAAAATTCAAGAGAACGGTAGCACAGGCCATTGACCTACAACATAGATATGCAAAAAACTATCAGGACTAAGTTCATGATAAATTAAGTTCAATTAATGATATTACTTAAGAACTCCCACTTAGATAGACATCCCTCAAGTTATCTAAATGATACGTGATCCAAATCAAGTAAACCATGTCCGATCATCACATGAGATGGAGTAGTCATCAATGGAGAACATCTCTATGTTGATCATACCCATTATATGATTCAATTCGACCTTTCAGTCTCTAGTGTTCCAGGGACATGTATGTACATGCTAGGCTCGTCAAGTTTAACCCAAGTATTCCGCATGTGCAAAACTGGCTTACACCCGTTGTATTTGAACGTAGAGCTTATCACACCTGATCATCACGTGGTTTCTCAACACGAAGAACTTTTGCAACGGAGCATAATTGGGGAGAACACTTATACCTTGAAATTTAGTTAAGGCATAATCTTATAATGCTACCACCATACTAAGAAAAATAAGATGCATAATGATAAAATATGTGACATGATATGGCCATCATCATCTTGTGCTTTTGATCTCCATCATCAGAACAACGTCATGATCTCCATCATCGCCGGTGAGGGAATCCTGGGCTAGGGGGTGTCCGGATAGCCGAACTATCATCATTGGCTGGACTCCAAGACTATGAAGATAGAAGATTGAAGACTTCGTCCCGTGTCCGGATGGGACTTTCCTTGGCGTGGAAGTCAAGATTGGCAATACGAATATGTAGATCTCCTACCATTGTAACCGACTATGTGTAACCCTAGCCCTCTCCGGTGTCTATATAAACCGGAGGGTTTTAGTCCATAGGACGAACCACAATCATACCATAGGCTAGCTTCTAGGGTTTAGCCTCCTTGATCTCGTGGTAGATCTACTCTTGTACTACCCATATCATCAATATTAATCAAGCAGGAGTAGGGTTTTACCTCCATCGAGAGGGCCCGAACCTGGGTAAAAACATCGTGTCCCTTGTCTCCTATTACCATCCGCCAAGACGCACAGTTCGGGACCCCCTACCCGAGATCCTCCGGTTTTGAGTCTGACATTGGTGCTTTCATTGAGATTTCCTCTGCATCGTTGGTATACGATGGTCAGAAATAAGCACGGATGAAGTAATGGTGTCAGGACTCCGGTCATAATTACCTGGGAAGCCGGAGATAAACCGGGGTAGTCAGCCGTAATGGCGACTAAAGCATTGTCCATGCTAAGTTGGTGGAACACCCCGTCAATCAGCTCCACCTCTATGTCCGGATCCTCTTCGGATGCCGGATCAAGGGATCTTCCCGGATCCTCGGGTTGCGGAGTCGGGTTGTGTATGCCCTCCACATCCCGGCGCAGTTCCTGCGTCGAAATCACAAAGTAAGACACCTACCTTTGGAAATATGGATCGGAAAGATAAACGTCCGCTTACCCAGCTCTGAGGGTTATTCATGGAGAATCCATTCAATGGACTCGTGCAGAGGAAGACCTCTTTCTCCCCCTTGTACAAGCCGGACAGGATCTTCGCCAGATCGGCGACCGATCCCGGCCCCTTTCGGCCATGACGGGTGGCGTCATTCTCTCCGTTGAAATCCCACATGGGCTGGCCCCTATATTGGAGCGGCTGCACCCCTCGCTTGATCCACGTGGCCATGACTCCAATCATGGTCAGTCTGGAATGGGCCAGTAACCTTATCCGGCCCATCAGATACTGGATGCCCCTATCATATTCCCGTTGAGGGCTCCGTGGGCGCCAACTCAGGCGTTTCTTCAGAGGAGCGTTGCTGAACTCCGGTAGGCCAATCCGAACTGGGTCCGGCAGCGGGGTGTCTTCCATATAAAACAATTCTGAAGGCCAGTCTTCGGACGCCTTCTTCGAGGTTCCGGATAAGTATCCGGTCCCGGCGATGCGCCATATTTCGGCTCCGCCCACTTGATATATCGACCCCTCGTGAGAACGGGGTACGAGGCAAACAATCTCTTCCACAGCGCAAAATGGGCCTCGATGCCCAAGAGCAGCTCGCAAAGGGCTACAAAGCCCGCGATGTGCAAGATGGAGGCAGGTGTAAGGTGGTGAAGCTGGAGCCCGTAGAACTCCAGGAGCCCTCCCGGAGAAACAGATGTATGGGAAATCCGAGTCCCCTTATTAGATAAGGGACGAAGCATACCCGCTCTCCTTTGGTGGGATTGGGGGTGCTCTCTGCTTGCTTTCCACCTTTGTAGGTGGCCAGTCCGGCTCGAACCGGAACCATGAAGGCTGGGGAAGGTATCCCTCTGCTTGGAGCGTCACCAGCTCATTGTCTGGGGACTGAACATCTCCTCCAATCTCCTGGCTGAGGGCTGGGAGCGCGAGAGGAGGAGCCGCGTCGACTGTCCATGATGGAGTGGATTTTTGTCAGAGGCGCTTTGATGAGTACTCGCGGAAGGAGGATTGTGCGATTTGGATCCAGATCCTTGCCTCTCTTATAGGCAGCTTATTCGCGCAGCTAGGGGGTAAAACGTAAAAATACTCTGGCTTTTCGCATTAATGCGACACGTGGAAGAAGGCCATTATTGGACGTGGAAGCCAAGGAGCGCAACATTTATAAGGAAGCCGGACACTATTCGGCAAGCACATGGAATTTGGAGGAGAACCCGCCTTGCAACGCCGAAGACAATATATGTGCCGGATTCATTGTCATTGAAGCCTGGTTCGGGGGCTACTGAGGGAATCCTAGGCTAGGGGTGTCCGGATAGCCGAACTATCATCATTGGCCGTGAAAGTGCAACTAATCCCCAGGTGGTTTTGGTAATTAATAACAACATATATATCATTGAACTAATCATTTCTTGAGAATATTTCAGAAAGTTCAGTGATATGGGAATGGCAATGACTGATGATGTGGACCCCTCAAAATGCTAAGGAAAACATTGGCAAAAGCTCAAGACTCCATTTTTGGTTTAGTGATCCAAGATCACATTGAGTCCATAGGAAAGCCAATACTATTAAAAGGGGTGAGGTTATGATGATGATCTGGTTGCTCTAAAGTGCTTAGTGATTTATCTCTCAAACAATCAGCAATCTTTCATTCCAACATAAACCCATAAGTAATCTCGGTCCCACCGATTCCAAACTCACCACACCGAGATGAACCACCTCACCATATAGCCAAACCCTAAGAATCTCGGATTTTCCGATTCCAAACTCGGTCATTCGAAATTGGTGTTGCCAAGCTTCAGAACATTCAGACTCAAATCGGTGTCACCGAGATGAGAAAGTCGGTCCCACCGAGATTGGCAAACCCTAGACTTTGGAAGAATCGGTCTAATCGAGATTGTATTTTCGGTCCCACTGAAAATCCCAACGCTCACAAGATTTGAACTTTCGGTCCGACCGAGTTGTCAACTTCGGTCCGACCGAGATTGCTCAAATGTGTGTAACGGTTGGATTTTGTGTGGAGGCTATAAATACCCTCCACCTCCTCTTCATTCGTGGAGAGAGCCATCGAAAGAACTACCACTCCTACCTTACATTTCGAGAAGAAAACTACCTACCCTTGTGTTGAGATCAAGTTGCTCCACTCCCACCATATGACACTTGATTTCTAGTCTTTCCAAGTTGCTTTCCACTCAATCCCTTCCTCCACCACAGCCAAATCAGTGAGGAGAGTTGAGTGTTGGGGAGATTATCATTTGAAGCACAAGAGCAAGGAGTTCATCATCACCAACCCCATCTATTACCTTTTGGAGGGTGGTGCCTCCTAGATTGGTTAGGTGTCGCTTGGGAGCCTCCGTCATGATGTGGAGTTGAACCAAGGAGTTTGTAAGGGCAAGGAGATCGCCTACTTCGTGAAGATCTACCCCGAGTAAGGCTAGTCCTCCGTGGGCATAAGCCATGATGGCATAGACAAGGTTGCTTCTTCGTGGACCCTTCGTGGGTGGAGCCCTCCGTGGACTCAAGGCAGCTTACCCTCCGTGGGTTGAAGTCTCCATCAACGTGGATTGACGATAGCACCACCTATCGGAACCACGAGAAAAAATCTCCGTGTCTCCATTGCGCTTTGCTCTTCTCCACCTCTCATTTACTATACATGCAATTTACTTTCCGCTGCCATAACTCTAGAATTGCATGTGTAGGGTGATACTTGACTTGGTTATCATTGTGAACTTGCTAAGAAACTACTCCAATCAAAAGGCAAAATTTTTAAGTTGTCAAGTAGTCTAATCCCCCCCCTCTAGACATACTTCCGATCCTACAAGTGGTATCGAGCTTTGGTCTCCATTGGATTGGTTTCCATTGCATTGACTCCATAAGCTTGGTTTCACAACCTAGGAGAGTATGGCGCCTAGTGAGGGTAATTTTCAGAGAGGTCCTTACTTTGATGGTTCAAACTTTGCTAGTTGGAAGCATAAAATGAAAATGCATATTCTTGGACATAACCCCGCCGCATGGGGCATTATTTGTGTTGGCTTGCAAGGTGAGTTCTTCAAGAAGGAAAAGTTCGGATCGCGGCTACTG
This sequence comes from Aegilops speltoides, assembly GCA_021437245.1. NCBI lineage: Eukaryota > Viridiplantae > Streptophyta > Magnoliopsida > Poales > Poaceae > Aegilops > Aegilops speltoides. The sequence continues at coordinate 58,962,961 of CM038144.1, read as the reverse complement.
CGGATGAGTTGCGGATGTTACGTAACAATGCTCAAGCTTGTGACATTCTCTTCAATGCTTTGTGTCCCGAGGAGTTCAACAAGATCAGCCGCCTTGAGAATGCAAAAGAGATTTGGGATACTTTGGTCGAAATGCACGAAGGTACCGAGTCCGTGAAGGAATCAAAGCTAGATGTTCTTCAAGGTCACTTGACAAGTTCAAGATGAAGGAAGGTGAAGGAGTCGCTGAAATGTACTCTAGGCTTGCTCTCATCACCAATGAGATGGCAGGCTTAGGAAGCGAAGAAATGACCGACCGATTCATCATCAAGAAGATTCTCAGAGCTTTGGATGGAAAGTATGACACCGTGTGCACTTTGATCCAAATGATGCCAAACTACAAAGATCTCAAGCCTACCAAGTCATTGGAAGGATTGTTGCTCATGAGATGACACTTAAAGATAAGGAAGAGCTTCACAACAAGTCAAGTGGTGCTTACAAAGCTGCAGTTGAAGCTCCCACATCCTCAAGTGACAAGCTAGTTTCCAATGAAGAGATAAGCCTAATGGTGAAGAACTTCAACAAATTCTACAAGAGTAGAAGCAAGGAAAGAAGCTCAAAGTCTAGATCATATGATGAAAGGAGATCTTCTAGTCGTGATCGAAACTGCTACAATTGTGGAAGACCCGGACATTACTCAAATGAGTGTTCGACTCCCCACAAGAGAAGAGAAGAATCTCCAAGAAGAAGAAGCTCAAGAGAAGAGTCGCCTCGAAAGGAGAGAAGGAGTAGAGATGATCGTTATGAACGAAGATCCTCTCGGAGAAGCAAGGATTCGGAAAGGAAAGACAAGTCATCAAAGAGCTACACAAGAAGAAAACATCAAGCTCATGTTGGTGAATGGGTTTCCGGCTCCGACTCCGACAATCACTCCGAAAGAAGCTATCACTCCAACTCCGAATATAGTCAAGATGAAGGTGTTGCCGGTCTTGCTCTCGTATCCTCCAACTCCAACTCCTATGACATATTTGATTCACCAAATGAGGGAATTGGAAGATGCTTCATGGCAAAAGGCCCCAAGGTATCACATCCTGAGTTTATTGACTTTGATAGTGATGAGGATGACTTGCTTGGTGAAGATGAGCTCTTACATGATAAATCTAGTGAGCTTAGTAATGATGAACATGCTAGTAGTCTTTATAGTCGAGATGAGTCGAATGACAATGCTATGAAGGAGATTGAGCGTCTAACTAAAGAACTAAACACTCTTAAGTTAGCTCATGAAACAACTCAAGAAGATCATAGAGAGCTCCTAAGATCTCATGAGAAGCTACGCTCGAGAAGCTCAATCTAGAGCAAGAACATGAGTTTCTAAAAGCTATCAATGACGATCTTCAAAGAAGAGTTCTTCATATCTTGCCAAACGACTTCTCTTGTCTAATTTCTTGCCACCTATCAAAACTAAGCATGACAAGCATAAGAAAAATTCTTCATCTAGTAGTAACAATAATCATGCTAAATCAAATGTTGTTACTTCTAGTAATTCTCTTGATTCCACTAACAATGTTTCAAGCCAAGTTTCACTTGAGCAAGAAAATAGTCTATTGAAAGGGATTATAGAGAAAGGTGTCTACAAGAGTCTTGCCGAAGCAAGAGCTTTGAGGAAATTGTTCGCAAACAAGGAAGACACCGGAAGAATCAAGGAATTGGTTTTGAGCGAAAGTTCAACGCCGAGGGTGTTGAATGGGAAGAAGGTCAATATCCCACTCCAAAGTTTGTTTCTCAAGAAGAGAAGTATGATCCTACTTCTTCAAACGAGGAACAAGCTCAAGATGACCTTCCACCACAAGACCACAAGCTAAAAGGCAAGGACAAGCTTCAAGAGGAGATTGATGCATTCATTGAAGCACCCAAGGCCATGGTCAAGTGGGTTCCCAAGGCAACTTCAAGTTCTACTTCAACAAGCTCAACTACTAACCCCAAGGATTCCCATCAAGATGATGTGGATCCCAAGAAGAAGAACTAGAGAGTTCTTGAGGGTGACTCCGCCAATATACTTCACTCATATTCATTTTGGCAAGGACTTGTGCAATCAACTTCCACATCTTGCACTAGTTCATGGAGTCACAAACCCTCATGTTGGTAAGTCAAGGGACAAGGTAATCATTGCTTTCATGGACATCATCTATTGTGAACTTCAATCTATGTCCATGGATATTCTTGTTTGTTCCTTGTGGGACTAACCCATGTAGGTATTGAAAGTGCCCAATCCAAAGGATTGCTCCCAACTCTTGATGATCTTCATCAACATTGAGCATCCACATCTTCAACATCCACATGAAGTCTTCAACGACAACCCAAGGTTAGTTTGACCCTTTAAAGGGATCTCACATCAAGGGGGAGCTTTGCTCTAAAGAAATGAGCTAAAGCATCTTCTAATGATGTGAACACATTAATGCTTTATGGAAAAGTGGTAACCCCACTTGTGCTTAAACGATGAGTATGACCTATGATCAAATGTTCTCATTTGACTCCTAAGTCAATATACTCATATATAGATGACCTAGTCATCGCCAAATTGTGTGCTAGCTGTTAGTGTTTTGTTTGTGCATGTTTGACACATATTTCATTTGCTATCTTATTGTGTGAGCATGTTGGATGCATGATTTTACCCATTCGAGGACATCCATTTGTTGCTTTGGTCTTTTGGATATTTTCTTTTTGACCAAATGGATGGACAAGAATGCCTAAGTTCCTCCCCTAGCTATCTATGCTTTCTTGTCTCAAACTCTATTCATGCTTATATCACAAACTTTGAACAAGACTTTTTCGGACAGACCGAGTGAGGAGCACTCGGAGCCACCGATCCGTCAAAAGCCTAACTTCCAAAACCTTCTAAGTACTTTCGGTCAAACCGATATACTCAAATCGGACAGACCGAAATCACTTGGATTGATCTAGGTTTTCACCTCGGTGAAACCGAGTTTAAATTTTCGGCGTGACCGATGTGTGTAACTGCACGCAGTTAACCATCTCGGTCCCACCGAGTTTGCAAACTCGGTCCCACCGACAGCCGAAGGGTATATATACTCGAGGACAGAGCGCGTTGATTACTTCTTCAAACGCTTCGCCCTCAAACCCTTAGCTGCCGTCGCCTTGGTCTCCGGATCGTCTCCGCCGTCGCTCAGGCGCCCTGCCGGGTCTCCATCGCCGTCAACGGTCCTTCGCACCGCACCGTTGCCGCCGTAGTGAAGCTCCACCGCATTGGGTGAGTTTCATCCCTCTCGTGTTCCAATCGCTGATTCTATGCACGATAGGCGTTGCCATGTTTCTTGCCAAGATTGAGATCTCCCTATCCAGCCGTTTAGGTCATAGAACAAATTTCGAGTGAAAATTTTAGGGTTAGGTTTCCGCCGAACACATCTCGGTGTGACCGATTCAGCATTTTCGGACTGACCGATTTGGCCTCTGGCCATTGCACTGCACTTTTCGGTGAAACCGAGTTGTGCAAATCGGTAAGACCGAAATGAAGATTTAGTGAAACCCTAACTGTCTCGGCTAGACCGAAACCCATTTCGGTCCAACCGAAAGTGGTGTATGTGGTCTGTTTAGGCGTTTCGGTTTCACCGAATTGATAGACTCGGTCAGACCGACATGTATTCTGTGAAAACCTAAAACTAAAGTTTGAACTCATTCTTTTTGCAAAATCCTCTGCAGTTTGTGATAACTCTTCTATTCTGCCTATACCCACTCTATTCACAGGTTGTCAGACATGTCTGAAGGAAGTGACAGTCAGAACAGGTCTGAGATGCCAGTTGAGATTCCAGAGGCAGCTACAAGTCCAGAAGCAAGCAGTTTTTCAGATGATGGAGAGAGAAGCACTCCAAGTGGACTGCCTGCTGCTGCCACCAGGGCCAGGAGGAAGAGGAACTCAGATGAGGAAGATTCAGATTTCGTTGCAGATGAGGAAATAACTTCTAAGCCAAAGAGGAAGGTGGTTGCCAAAGAGCATCAAGGGCAACAAACCAAGAAAGGCACAAGCAAGGTGAAGAAATCCTCTGTTGCACAGAAGCTCAGGATGGAAGAAACCTCCAAAGAAGATCAAGAAGACTTCCAAGAGGAAGAGGAAAGTTCATGAAGAGACAATGATGATGATGATGATTCGATGAGGAAGCACCTCACCACCTCGAAGCGAAATTGATGGGTGATGCCATCGAGGCGAGCACCTCCAAAAGCTAAGCCTTCAGCTCCAAAGAAAGGCAGCCCAAGCCAAACCAGCTGCCAAGCCCAAGAAGACTGAAGGAACATACCGCTTGAGAGAAGAAGAAGGACAATGTGCCACCTGCAGAATCAGATGATGAGGCTCATGTTTTGCTCAAGCTCAGACAGAAACTGCCAGTTCATAATGAAGCTCATCCTCAAGCTGAAAATATGAAGGAGAGAAAGGACAAAGGACTCAGGCTATGGAGGCAAACAGATCCATATGCCAGCAGGAGAAGAACAGCAGTTGACTCAAGATTCCACACAAGAGAGCAACAAGACTTTTATGAGATAGTGCTCATGGACAAGAAGCCAATTGTTGCTGACACCAGATACGTTGACTGGGAATACATTGATAGTGAAGAGCACAGAGACTTTTTCCCACATGTGCATGAAAGCTTCACTGCTTGTGGGATTGCAGATTTCGTTGGTCAGAAATTGACTGCCTGGAACGATGAGATGATCATGCAGTTCTATGCCACCGCACACTTCTATCCAGATGGCAGGATTGTATGGATGATGTAAGGCGTAGATTCCATCTCATGTTGAGGAATGGAGAGCATTGCTGAATGCACCAGTTTCAAGGGAAGATGATATTGATGTGTATGGCATTCCGAAGAAAAATCACGAGTCAATGAAGAACATGTATAATGAGGTTGATGAGAAGGATGTAGAGATCTGGAAGCTTGGTTCAGTCTACTACCTTCAGGCAGGTCTCCCAACCACCAACACCATTCTGAGGCATACATTGATGCCTAAGTCAGGGGACCACCGCATGATAAGAGGGTACTCTATCAACATGCTGCACATTCTAGATCAGAAGACACCTTTTAAGGTGATGGACCTGATAGTTGAGACTATCAAGAGGACAAAGAATGACCGTAAGAGGTCGTGTGGGTTTGCTCCGCATATTCAGATGCTCATCAATGCCAAGTTTGGCACGGACACCTACCGTTGGATAGACCCCACTTGCCACGCAGCTGAACATGAGGACAACGAGGTTGTGATGACCGAGAATGCTCCCACATCCGTAGAAGGACATGCTAAGTCCGAAGCGCTAAACAAGCTAAAGCCGAGAAGGAAGCAGCAAGAAAGCCCAAGAGCGTTGCAGAACAACTTCTTGAAGCCACTCGGAGAATTGAGCTACGCTGGCCAGATAGTGCAATCTCGGAGAGCCTTGAGAGGATCGTTGAGGATAAGTTCCATGCTCGACGCGTCGATCAAGTGCAGGTCACCGTCAACAAGCTTGATGCGATATCGAGGAAGCTAAGAGGAGAAGGCAGAACTTATGAAGGAGATGGAAGGTGACATGGTCCAGATGACTATGAGCAGCCTGCTGCAGGTGCCTACAAAGCCCAGATCAGCTGCTATTCCATTATCGATCCTGTGGCTACTACATCAAGACCTCCTACAGCTCCGTCGGTTCAAAGACCAGCTCGAGATCCACTCCTCCAGCTCCACAGACTTCAGCAGAAGCTTTCGCAGATGCAGCCATCTCCACTCCATCGACGCAGACAGGAGCCGCCAGCAGAGTCCCGAGTGACGATTAGCTCTATACCTTTCGAACTTTTTGGTAACTTGTTGCCAAAGGGGGAGAAATTGTATAGATCATAGGGCTTCGAGAGAGAGAGTGCTCGTTTTTGCTCTTTCGTTTGCGGTTTTCCTTGAGATACTTTTGAGTTCTTTGAGATACTTCGTGTGCTTGATACTACGTTTGCTCTATCTTTGATGAGTGCTTGATCATACTGTGCTTAATGAGTGCTTGATGCTTATCATATTCCATTCATATCTTGTATGATCATTTACTCATGTCTTGGTGATTGGGTGCATGCTATTCATTCTTATCATTTTGTGCGCTCCACCAAGATGTATGTGACATGGAAGAGTAACCCATGATCCTAATCGATTGTGCATTTGCATTCAAACGCAAATCTTAAATAATGCACAAATTTAGGGGGAGCTCTTGCTTATCACATACTTCTCAAAGCGACGATGTTATTCATTGATTATATCATTTGTCGAAGCTTTGATCTATATGTTGTCATCAATTACCAAAAAGGGGGAGATTGAAAGTGCAACTAATCCCCAGGTGGTTTTGGTAATTAATAACAACATATATATCATTGAACTAATCATTTCTTGAGAATATTTCAGAAAGTTCAATGATATGGGAATGGCAATGACCGATGATGTGGACCCTCAAAATGCTAAGGAAAACATTGGCAAAAGCTCAAGACTCCATTTTTGGTTTAGTGATCCAAGATCACATTGAGTCCATAGGAAAGCCAATACTATTAAAAGGGGTGAGGTTATGATGATGATCTGGTTGCTCTAAAGTGCTTAGTGATTTATCTCTCAAACAATCAGCAATCTTTCATTCCAACATAAACCCATAAGTAATCTCGGTCCCACCGATTCCAAACTCACCACACCGAGATGAACCACCTCACCATATAGCCAAACCCTAAGAATCTCGGATTTTCCGATTCCAAACTCGGTCATTCCGAATTGGTGTTGCCAAGCTTCAGAACCTTCAGACTCAAATCGGTGTCACCGAGATGAGAAAGTCGGTCCCACCGAGATTGGCAAACCCTAGACTTTGGAAGAATCGGTCTAATCGAGATTGTATTTTCGGTCCCACGAAAATCCCAACGCTCACAAGATTTGAACTTTCGGTCGACCGAGTTGTCAACTTCGGTCCGACCGAGATTGCTCAAATGTGTGTAACGGTTGGATTTTGTGTGGAGGCTATAAATACCCTCCACCTCCTCTTCATTCGTGGAGAGAGCCATCGAAAGAACTACCACTCCTACCTTACATTTCGAGAAGAAAACTACCTACCCTTGTGTTGAGATCAAGTTGCTCCACTCCCACCATATGACACTTGATTTCTAGTCTTTCCAAGTTGCTTTCCACTCAATCCCTTCCTCCACCACAGCCAAATCAGTGAGGAGAGTTGAGTGTTGGGGAGATTATCATTTGAAGCACAAGAGCAAGGAGTTCATCATCACCAACCCCATCTATTACCTTTTGGAGGGTGGTGCCTCCTAGATTGGTTAGGTGTCGCTTGGGAGCCTCCGTCATGATGTGGAGTTGAACCAAGGAGTTTGTAAGGGCAAGGAGATCGCCTACTTCGTGAAGATCTACCCCGAGTAAGGCTAGTCCTCCGTGGGCATAAGCCATGATGGCATAGACAAGGTTGCTTCTTCGTGGACCCTTCGTGGGTGGAGCCCTCCGTGGACTCACAAGGCCGTTACCCTCCGTGGGTTGAAGTCTCCATCAACGTGGATTGACGATAGCACCACCTATCGGAACCACGAGAAAAAATCTCCGTGTCTCCATTGCGTTTGCTCTTCTCCACCTCTCATTTACTATACATGCAATTTACTTTCCGCTGCCATAACTCTAGAATTGCATGTGTAGGGTGATACTTGACTTGGTTATCATTGTGAACTTGCTAAGAAACTACTCCAATCAAAAGGCAAAATTTTTAAGTTGTCAAGTAGTCTAATCCCCCCCCCTCTAGACATACTTCCGATCCTACAGGCCGGACTCCAAGACTATGAAGATAGAAGATTGAAGACTTTGTCCCGTGTCCGGATGGGACTTTCCTTGGCGTGGAAGGCAAGCTTGGCAATACGAATATGTAGATCTCCTACCATTGTAACCGACTCTGTGTAACCCTAGCCCTCTTCGGTGTCTATATAAACCGGAGGGTTTTAGTCCATAGGACGAACAACAATCATACCATATGCTAGCTTCTAGGGTTTAGCCTCCTTGATCTCGTGGTAGATCCACTCTTGTACTACCCATATCATCAATATCAATCAAGCAGGAGTAGGATTTTACCTCCGTCGAGAGGGCCCAAACCTGGGTAAAAACATCATGTCCCTTGTCTCCTGTTACCATCTGCCTAGACACACAGTTCAGGACCCCCTACCCGAGATCCGCCGGTTTTGACACCGACATTGGTGCTTTCATTGAGAGTTCCTCTGTGCCGTCACAATCAGGAAGGATGCCTCTTCCCGTCTTTAAAGACGGTACCATTGCCAAAGGAGCTTTGGCCGCCGGCCAAACTATCCGGCTAGGTGGTTTTCTTATGACCGCCTGTTCGGCCGCCGCTCCGACGATGACCTCTCGGGTCATCAAAAGTGATCTTCACGTCAACTCGGAATTCGCCGAGCAGCTTGATCCGATGGAGCTCTCTTCCGTAAACGAGCTCTTGGATCGCATCGCCACCCTGGGACTCGCTATAGACTACGATCAGATTGGGCTTAAAATCGATCTGAGAGAGATTAACTCTCCCCAGGTTACCCACCACGTTGCAGTGGTAGAGGAACAACGTGGCGACTCTTCTTCTATATTAAAGACCAATTATGTCCGGATTCCTGATCCCTCCATGCCGGATTCCCGCGGAGGGACGGACGTCAATCAAGTACTGAACCTAGAGTCAGGCAGTGGACCAGATTCGTTGGACAACATCCAACAATCCAAGCTTCCAAATTCGGAAACTTTTCGGCCCTTGAGCCTCAAATTGGGCAGGGTCCCGGACTTAATTCCACCCGCCCACCCAAACATAAGCGATCTATCTCAAAACCGGCAAGAGCCCATGAAACAGTACATCATTACTGGGCCAGATTCCTCCTGGTTAAGGACAGGACAAAGGACTGCCGTGAGGAAAGCGCAATCTCAATCTTCTGCAACAATTGCACGGACAAGGGAATCATGGACGCCATAAGTCGTCATGAAACTACACGCTTCGCCGACCTGGCGTCCATAGTATGAAAGTACTGTGCGATGGAGAGTGCCTGGAAAACCGAAACTAAGTTTTGGGACAATCCGGCTCCGAACACAACCCTAGTTCGAAATAAAAGGGTGCATCATGTTCAGGCACCCGGGACAAAAACCAAAAAGCAAAAACCCCTAAAGGGCACAGAACCGTACTGGAGGGATGGCTCAGCGGACCCTATAAAATCCACAGTACAGAGGGCGCCACTCCAACACATAGCCTTCGAGCATGTTGGATACTACGGCAGGTGGCCAAAAGTGGCGAAGAGCTTCTAGCCCCGGAGAACCAGCCCAATAGTACCAGTACGTTATTAACAGTCTTCGAGATTTTCACATCAAACAATATGCGGAAACGAACACTCCGCAGCCTCGCCAAAGTCTACCAGGTAGCAACAATAAATCCATGGAGCGACGCTATCACCTTCAACGCCAGCGACGAACCTAAATTCCGAACAGCCCGAGCACCAGCCGCATTGGTCCTCAGTCCAATAGTGGACGGCTTTCGTCTTACCAAGGTACTCATGGATGGCGGCAGCAGATTAAACCTCATCTATGAGGAAACCCTTCAAAAAATGGAAATAGACTGGAGCCGCATTGAGCAAAGCAGCACAACCTTTAGAGGAATAATCCCTAGTCGGGAAGCACGCTGCACAGGAAAAATCACACTAGATGTGGTGTTCGGCTCGCCGGACAATTACAGGTCCGAGGAGGTCACGTTCCAAGTGGCCCCGTTCAGCAGCGGATATCACGCCTTATTAGGGCAAGAGGCATTCACAATTTTCCAAGCTATACCCCATTATGGGTACATGAAGCTTAAAATGCCCGGGCCCAATGGGATCATCACTCTTGTCAGTGATCCGGACATAGCACTCCGCGCTGAAAATAAGACAGCCGCACTAGCCCTAGAGGCACTATCCAAAGCCCTAGCGGCAGAGGAACTCATCGCTACCAAGGCCCACGGTGAATAGGGACGATGTGATACTCGATAAGAGATCCAAGTCCACCTCTTTTAAACCAGCAAACGAAATAGCCAAATTCCAAGTCCATCCAACGGACCCCACAAAGACGGCCTCCATCGGGGCACAATTAAACCCCGATGTGGATGCCGCACTACGAGAATTCCTTCGGGAAAATTGGGATATTTTTGCTTGGCACCCTTTAGATATGCCAGGAATCCCACGCAGGTTGGCAGAACACAGCCTTAACATCCTAAAAGGATTCAAGCCAGTCAAGCAGGCTCTTCGGCGATTTTCTGAACCCAAAAGACAGGCAATGGGAGAGGAGCTAGCCAAACTATTAGAAGCCGGATTCATCAGAGACATAAAACATCCAGACTGGCTAGCGAACCTGGTAATGGTGCCAAAAAAGGACAAATAATGGCGCCTGTGTGTTGATTTTAAAGATCTTAACAAGGCCTGTCCAAAGGATCCTTTCCCCCTTCCCCACATCAATCAAATCATCGATGCTACCGCAGGGCACGATCCATTGTGCTTCCTCGACGCATACTCCGGATACCATCAAATCAAGATGACGGAAACAGACCAAGCCGCAATGGCATTCATTACTCCATATGGACCATTCTGCTTCAACACAATGCCCTTCGGAATCAAAAACGCCGGTGCAACATATCAGCGCATGATTCAGACATGTCTGGCAACCCAGATCGGCAAAACAGTGGAGGCATACGTAGACGATGTGGTCGTCAAGACCAAACACGTCGAAACTCTAGTAGACGATTTGAGGCTCACATTCGACAACCACCGAGCATATGAATTAAGCTCAACCCAGAAAAATGCGTTTTCGGCGTACCAGCCGGAAAGCTCTTGGGCTTCATTGTATCCGGTAGAGGAATTGAAGCAAACCCAGCCAAGATCCGAGCTCTGTCACAATTGGATATCCCAAAAGACCTCAAACAAATACAAAAACTGACTGGATGCGTGGCGGCTCTAAGCCGCTTCATCTCCCGCTTGGGAGAAAAGGCATTGCCCCTCTATCGCCTCCTCCGGCGCACCGAACACTTCGAATGGACGGATGCTGCCACAGCCGGACTCGAAGAAATAAAGGCCATATTGGCAGCAAATCCGGTCCTGGCCGCGCCAAACCTGGGCGAACCGATGTTATTATATATCGCGGCAACACATCAAGTTGTCAGCGCGGTACTCATCGTCAAACGAGAAACAGAAGGACACAAATTCCCTCTTCAAAAACCAGTGTACTACGTATCCACTGTCTTAACTCCATGCAAGTCCTGGTATCCACATTATCAAAAGATAGCGTACGCGGTGTTCATGGCATCCCGGAAGCTGTGACACTACTTTCAAGAGTGTTTGATAACAGTGGCCTCCGAAGTACCTCTCAACGACATTATAAACAACTATGACGCGACGAGCAGGATTGCAAAATGGGCCATTGAGCTCTTACCATTCGACATAACCTACAAACCACGGCGAGCTATAAAGTCGCAAGTTTTGGCCGACTTCATCGCCGAATGGACCGAAGCCGAACTCCCTAAAGAGTACGGTGCATACTCCAATTGGATCATGCATTTCGACGGCTCCAAAATGTTGGCGGCTTGGGGCTGGCGTCGTATTGACGTCCCCAACCGGAGACACAGATCCAATACGTACATCGATAATGTACACGGACTCCAACAATGCAGCGAATATGAGGCCCTTCTACACGGCCTCCGGATGGCAATCTCCATGGGTATTCAACGCCTAGAGGTGCGAGATTCAAACCTCGCAATATCCCAAGTAAATGGAGACTTTGGCGCCAAGGATCCGAAAATGGCAGCCTATCGTAACGCCGTCTTAAAAATGTCAGCTCGGTTCGAAGGACTCGAATTCCACCATGTAGCCCGGGATAATAACCAGGCGGCCGACGTGTTGGCACGCATCGGCGCAAAACGCGATGCCCTACCTCCAAATATCTTCCTGGAGCGGCTCTTTAAGCCATCCGTATTATGGGAAGAGGAGTCCGGAAATAACAACCCGGAACCAACCGCACTGCCCAACACTAAACATTCTAACACAATCGGTGGCTCAGCCAATGAAATAACACCTTCAGCCCACGAAATAATGGCAGTCATTGCCCCGCGGACGGAACCGTTCCTAGCCTACTTAATTAGGCAGGAACTACCTGAAGACCAAAATGAGGCCGCTTCATAGTTCGGTGATCTAAAGCCTACAAGGTCCATGAGGGAGAACTTTATAAGAAAAGCACAACCGGAGTCCTTCAAAGGTGCATCTCCGAAGAGGAAGGGCGAAATCTTCTGGCTGAAATTCACGCCAGACTCGGCGGGCACCATGCCGCAGCTCGGGCCCTTGTGGGCAAGGCCTTCCGTACAGGATTTTATTGGCCGACTGCCCGGGCAGATGCTCAGGACTTAGTCCAACGATGCGTCGGTTGCCAGCTCTTTGCTAATCAGAGCCACATGCCACCCACCGCCCTCAAAACTATACCCATCACCTGGCCGTTCGCGGTATGGGGGCTTGACATGGTTGGACCCCTTAAAGGGGGAACCCACAAGCAAAAGTACCTATTGGTCATGGTGGATAAATTCACCAAATGGATAGAGGCCAAGCCGGTTAAAACGGCCGAATCCGGACCTGTGATAGACTTCATATCTGGGGTAGTACACCGTTATGGCGCCCCCCACAGCATCATCACTGATAACAACACGAACTTCACGGCTGACGAGGTTAAACTCTGGTGCAAAAACATGGGCATCAAGCTCGACTACGCTTCAGTCTATCACCCTCAAACTAACGGTCAAGTCGAATGAGCAAATGGTCTAATCATGAGCGGAATTAAACCCAGGTTAGTGCGGTCCCTCACGGAATCTAACATGCACTGGGTGGAGGAGCTCGACTCCGTACTCCGGGGGCTGCGGACCACGCCAAATCGCACTACCTGATTCACACCATTTTTTATGGTATACGGCGCAGAGGCAGTTTTGCCCTGCGATATAATTCATGACTCACCTCGCGTGCGCATGTACGAAGAAAGAGAAGCCGAGTTGGATCGGCAGGACAGTTTGGACGCATTGGAGGAGGAGCGCGACGTGGCAAAGGCTCGTTCCGCATTCTATCAGTAGCAGGCTCGAAGATATCAAAGTAGAGATGTACGGGCCAAAACTTACAATGTTGGCGAACTAGTTCTACGCCTGCCTGACAAGAAAAAGGACAAACTCAAGCCCAAGTGGGAAGGTCCCTTCATCATCGATCAAGTCCTGACCGGCGGAGCATATCGTCTACAAAACGCATCGAACAACCGACTCGAGCCGAACCCAAGGAACGCAGCCCGACTCCGAAGATTCTACGCCTAGCGTCGGACTCAGAGTTCGTCTCCTTCCTCCGTCCACATTTTAAACTTTAGCTGTCTTTTGTTTTTCTCTTCCTTCCTCCCTTCTTTTCGTAAAGCCTTTGTGGGCTGATCTGCGCATTGTTCGCACACACTCGACGTGCTGCTCGCACTCATTATACCTGGGGGCTTCTTTAACAGAAGCTTATTTATACGGGCTTCATGCCCAGCACATGCGTCACACTTCCGCATGTACCTTTTATTCACCATATATGCATCGATATGACTTAAGTTTTGGCCAAGCTGGGTTGCCTGGCTCCTGTGCTTACCCCTACGTTCCCAATTGTTCGGCTAGGAGGTAAAGGGAGCACCTCTGCGATTGTTACTGCCGGGTCAGCCGGATGTGTACCTTAGACTGGGTGAAGCCGAAAGCTAGCGTTCTTAAGGGAATATTCGGCCGGTGAATTGAAAGATGATTTCTTATTTATTTATTTATTTATCTGCCCCCAGATGCTTTTCTGCTCTTTTCGCAGTCCGGACATGCACTTTAGGGCATGCCTCCCAGGGAAAGGAACCCCTAACGGAACTATTCTCCCTGGAAGATGTTTCTTACTAACCATGTAATATAACATAACTAGTTAGGCACTTGTCTGATAAAGCACTAATGACCCCTACGCCTGGTCTCCATGCATGCCCCAGTTTGTACATAACCGTGAGGGTATTCAGACACACTCCGGATTCTAGGGTCCCGAGGTTGAAGCGAAAAGGTCCGCAAAGACAAACGATCTACAATCCGGCTAGAAGGCATTTTACATGTCATTTTAGATTACATCATCAAATTGACTGATTGTATTCCTCTTCAATCCCATCTAACAGGATGTCTAGCTTACAGTCCCACTAGGAATACTTAGCGGCCAACCCTACCTGGCCGTACATTAAGCTCACAGGGATCTCCTTCCCATCAGGCCCCACAGGTCCGACCTCGGCCATGTGGTTTGGATCAGCCTTCGTGTACCGCGTCTTCACCATGGCCCAGGCCTCCCGGGCACCTTGACGGCAAGCCGATATCTTCCACAGACGGAAGCACTGCCGTGCTCCCTGAAGCTTCTCTGCAAGCCCTCCAAGACCCTCGGGTAGGCAGACGGACGGCCATAAGGCTTGGGCGACGCCTCTCATCGCCTGTCGAACACGTTCATGCAGCTGCAGCAGCTCAGGAAGCAGATCACCCGTTGAACCGGGCATTTCCTCCGCAGGACGACCTGTGAGCACACCTACAGACACATTTCTGTCAATCGACTCCCTCGCCGAACTCTTCTTTTCAAAAGAGTTTGCTCAAGCACTTACTATAAATGCCGCGACGAAGCCGCTGATTCTCCTTCACGGAGCCAGACAGCTGGGCCCGAACACCTTTTAGTTCTTCGCCCAGCTGGGTGTGGGTGTCTTGGAGTTTGTTCCTCTCCTGCTGCACCTTCATAAGCACCCTCTCGCCAGCCTTCAGCTGCGCAGTAGCTGTTTCTTGTCCGGATCAAGACCGGCACCATCTGCAATATTATTGTCAGACTTATACACACGCCGCACTTCATAAAATACTTATCTTTTCGAAGTATGTATTACCAGAGGGGGTCTCTGTGGCTCCCCCTGCGGCGGCTAGGCGACCTCAAGTTGGGCCTTGCACTCTTGAAGCTCCTGGGACAGGTGGGTATTCTTCTCCGTAAGATCTTGCATTACAAATGATCCTTAAATCAGTTATTCTAACTATTTTAAGTCTCGGGGGCTACTGGCATACATAACTATTAAAATTCCTTACCCGTATGTCTTTCACATACTGCTCCGTGGCTCTGGTTAAACCATCTTGAGCGGCACGGAGGTGCCTGTCTCCCGCATTAAAGGCATTCAACGCCTCCGAGGAGAAACACGCGTCACGAAGAACTATCCGGTGACGCCTGTTATTCATGGCGCTCTCCACCTCAGACCTGGTGGCGGACAGCCTGTTGGCATCCTCTGTTGGAGGAGCATCCGGCTCACGCCTTGCGCTTGCCACCCCCTCCAGACCAGGTGTTGGAGCCTGGCTAGCGGAGGCTTGGTTGGCAACCTCTCCGGGCACAATCCGGCGAGCGCCCTTTCTCCTGGAAAAATCATGAGCATTAATATACCTCCCAGGAATCTTTCCCTTAAAAACGGTGGCGTGCTATACCGTTGCGGCGATGTTTCGATTCGCGCCGCACTCCTCTTCCGCCTGCTGGGCCGAACTGACCCTTGTTGGTCAACCACCGCGGGTGCGGCTTCCCGCCTTGAAGGCACCTCCTGCGAGGCATCGTTGGTATACGGTGGTCAGAAATAAGCACGGATGAAGTAATGGTGTCAGGACTCTGATCATAATTACCTAGGAAGCCAGAGATAAACCGGGGTAGTCAGCCGTAATGGCGACTAAAGCATTGTCCATGCTAAGTTGGTGGAACACCCCGTCAATCAGCTCCAACTCTATGTCCGGATACTCTTTGGAGGCTGGATCAAGGGATCTTCCCGGATCCTCGGGTTGCGGAGTCGGGCTGTGTATGCCCTCCACATCCCGGCGCAGTTCATGCGTCGAAATCACAAAGTAAGACAACTACCTTTGGAAATATGGATCAGAAAGATAAACGTCCGCTTACCCAGCTCTGAGGGTTATTCATGGAGAATCCATTCAATGGACTCGTGCGGAGGAAGTCTGCTTTCTCCCCCTTGTACAAGCCGGACAGGATCTTTGCCAGATCGGCGACCGATCTCGGCCCCTTGCGGCCATGACGGGTGGCGTCATTCTCCCCGTTGAAATCCCACATGGGGTGGCCCCTATATTGGAGCGGCTGCACCCCTCGCATGATGCACGTGGCCATGACTCCAATCATGGTCAGTCCGGAATGGGCCAGTAACCTTATTCGGCCCATCAGATACTGGACGCTCCTATCATCTTCCTGTTGAGGGCTCCGCGGGCGCCAACTCACGCGTTTCTTCAGAGGAGCGTTGCTGAACTCCGGGAGGCCGATCCAAACTGGGTCCGGCAGTGGGGCGTCTTCCATATAAAACAATTCTGAAGGCCAGTCTTCAGACGCCTTCTTCGGGGTTCCGGATAAGTATCCGGTCCCGGCGATGTGCCATATTTTGGCTCCGCCCACTTGATATATCGACCCCTCGTGAGAACGGGGTATGAGGCAAAACAATCTCTTCCACAGTGCAAAATGGGCCTCAATGCCCAAGAGCAGCTCGCAAAGGGATACAAAGCCCGCGATGTGCAAGATGGAGGCAGGTGTAAGGTGGTGAAGCTGGAGCCCGTAGAACTCCAGGAGCCCCCCGGAGAAACATATGTATGGGAAATCCGAGTCCCCTTATTAGATAAGGGACGAAGCATACCCTCTCTCCTTTGGAGGGATTGGGGGTGCTCTCCGCCAGCTTTCCACCTTTGTAGGTGGCCAGTCCGGCTCAAACCGGAACCATGAAGGCTGGGGGAAGGTATCCCTCTGCTTGGAGCGTCACCAGCTCGCTGTGCGGGACTGAACATCTCCTCCAATCTCCTGGCTGAGGGCTAGGAGCGCGAGAGGAGGAGCCGCGTTGACTGTCCATGATGGAGTGGATTTTTGTCAGAGGCGCTTTGATGAGTACTCGCGGAAGGAGGATGGTGCGATTCGGATCCAGATCCTTGCCTCTCTTATAGGCAGCTTATTCGCGCAGCTAGGGGGTAAAACATAAAAATACTCTAGCTTTTCGCATTCATGCAACACATGGAAGAGGGCCATTATTGGACGTGGAAGCCAAGGAGCGCAACATTTATAAGGAAGCCGGACACTATTCGGCAAGCACATGGAATTTGGAGGAGAACCCGCCTTGCAATGCCGAAGACAATATATGTGCCGAATTCATTGTCATTGAAGCCTGGTTCGGGGGCTACTGAGGGAATCCTGGGCTAGGGGGTGTCCGGATAGCCGAACTATCATCATTGGCCGGACTCCAAGACTATGAAGATAGAAGATTGAAGACTTCGTCCCGTGTCCGGATGGGACTTTCCTTGGCGTCGAAGGCAAGCTTGGCAATACGAATATGTAGATCTCCTACCATTGTAACCGACTCTGTGTAACCCTAGCCCTCTCCGGTGTCTATATAAACCGGAGGGTTTTAGTCCATAGGACGAACAACAATCATACCATAGGCTAGCTTCTAGGGTTTTAGCCTCCTTGATCTCGTGGTAGATCCACTCTTGTACTACCCATATCATCAATATCAATCAAGCAGGAGTAGCGTTTTACCTCCGTCGAGAGGGCCCGAACCTGGGTAAAAACATCGTGTCCCTTGTCTCCTGTTACCATCCGCCTAGACGCACAGTTCAGGACCCTCTACCCGAGATCCGCCGCTTTTGACACCGACAACCGGCTTGACACCTTGTTCTCCATTGTAGCATCATGGTCGTCTCGCCAACTACTGCTTGTACAACTATCACTACCGCTTAGTGATAAAGTAAAGCAATTACATGGCATTTGTATTTCATACAATAAAGCGACAACCATAAGGCTCCTCCCAGTTGCCGATAACTTTTACAAAACATGATCATCTCATACAACAATGTATATCACATCATGTCTTGACCATATCACATCACAACATGCCCTGCAAAAACAAGTTAGACGTCCTCTACTTTGTTCTTGCAAGTTTTAGGTGGCTATTACGGGCTTCTAGCAAGAACCGTACTTACCTACGGCACAAAACCACGACGGTGATTTATCAAGTTTGTTGTTTTAACCTTCACAAGGACCGGCCGCAGTCAAATTCGATTCAACTAAAGTTGGAGAAATAGACACCCGCCAAACACCTTTATGCAAAACTAGTTGCATGTCTGTCGATGGAACCGGTCTCATGAACGCGGTCATGTAAGGTTGGTCCGGGCCGCTTCATCCAACAATACCGCCGAATCAAAATAAGGCATTGGTGGTAAGTAGTATGACAATCACCACCCACAACTCTTTGCGTTCTACTCGTGCATATCATCTACGCATAGATCTGGCTCGGATGCCACTGTTGGGAAACATAGCATGCAATTTCAAGAGAATTCCTACGCTCACGCAAGATCTATCTAAGAGATGCATAGCAAAGAGAGGGGGAGAATATGTCCACGTACCCTCATAGACCGAAAGCAGAAGCGTTTGCTCAACGCGGTTGATGTAGTCGAACGTCTTCTCGTTCCAACCGATCGAGTATCGAACATATGGCACCTCCGAGTTCTGCACACGTTCGGCGCGATGACGTCCCTCGAGCTCTTGATCCAACAGAGGGTCGAAGGAGTAGATTTGTTCCACCAGCACGACGGTGTGGTGATGATGATGTGATCCGCACAGGGCTCCACTTAAGCACTGCGAGAATATGACCAGAGGCCTAAACTGTGGAGGGGGGCACCGCACAAGGCGAAGAGCAATTGGTGTGTCTCATAGCCCTCCCCCCTGTGTATAAAGGAGAGAGGAAGAGGAAGTCGGCCTAGGCGCGCCTCAAGTGGGGGGAGTCCCACTTGTACTTCCACTAGGATTCGGCCCCCCTTCCTTTTTTCGAAGGGGGAAAGGGGGAAGGAGTAGGAGAGGAAGAAGTAAAGGGGGGGCGCCGCCCCCACCACTTGCCCAATTCGATTTCCCCCGGGTGGGAGCGCGCCAGCCCCTTTGTGAGCTGGTGTGCCTCCCTCATGTGGCCCATATGGCCCATATCTTCCACTGGGGGGTTCCGGTAACCCCTCTGGTACTCCAGTTTGTACCCGATTCATTCCGGAACCCTTTTGGTGTCTGAATACTACCTTCCAATATATCAATCTTTGATAACCCACAAGTGTAGGGGATTGCAACAGCTTTCGTGGGTAGAGTATTCAACCAAAATTTATTGATTCGACACAATGGGAGCCAAAGAATATTCTTGAGTTGGAGTTGGAGTTGAGGTCAGTGGAGCCTCAGGGGGCCCACGAGACAGGGGGCGCGCCCAGGGGGTGGGCACGCCCCCACCCTCATGGACAGGGTGTGGGCCCCCTGGTCTTGATTCTTTCACCAGTATTTTTTATATTTTCCAAGACATGCCTCTGTGGATTTTCAGGACATTCCGAGAACTTCTGTTTTATACACATAAAACAACATCATGGCAGTTCTGCTGAAAACAATGTCAGTCCGGGTTAGTTTCATTCAAATCATGCAAGTTAGAGTCCAAAACAAGGGCAAAAGTTTTTGGAAAAGTAGATACGTTGGAGACGTATCAACTCCCCCAAGCTTAAACTTTTGCTTTCCTCAAGAAATTCAGTTGATAAACTGAAAGTGATAAAGAAAAACGTTTATAAACTCTATTTGCTCTTGTTGTTGTAAATATGTAAAGCCAGCATTCAAGTTTCAGCAAGTATTATGAACTAACCATACTCACAATAACACCTAGGTCTCACAATTACTCGTATCAATGGCATAATCAGCTAGCGAGCCATAATAATAAAACTCGGATGACAACACTTTCTCAAAACAATCATAATATGATATAACAAAATGGTATCTCGCTAGCCCTTTCTGAGACCGCAAAACATAAATGCAGAGCACCTTTAAAGATCAAGGACTGATTAAACATTGTAATTCATGGTAAAAGAGATCTAGTCAAGTCATACCCAATATAAACCAATAGTAATGAATGCAAATGACAGAGTGCTCTCCAGCAGGTGCTTTTTAATAAGAGGGTGATGACTCAACATAAAAGTAAATAGACAGGCCCTTCAGAGAGGGAAGCAGGGATTTGTAGAGGTGCCAGAGCTCGATTTTAAAATATAGATTGAATAACATTTTGAGCGGCATACTTTCACTGTCAACGCAACAACTATGAGATGGCTGTATCTTCCATACTACATGCATTATAGGCAGTTCCCAAACAGAATGGTAAAAGTTATACTCCCCCACCACCTACAAGCATCAATCCATGGCTTGCTTGAAACAACGAGTGCCTCCAACTAACAACAGCCCTGTGGGAGTTTTGTTTAGTTATTTTGATTTGCTTTGATCTTTTTGGATCATGGGACTAGGCATCCCGGTTACTGGCCCTTTCTCATGAATGAGGAGCGGAGTCCACTCCTCTTGAGAATAGCCCACCTAGCATGGAAGATATAGGCAGCCCTAGTTGAAACATGAGCTGCTCAAGCATACAAAACAGAATATCATTTGAAGGTTTGGAGTTTGGCACATACAAATTTACTTGGAACGGCAGGTAAATACCGCATATAGGAAGGTATGGTGGACTCATATGGAATAACTTTGGGGTTTAAGGAGTTTGGATGCACAAGCAGTATTCCCGCTTAGTACAGGTGAAGGCTAGCAAAAGACTGGGAAACGACCAACTGAGAGAGCGACAACAGTCATAAACGAGCATTAAAATTAATTCACACAGAGTACAAGCATGAGTAGGATATAATCTACCATGAACATAAATATCATGAAGGCTATGTTGATTTGTTTCAACTACATGCGTGAACATGTGCCAAGTCGAGTCACTTAATTCATTCAAAGGAGGATACCATCCCATCATACCACATCATAATCATTCTAATAGCATGTTGGCACGCAAGGTAAACCATTATAACTAATAGCTAATCAAGCATGGCACAAGCAACTATAATCTCTAAATGTCATTGCAAATATGTTTACTTCATAATAAGCTGAATTAGGAACGATGAACTCATCGTATTTACAAAAACAAGAGAGGTCGAGTTCATACCAGCTTCTCTCATCTCAATCAGTCCATCATATATCGTCATTATTGCCTTTCACTTGCACGAATGAACCATATGTATAATAATAATAGTGCACATGCATTGGACTAAGCTGGAATCTGCAACCATTCAACTCAAGAGAGAAGACAAAGTAATATAGGCTCTAAGTTAAATAATCAATCATGCATATGAGAGCCACTAAACATTTTCAATATGGTCTTCTACTCTCGACCCCCAAAGGAAAGAAAAATAAAACTATTTACACGGGAAAGCTCCCAACAAGCAAGAAGAAGAACGAGAAATCTTTTTGGGTTTTCATTTTTATTACTACTACAAGCATGGAAATTAAACTAACTAATTTTTTGGTTTTTCTCAAGGTTTATCAAACACACTAGTAGAAAGCGAGAAAAGAAAATTAAACTAACATGGATTATACAATGATAGAGTATGAGCACCGACAACTAGAATAGTGTGTGAACATGAATGTAAAGTCAGTGAGAAATACGTACTCCCCCAAGCTTAGGCTTTTGGGCCTAAGTTGGTCTAATGCCAAGGGTAGCCTGGCTGATATCCGTAGTTGTAACTGGGGTCGTACTGAGATGCAGCAGCAAATGCCTCCTGAGCTGCGACATGCTGACGAGCCACCTCCACTCTCCCCTCGAGTTCAGCTGCTTCCTCCCTGGTAACAACATATCTTCCTTTCGCCTGGTAATCAAAAAGGAAAGGATCAGGAAGAGTAACATGGACAGCGCTATGTCTGTCAAAGATTAGTCGATACTGGAAGAATTGTTCATTCCTCTTAAGAAAATGATGTTGCACCATAGCGTCATAATCTAAATAAGCAGGAGGCAACATCATATCCCCCTCTCGTGGGGCTATACCAAGATAATTTGCCACACGGGTCGCATAAATTCCTCCAAATAAATCTCCAGCTCTACCATTATTATACAACCTACGTGCAACTATTGCCCCCGAGTTATAATCTTTATAACCTAACACGGGACTCTTGAGGACACAAAGATCAGGGGCACATATATGACATGCTTCATCTTTACCGTTAATGCATCTACCAATGAAAAGCAAAATAATGTATAGCAGGAAAATGAATGCTCCCTATGGTAGCTTGTGCAATGTCCCTGGATTCTCCCACACTAATACTAGCAAGCAAATCTCTAAATTCAGATTTGTGGGGATCATTAATATTACCCCACTGCGGAAGTTTGCAAGCAGTTGTAAAATCCTCTAAGTCCATGGTATAAGATGTATCATAAATATCAAGCAGGACACTCTGAGAATTGCATGAAGATTTATATTTAAACCTTCTCACAAATGAATCAGTCAATTGATAGTACTGAGGACACTTATCTTGTAAGAAGTCCTCCAGATCGGCATTACACACATACGCGTCAAATTCCTCCTTAAAGCCTGCTTCGACCATAAAATCGTCTGATGGCCACTCACAAGCTCGTACTTCTGCGTCCCTTGGTAGTTCAACGTCTTGCTCACGTATAGCAATCCTGGGTCCTTTCTTTACTGAGGAACCACCTTGGTACATTCTCCTAGACATAATTCTTTTTCTGAAAATTTTCTGAAATTTTAGTAACTTCAAAATAAAAGTGAATAAAACTAAACAAGATTGGTGGCAACTACTCCTACAAGTGCCTAGAGCCTATATCATGCATTAGAATTGCTTGGGACCTCATAAATTTAACATGCAAGCTCAAGAACATGGTCACCTATGCAGCAAAAATTTGCAATGAATAAAGCACTAGAACAAAAACTAATTGCACCAATGGAGGAGTATCATACCAAGCAACAATCTCCCAAAGCAATTTTGTAAATGGAACTTTGAGCAAGGAGATCGAAAATCGCAGCAAAATGAGCTAGAACTCGTGCTTGAGCTAGATGGGGATTTTTTGGGAGGAAGATGGAGTGTGTGGGTGCTAGCATAAGTGGAGGGAGGTCACCAGGGGCCCACGAGACAGGGGGCGTGCCCAGGGGGTGTGGGCGCGCCCTCCACTCTCGTGGTCTGGTGCTTGCCCCTCCTGCCGTGTTTTCAGTGCCTAAAATCCTCAAATATTCCATAAAAAATCATACTAAATTTGATGGGCATTTGGAGCACTTTTATTTTCGGGATATTTTTTATTGCACAGATTAATCAAAAAACAGACAGATAGTACTATTTTTGCTTTATTTATTCTAAATAACGGAAAGTAAAAAGAAGGTATAGAAGGTTGTGCCTTCTAGTTTCATCCATCTCATGATCATCAAAATGAATCCACTAACAAGGTTGATCAAGTCTTGTTAACAAACTCATTCCAAATAACATGGAACCGTAGAAATTTCGAATAACACTAAGTTACCTCAACGGGGATATGAACATCCCCAATAATAAGAATATCATACTTTTTCTTGACAGTAGGAAGAGGAAATTGAAAACCTCCAATAATGATAGTTGGAACTTTTCCAATAGAATTGATGCTATGAACTTGAGATTGTTTCCTCGAAAAGTGTACCATATGCTCATTACCATTAACATGAAAAGTGATATTGCCTTTGTTGCAATCAATAACAGCCCCTGCAGTATTCAAAAAGGATCTACCAAGGATAATCGACATACTATCGTCCTCGGGAATATCAAGAATAACAAAGTCTGTTAAGATAGTGACATTTGCAACCACAACAGGCACATCCTCACAAATACCGACAGGTATAGCAGTTGATTTATCAGCCATTTGCAAAGATATTTCAGTAGGTGTCAACTTATTCAATTCAAGTCTATGATATAAAGAGAGAGGCATAACACTAACACCGGCTCCAAGATCACATAAAGCAGTTCTAACATAATTTCTTTTAATGGAGCATGGTATGGTTGGTACCCCGGGGTCTCCAAGTTTCTTTGGTATTCCACCTTTAAAAGTGTAATTAGCAAGCATGGTGGAAATTTCAGCCTCCGGTATCTTTCTTTTGTTTGTAATGATATCCTTCATATACTTAGCATAAGGATTTACTTTGAGCATATAAGTTAAGTGCATACGTAAGAAGATAGGTCTAATCATTTCAGCAAAGCGCTCAAAATCCTCATCATCCTTTGTCTTGGAGGGTTTAGGAGGAAAGCGCATGGGTTTCTGAACCCATGGTTCTCTTTCTCTACTGTGCTTCCTAGCAATAAAATCTCTCTTATCATAACGTTGATTCCTTGATTGTGGGTTATCAAGATCAACAACAGGTTCAGTCTCTACATCATTATTTTTGCTAGGTTGAGCATCAACATGAACATTACCATTAACATTATCACTAGGTTCATGTTCATCACCTGATTGTGTTTCAGCATCAGAGAGAGAAATATCATTGGGATTCCCAGGTGTGTCTACAGTAGGTTCAGTAAAAGCATGCAAAGTCCTATCTTTTTCTTTTTCTTCTTTTTGGAAGAACTAGGTGCCTCTAAATTATTTCTCTAAGAATCTTGCTCGATTCTCTTAGGGTGGCCTTCAGGATACAAAGGTTCCTGAGTCATTCTACCAGTTCTAGTAGCCACTCTAACAGCAAAGTCAGGTTTATTATTTAATTCATCAAGCAAATCATTTAGAGCTTTAAGTACTTGTTCAGCTTGAGTAGTAACCATAGAAGCATATTTGCTAATGAGTTTAATTTCACCTTTAACTCTAGCCATATAATCACTCAAGCGTCCTATCTCGAGAGCATTATTCTTTAATTCTCTACCAACA
Source organism: Aegilops speltoides (assembly GCA_021437245.1). Classification (NCBI taxonomy): domain Eukaryota; kingdom Viridiplantae; phylum Streptophyta; class Magnoliopsida; order Poales; family Poaceae; genus Aegilops; species Aegilops speltoides. Next base: position 58,938,170 of record CM038144.1, on the reverse strand, counting down.
TAAGCATTAAAACTTTCTTGCCTAGCCATAAAGTCATCAAATTCATCTAAGCATGGGCTATGAAATTTAGTAGACGGAATTTCAACTTTATCATATCTATAGAGAGAATTTACCTTTACTACCTGTGTCGGGTTATCAAGACAATGTGGTTCTTCAACAGGCGGTATATTAAGACCATGTATTTCTTCAATAGGTGGTAAATTCTTAACATCTCAGCTTTTATACCTTTTTCTTTCATTGATTTCTTTGCCTCTTGCATATCTTCAAGACTGAGAAATAGAACACCTCTCTTCTTTGGAGTGGATTTAGGAATAGGCTCAGGAGTTGGCTCAATTGGTTCAGGAATTGCCTCAGGAATTGGCTCAGGGAGAATCCAATTATTTTCATTAGTCAACATATTATTCAATAGTAATTCAGCTTCATCGACTGTTCTTTCCCTGAAAACATAACCAGCACAACTATCCAAGTAGTCCTTGGTAGCATCGGTTAGTCCATTATAAAAGATATCAAGTATTTCATTTTTCTTTAGAGGATGATCAGGCAAAGCATTAAGTAATCAGAGAAGCCTCCCCCAAGCTTGTGGGAGACTCTCTTCTTTGATTTGCACAAAATTATAAATTTCCCGCAAGGCAGCTTGTTTCTTATGAGCAGGGAAATATTTAGCAGAGAAGTAATAAATCATATCCTGGGGACTACGCACACAACAAGGATCAAGAGAATTAAACCAAGTCTTAGCATCACCCTTTAATGATAAAGGAAATATCTTAAGGATATAATAATAGTGAGAGTTCTCATCATTAGTAAACAGGGTGGCTATATCATTTAACTTGGTAAGATGTGCCACAACAGTTTCAGATTCAAGGCCATAAAAAGGACCAGATTCAACCAAAGTAATTATTTCAGGATCAACAGAGAATTCATAATCCTTATCAGTAACACAAATAGGTGAAGTAGCAAAATCAGGGTCAGGTTTCATTCGAGCATTAAGAGATTGCTGCTTCCATTTAGCTAATAACTTTTTAAGATCATATCTATCTTTGCAAGCAAAGATAGCTCTAGCAGCTTCCTCTTCCATAACATAACCCTCGGGAACAATAGGTAATTCATAATCAGGGGGAGAACTTTCATCATCACTATCGTCAATAATAGCATCTTCAATTATTTCATTCTCTCTAACCCTAGCAGGTTATTCATCAAGAAATACACCTAATGGCAAAGTGGTATCACGCACAGAAGTAGTTTCATCATAAGTATCATGCATAGCAGAAGTGGCATCATCAATAACATGCGACATATCAGAATACATAGCAGTAGTAGGTTTAGGTGTAGCAAGCTTACTAATAACAGAAGGAGAATCTAGTGCAGAGCTAGATGGCAGTTCCTTACCTCCCCTCGTAGTTGAGGGCAAAATCTTGGTTCTTTCGTCTTTCAAGTCCTTCATAGTGATCAACAGATATATATCCCAAGTGACTCAGAGAATAGAGCTATGCTGCCCGGCAACGGCGCCAGAAATTAGTCTTGATAACCCACATGTGTAGGGGATCGCAACAACTTTCGAGGGTAGAGTATTCAACCCAAATTTATTGATTCGACACAAGGGAAGCCAAAGAATATTCTTGAGTATTAGCAGTTGAGTTGTCAATTCAACCACACCTGGATAACTTAGTATCTGCAGCAAAGTATTTAGTAGCAAAGTAGTATGATAATAAAGGTAATAGTGGCAAAAGTAAAGATAATAGTTTTGTAGTAATTGTAACAGTAGCAACGGAAAAGTAAATAAGCGAAGCACAACATGTGAAAAGCTCGTAGGCATTGGATCAGTGATGGATAATTATGTCGGATGCGATTCCTCATGTTATAGCTATAACATAGGGTGACAGAAAACTAGCTCCAATTCATCAATGTAATGTAGGCATGTATTCCGTATATAGTCATACGTGCTTATGGAAAAGAACTTACATCACATCTTTGTCCTACCCTCCCGTGGCAGCGGGGTCCTAGTGGAAACTAAGGGATATTAAGGCCTCCTTTTAATAGAGAACCGGAACAAAGCATTAGCACATAGTGAAAACATGAACTCCTCAAATACGGTCATCACCGAGAAGTATCCCAATTTTGTCAATTCGGGGTTGTCGAATCATAACACATAATAGGTGACTATAGACTTGCAAGATAAGATCAAGAACACACATATATTCATGAAAACATAATAGGTTCAGATCTGAAATCATGGCACTCGGGCCCTAGTGACAAGAATTAAGCATAGAAAAGTCATAGCAACATCAATCTCAGAACATAGTGGATACTAGGGATCAAACCCTAACAAAACTAACATGATTACATGGTAAATCTCATCCAACCCATCACCATCCAGCAAGCCTACGATGGAATTACTCACGCACAGCGGTGAGCATCATGAAATTGGTGATGGAGGATGGTTGATGATGACGACAACGATGAATCCCCCTCTCCGGAGCCCCGAACGGACTCCAGATCGGCAATCCCAAGAGAGATTAGGGCTTGGTGGCGGCTCCGTATCGTAAAACATGATGAAACTTTCTCTCTGATTTTTTTTCTCCGCGAAACGAAATATAAGAAGTTGGAGTTGAGGTCGGTGGAGCCTCAGGGGGCCCACGAGACAGGGGGCGCACCCAGGGGGTGGGCGCGCCCCCCACCCTCGTGGACAGGGTGTGGTCCCCCTGGTCTTGATTCTTTCGCCAGTGTTTTTTATATTTTCCAAAACTTGCCTCTGTGGATTTTTAGGGCATTCCGAGAACTTTTGTTTTCTACACACAAAACAACATCATGGCAGTTCTGCTAAAAACAGCGTCAGTCCGGGTTAGTTTCATTCAAATCATGCAAGTTAGAGTCCAAAACAAGGGCAAAAGTATTTGGAAAAGTAGATACGTTGGAGACGTATCAATCTTTACCTCTCGACCATTTCGAGACTCCCCGTCATGTCCGTGATCTCATCTGGGACTCCGAACAACCTTCGGTCACCAAAACACATAACTCATATAATACATATCGTCATCGAACGTTAAGCGTGCGGACCCTACGGTCAATAACCAATAGAGGAACCTGGATGATCATATTGGTTCCCACATATTCTACGAAGATCTATATCGGTCGAACCGCTATGTCAATGTACGTTATTCCCTTTGTCATCGGTATGTTACTTGTCCGAGATTCAATCGTCGGTATCTTCATACCTAGTTCAATCTCGTTACCGGCAAGTCTCTTTACTCGTTCCGAAATGTATCATCCCACAACTAACTCATTATTCACATTGCTTGCAAAGCTTCATATGATGCGCATTATCGAGAGGGCCCAGAGATACCTCTCTGATACTCGGAGTGACAAATCCTAATCTCGATCTATGCCAACCCAACATACACCTTCGGAGATACCTGTAGAGCATCTTTATAATTGCCTTGTTACGCTGTGACGTTTGATAGCACACAACATATTCCTCCGGTGTCCGGGAGTTGCATAACCTGATAGTTGGAGGAATATGTATTTGACATGAAGAAAGCAGTAGTAATAAAACTAAACGATCATTATGGTAAGATAACGAATGGGTCTTGTCCATCACATCATTCTCCTAATGATGTGATCCCATTCATCAAATGACAACACATGTCCATGGCTAGGAAACTTAACCATCTTTGATCAACGAGCTAGTCAAGTAGAGGCATACTAGGGACACAGTGTTTTGCCTATGTATTCACACATGTATCAAGTTTCCGATTAATACAATTCTAGCATGAATAATAAACATTTGTCATGAATAAGGAAATATAAAATAACAACTTTATTATTGCCTCTAGGGCATATTTACTTCAGTGTGAGTAGTTACCATAGACCTAAGGGTCCATAGTTAGTAGCTAGTCGGCTTCTTCTCTCTCTTTGAACTTCAATGCAAAGTTCTCCATGATCTTCATGGAGTTCTATCTGATGTATTCTTCTTTTTGCGGTGTGTTTGTTGAGATCTGATGAATTGTGGATTTACGATGAGATTATTTGTCGGTGGGAAACGACACCTATGGGATCACTGGAATCCCTCCTACGGTTGCGGGGCGCGGGGATCGTGAGAAGAGCAGGACTAGTAGACACCACAAAGGGGATTTACCCAGGTTCGGGCCGCAAAGATGCGTAAAACCCTACGATCCTGCTTTGGTGGATGTATTTAGTGTTCTTGAGCTCTTGAACTAGCTCTGGATGCTGCTAGGTCCAAAAGAGCCGAATCCTTTTCCCGTGCACCATGGGCCTCCTTTTATAGGCGAAAGGGGCTGCCACAGTGGCACACAGGAGGTGGAAAGTGCTACAGCGTCGCGAGCTTATCACTGGTATTACAGGACAAAGTGCATTTAATGCAAGGCTTAGGTGTCCCTTCGCTTTATCGGGGATGGGGGCGAGGCCCGTCCCGTCCGTCGCCACTCCTCCTTGCTTCGACACGCGCCCTGGCCAGTGGCGCATGCGGTGCCATGTAGGCAGGCAGGCAGCTGAGGTGGCGCGGTGGTGGAGCCTCCACGAAGGGCTGCATGTTGCCACGCAGGTGCCTGCCCAGCTGGTTGGGTAGGCAGCTGCATCTTGGCAGCGGCGGAGACTTGGTGGGCGGGGCTGGCAAAGGGCCTCATTGTCGGCGCTTAGCGAGGCCTTGCCAGTGGCCCGGCAAGTGTCTTCTTTGGGCGCTAGAAGGCGTCCACAGCAAGGATCTTGCCGGGGGTCTTGTGAGTTTCTTCAGTGAGGATGGTTGCCTTCCTATCCTCATTTGATCTTGACTATTCTTTGTCTTCACAAAGATCTGCATGCCACCACGAAGGTGCCTCCCGAGCCCTATCCCAGCTCGTTTGTTTAGCGTTGGTGGCTCAAAGGTGGCTCGCTCGGCTGGTGGGGCCGAGCTGCCCCAGCAAGGGTCTTGCCGGGGAAACCTGCTTCGTCCATCTGATCTTTGTGGCCTTGGTCCTTGTCGTTGCTTTGTCTGTCTTGTGCCTTCGGCTTCTCTCCGGCTTCCCTTTCCTGCCCTGTTATGCGTGGCTGTGGCGGGTGGCTCTGACTGCCCGTGCACAAGTAAAGGGGTCAAAAGGAGAGCCCCTACTTTTTTACACCGACAGGAGCCCCCGGGCCTGCGCCATACATAAGCGCAGCACGTTGTTGGGCCAGGCCCAGAACGGTGCGCGGGCAGTTGGGGCAGATTTTTACTGCGGTAACTGCTCCGTCCGCTGCGCTTCTCCACGACCCGCGTTGAACGCGCGACGTGGGGGCAATGTGCGCGCGCGTGACATGGGAGGCATGCGTGGCAGAGCGTCCGCATGCATGCGTCGTATCGCAGTTAATGGGAAAGGAGGCGGCCCGCGCCTTCCCCAAAAAAGGAATAACCGCGGGCGCGCTGCTCACTTTACCCCTCCCTTGCGCCTTCCTCCAATCTCAGAACCGCTGCCCCCTTTTCTTCCTTTTTCTCGAGCCTCTCTGCCTCCGTCCATCGCTGTCATGCTTTTGCCATCCTCTGCTTTTTCGCTTCCCGCAGCCGCCATGGCACCCAAGTCCACCAAGAGCAAGGGAGCGGAGAAGGACGTCGGCGTGCCGGAGCAGCCGGAGAGCGAGCTGGTGGCGCGGCGGGCGCAGTCCGCCTACTTCCCCTCGACGGTTGGCGTGCCCGAGCTTCGGGAGATGTTCAAGGATCTGTGGGGAGTGAAGACGGGGGGAGAGAAGACGGGGCATCCAGCCACGCATGTCGTCCCTGCCAGCGCCGGGCCCTCCCCGCATCGGTACCCCTTCTTCATCGATTATTTCTCCTGCGGGCTCTGTCCCCCCTTCTCTGATTTCTTCAAGGACATCATGCACACCTACGGGTTCCGCCTCTTGGATTTCACCCCGAATGTCGTGGCATGCATGGCTCTCTTCGCACATCTCTGTGAGGGCTTCGTCGGGGTGCACCCCAGCACGGTGCTCTTTCGCCATTACTTCTCCCCTCAGATCCAAAAAGGTGGCGCCATTCCTGGCTGCGTCGCCTGGATCCCGAGGGCCAAGGGGGCGTACCCAGACGGCACCACGAAGGAGAGGTGGGAAGAATGGCGGGGCCGGTGGTGCTGGATTGAGGAGGAGGACCCACCGGCATTCTGCACGGTTCGCGAGAGACCACTGGTCCGTGGGGGCGATTGGGGCGACGTCGACACCGATGATGCGAAGCTTACGATCGCCACCACCAGGATTCTTCGGCTCACCCAGGCCGGGCTCACCCTCAAGATGATTGGGGCGGACTTCATCCGCCGCCGAATCACCCCTCTCCACGACAAGGGGAGGCCGGCCTGGCTCTTCGTGAACACCGCCGACATCATGAGGCTCTGCCCGGGCCTCGACAACAACCTGATAGTGCTTAGGCCGCCCATCTGTGCCAATGGACCTTCCAGCTCAAGGTTGACGACGAGGGCGAGGTCGAGCGGTCGGGCAAGCTTGCCAGGGCCGCCGCGAAGGCCGGCAAGGTCGACAAGGAGCCTGTCTTCAAGCTGCCGGCGGGAGTGGTCCCGCTGAGCAACAACTCTCACTGGAACGAGATCATTGCCATGATGCCGCTCTTCAACGCGCATGGCCTTGACCTGAACTGGGTTGAGCCGGACGGGCTCGTGGTATAGGAGTTCTTCGACACCCTGCACGAGATATATGTCACCGCCAACCACGGCTTATCCAGGACACCTCTTCGGTGGAGCTGTACTATATTCCCGCCAGGGTGGAGGAGGCGAGGCTTGCCTAGGAGGAGGCAAAGCTTGTCAGGAAGGCCGCAGCGCCAGCGGCGTGGTGGACAAGGCCGCGGCGGAGGCGGAGGAGGGGAGCTTGCCCGGTGGGCAGCAGCCGCTGGGGAGGCCAGCGGCGCCGACACCGGGGCTCCCCTCGCTGAAGACGTCGTCGACGGGTCGTCGGAAGAGGAGGGCGAGGAGGAGCGGACCGCGACTGTCGATCCCCCGATCACGGGAAAAAGGCGAGTCCTGCGGCGAGCCACCTTCGGCAAGCTGGTCCGCCTCGACCGGGCCGTGCAGCTGCGGAAAGCCCAGGAAGCGCCCATGCGCCGGACAAGGGCGGTGGCGATGAAGAAAACGGCGAAAGTCGTGGCATCGAAGAAGAAGACATGTGCTTCTTCGTCATCCAAGTGCGCCCAGACGCCATGGCCTTCCCCCTCGCTGGCAAACATCGGCGCGGGGATAGGGTTTGACTTCGGGCCTCTTATCCCGAAGAGAGACCCTGGGCCTCTCAGCCCGGAGAGAAAAAGGAAAGCAACAGAGGAGGAGGAGGAAGAGAACAAAGAGTAAGCTTTTGCTTTCCCCCCTCATTCCTTACACTTCCCCTGATGGCATTGCTCATATGTCTTCATCTTGCAGGGATGTGGAGACGCTGGCCCAGAGGATAAAGAGGGCCAGGATTTCGGCGAGTGGCCAGCCCCTGGCAGGCACCTCCAGTACGCCATTGGTGGTGTCAAGCAGCCCGGACAGCAGCCCCCAGCCCAGCCCCCAGCGTGAGTCCACCACCCACCCTCTATCAACGTGTGTCATGTGTGATGCTTCAGTGTTAACCGTGCCGTGGATGCAGGAGAGGAGCAGCACCAAAGGGATCCATAGAGGGCTTCTCTGATCGTGCTGCCTCCATCAACTACACCACCCCAAGGGGCGTCCCCGGCAAGGGCACCAAGCACCGAGGCCATGCACATGGAGGAGGGGGAGGATAACGCAGGTGCCGGTGGCTTTGCCTCGACGCCAGACCTTGGCGGAGAAGGGGCTTCCGCCTCTTGGCCCGGCACGGGTAAGCCACTTGCTTTCCACTTCTATTTGCATTTTTCCTTTCCTCTTTTCCTTACTAGCTTTTGATCTTGGCTCCACCCTGTCTCTTTCTTGGCGTCTAGACCCCTCCTCAGAGGACGTCGACACCACCATCAAGGACGTTGTCATGGATGCCGCGGCGGAGGCGGAGAAGATTGCTGCCGAGGAGAGTGCCAGGGGTGCCGCTGAGGATGCCGCCAAGGGGCCCACCGAAGGGCCCGGCAAGGGGCCTGCCGGGGAAGCCGGCAAGGCCACTGCCGAGGAGGTGGCATTTCACGACCTGCCCTTCTCCTCCGCTGCCTCTGGCTCCGGCAGGTACCTGAGGGTAAGCAACGACCTCTTCGTTCATCTCCTTGGCGCGTCGAGCACTAGGGCTCCCTTTGAGGGAGAGGTGTTCGACGAGGAGGCGCTTGCCGCCGCCGGGCTCGAGGTCGTCGATGAGCCGGGCGTCGGTGGCGCCGGCTCCCAGGAGGAGCGGCTGCTCCAGGCCATGGGTGCCAGCTTCCGGAAGCTTCAGGCGCTCCACCGCGCCCGTCTGGACAAGGCCAAGTCCAGGACGGTGATGGTGGAGAAGGTGGAGGAGGACTTTGGGGGGCGCATCACCGAGGCGCAGGACTGATTCTGCCAGGCCCAGGACGAGTTGAAGGTCGCCCAGGGTGAGCTGGCCAACCATGAGGTGGAGCTTGCCCTGAAGCTGGCCGATGTCGAGAAGGCCCAGGAGACAACGAAGAGGTTGGCCAATGAAGCCGAAGCCGCTCGGACCCAGCACGAGGCCGCACTGAAGACCCAGGAAGAGGACCTTGCCGAGCGCGAGGAGAAGCTTGCCGCCATGCTCCGTGGCAAGGACGAAGAGGTGGACAAGCTTGTCCTGTAGCGGACCCAAGAGCTAGAGCGGAGGCATCAGGAAGCACTCAACGCCTAGGCTCAGGCCTACGCCAGCAGGGTGGAGGAGCTGGAGGGGCAAGCTCTGAAGCTGGCCCAGGAGAGGGACACGCTCAATGGTGCCCTGATGGAGGCGCAGGGCGAGGTCGTCAGCAAGTCTGGAGAGCTCTCCGAAGCCAATGATACGTCTCCAACGTATCTATAATTTATGAAGCATTCATGCTATATTACTATGTGTTTTGAATGATTATGGGCTTTATTATACACTTTTATATTATTTTTTGGACTAACCTATTAACCGGAGGCCCAGCCCAGATTTGTTGTTTTATGCCTATTTCACTGTTTGCAGGAAAAGGAATATCATAGGGAGTCAAAACGGAACGAAATCAACTGGAGAAGTTATTTTTGGAAGGAAACCCACCTGATGGACTTGGTCCCCACGTCAAAAGATACAGGAGGTTCTCACAAGGGTGGGGGGCGCGCCCTCCCCCTTGGGCGCGCCCCCTGCCTCGTGGCCCCCCCGTAGCTCCACCGATGTAACCCCTGCACCCATATATACCTACGTACCCTAAAACTTCCAGAACAGAAGATAGATCGGGAGTTCCGCCGCAAGCCTCTGTAGCCACCAAAAACCAATCGGGACCTGTTCGGCTCCACCGAGGGGATCCCATCACCGGAGGCCATCTTCATCATCCCGGCGCTATCCATGACAAGGAGGGAGTAGTTCACCCTCGGAGCTGAGGGTATGTACCAGTAGCTATGTGTTTGTTCTCTCTCTCTCTCGTGTTCTCTCTCGTGTTCCATCTATGTTACGATCTTGATGTATCCCGAGCTTTGCTATTGTAGTTGGATCTTATGATGTTTCTCCCCCTCTACTCTCTTGTGATGAATTGAGTTTACCCTTTTGAAGTTGTCTTATTGGATTGAGTCTTTTATGAACAATTGATGTATGTCTTGCGTGGGATAACCGTGGTGACAATGGGTTATTCTATTGATCCACTTGATGTATGTTTTGGTGATCAACTTGTGGGTTTCGTGACACTTGGGAACCTATGCATCGGGGTTGGCACACGTTCTTGACTCTCCGGTAGAAACTTTGGGGCACTCTTTGAAGTACTTTTATGTTGGTTGGATGAATCTGAGATTGTGTGATGCATATCGTATAATCATGCCCACGGATACTTGAGGTGACAATGGAGTATCTAGGTGACATTAGGGTTTTGGTTGATTTGTATCTTAAGGTGTTATTCTAGTATGAACTCTTTTATAGATCGATCCGAAAGAATAGCTTTGTGGTGGTTTCGTACCCGACCATAATCTCTATGTTTGTTCTCCGCTATTAGTGGCTTTGGAGTGACTCTTTGTTGCATGTTGAGGGCTTGTCATATGTTCTATCTATGTTACTATTGTTGAGAGAACTTACATTAGTGAAAGTATGAACCCTAGGCCTTGTTTCCTGTCATTGCAATACCATTTACGCTCACTTTTACCGCTCGCTACCTTGCTGTTTTTATTATTTCAGATTACAAAAACCTATATCTACTATCTATTTTGCACTTGTATCACCATATCTTCGCCGAACTAGTGTACCTATACAATTTACCATTGTATTGGGTGTGTTGGGGACACAAGAGACTTTTTGTTATTTGGTTGCAGGGTTGTTTGAGAGAGACCATCTTCATCCTACGCCTCCTACGGATTGATAAACCTTAGGTCATCCACTTGAGGGAAATTTGCCACTGTCCTACAAACTTGTGCACTTGCAGGCCCAACAACGTCTACCAGAAGAAGGTTGTGTAGTAGACATCAAGCTCTTTTCTGGCGCCGTTGCCGGGGAGGATAGGTAAGTGAAGGTATATCTTTAGATCTTGCAATAGAATCTTTTTGTTTCTTGTTTCAGCACTGGTCTAGTTTATAAAAGAAAACTACAAAAAAATGGAGTTGAGTTTGTCTCATACGCTTCACCTTTTTAATATATTTCGTGAGTATGATGGAAAGGAAAATTGTGCTCAAGTGCTAGAAGAAGAAATCTATAGAATGTTTTTATATGATGAGCATGATTGCGATGTTGTTAGTACGAATCCTTTGAATACCCATGATGCTAATGATGATTGCACTAGTTATGATGAAAATGTCTCCTATAAACATGTCAATTTTTGTGGAGTGCATTGGGTTTGTAAGTACACACCAAATAGGGAAGATAGATATTGAAAGAGGCATAAGTACTTAGAAACCAAATTGTTGCAAGAAGATCTAGATGAATGTGCTGAAAATTTATCTTTTCTTAGCCCCACTTGTGAACTTTGCAATGAACGTGATCATTTTAGTACCCAATGCAAATTGTTTCATGATCATATCGTGTCCAAAAATTGTGATGACTTGATTTCCTTTGCACATCATAATGAACTTAGTTTGCTCTTGGATTATGAAGAAATTAAACGTATAACTAAGGATATTCCAAAATTTGCCCTTGATAAAGTTCTTCATTTTGATCTAGAGAAAATTTATATGTATTGTGCGGTGAATTGTATTGAAAATTCTTATATTGCCAATTACATAAAGAAAAGAAAACAAATAGAGGATGAAGAGAATACTAATGAAAGAGAAGAGACTTCCCAATATCCTCCTATTATTTCTTATGATGAATCAGGTAACGAGGAGGAGCCTTCTATTCAACCAATCTCATTAATAAGGAGCTCTAAAAGGAAGATTGAACCCACACATGATGTGGTGAAGAAGAAGAAAAGAAAAAGGAAGAGAGGTAAAAAGGTATCCCTCCCAAATGATGTTGCTCCTACTACTCATTGTGATGATGATAATTGCTATACCATTGGCGCTATCGATATTTTTAATGATGAGAGTGATTATGCTTATGATATGAAAGAGCCCAAGCTTGGGGAAGCTATGTTTGATGAGGATGAAATATTTGAGAATTTATTTGCTGAAATTAATCTTTGTCCCAATGAGGGAGTCCTAGACTAGGGGGTGTTCGGATAGCCGGACTATCAATATCCGCCGGACTCCCAGACTACGAAGATAGAAGATTGAAGACTCTGGCTCGTGTCCGGAAGGTACTTTACTTGGCGTGGAAGGCAAGCTTGGCAATCTGGATATGTAGATCTCCTACCATTGTAACCGACTGTGTAACCCTAGCCTCTCCGGTGTCTATATAAACCGGAGGGCTTTAGTCCGTAGGACACAACATTACATCTCAACAATCATACCATAGGCTAGCTTCTAGGGTTTAGCCTCATTGATCTCGTGGTAGATCTACTCTTGTACTACCCATATCATCAATATTAATCAAGCGGGGCGTGGGTATTACCTCCATCGAGAGGGCCCAACACAGGTAAAACATTGTGTCCCTCGTCTCCTGTTACCATCCGCCTAGACGCACGATTCGGGACCCCCTACCCGAGATCCGCGGTTTTGACACCGACATTGGTGCTTTCATTGAGAGTTCCTCGTGTCGTCACCAACAGCTCGATGGCATCTTCAACCTTCAACGCTGTCCGGGTGGGACTTTTCTCCCGGACAGATCTTCATATTCGGCGGCTTTGCATGCGGGCCAACTCTCTTGGCCATCCGAGCAGATCGAAGCTACGCCCTGGCCGTCGGTCGATTCGAAGCCTAAACTTCACGGCCGATGACCGTGGAGACTTGATCTTCGACGGACTCGAGCCACAGCCAAGCGCGCCGCACTGCGACGATGGGCATGATCTAGCTCTGCCGCCGGACAGTGCTTTGGTGGCCGCACTTGAATCCGCCCCGGCTACTTACCCGGAGCTGATTGCCCATGACGAGGGTCGGTGGATAGACGCCGCCCCAGGGGCTTCAACATCCACGGCGATGGAGCCGAATACCGATTTTGTCCCTTGCGAAACTCATGATCCCGAGCGGACTCCTCGCCGGACTCCGAGCCTCCGCGCCCCGCCAATTAAGCGGATTAGGCGCCGTTATGGAATTCACCGCCCGCGGACATCTTTCAACACTCGCCTTTTGGCAATATCCTGAATTCCTGAAGCATCTCTCGCTATCGGAGAATCCTGGCGGACTATGGCGGGGCGGTTGGAGTTCGGACGACGAAGAAATTGAGCCCACCCACCACCCACTTTGTAGCCACCGCCGAGGATCTAACCGACATGCTAGACTACGACTCGAGGACATCGGCGCTATGGGCGATGATGCCGGAGACGATCAGACCAGCGCCCACGGACCTTTGGAAGGCCACCTCGTCATCACGACGTCTACATGGTGGATACCCCAAAGGAAGGGATGGCGAAAAAGCAGCGGAGGAAGATTCTTTAAAGAAGCAGCCTAAACGCCGGCGTCGGGCGCCGCTCTAAATCCGCCATAACAAGAATGGGGAATCCGGCACGGAGACAATAACACTCGGAGAGTGCGAAGGCGATCCCCTCCGCAAGACTCGGTGCAGAGGAGGGCAGAAGCAAGCCCTCACGGCAGGGCGGCGGATGAAGGGGTTGAGGATGATAACTATATGCCTCCCTCCGAAGGCGGCGAGCCTCAACGATGATGAATTCGTCATACCCGAGGATCCCGTCGAACAAGAGCGCTTGAGCGCAGCTCATAGCCACGGCAAATAACCTAAGGAAAAGCAGCAACAGCTTCAAGCTGATCAAGATCTGCTAGCCGATCGATGGACCAAGGTCCTCGCGGCCGAAGAGTATAAACTCGAACTCCCTCCAAAAGTTACCCAAGGCAAGCTGCTCCCCGATTAGAGGAGGAAGCATACATACCTTTATCACCAGCGCCGCGACATGGTGACCGACCGCCCGTGGTCGCGACGAGAGGCATTCAAGGCCCCAGCCAAGACCGTACCCGACATCGATCCAGAGTACGAAGCCAAAAGGAACGCTACCGGACTTGCGAGACATCTTGGAGGACAAAGCAAGGCAATCCAGATCCATCTATGGATCACGTGGGCGCCCTACGATCCACGACGAATACCGTCGCGCCGGACATAACGCTGGCCGAGCCGAACACAGCAAACAGCGCTCCCTCGAGCTGCGTCGCGATATTGCTCAATACAGGGGCGCCGCACACCCGTTATGCTTCACTGATGAAGTAATGGATCACCAGATCCCCGAAGGGTTCAAACCCGTGAACATCGAATCTTACGATGGTACAACAGACCCCGCGGTGTGGATCGAAGATTATCTTCTCCACATCCACATGGCTCGCGGCGACGATCTGCACGCCATCAAATATCTCCCGCTCAAGCTTAAAGGACCAGCTCGGCATTGGCTTAACAGCCTGCCCGCAGAGTCGATTGGGTGTTGGGAAGACCTGGAGGCCGCGTTCCTTGATAACTTCCAAGGTACATACGTGCGACCACCAGACGCCGATGACCTAAGCCACATTATTCAGCAGCCAGACAAATCGGCCAGACAGTTCTGGACGCGGTTCTTGACGAAGAAAAACCAAATCGTCGACTGTCCGGATGCGGAGGCCCTCGCAGCCTTCAAACATAACATCCGGGACGAATGGCTAGCCCGGCACCTGGGGCAGGAGAAGCCGAAATCCATGGCAGCCCTCACATCGTTAATGACCCGCTTTTGTGCGGGAGAGGATAGCTGGCTAGCCCGTAGCAACAATCTTCGCAAAAATTCTGGCAGTCCGGACATCAAGGACAATCACGGCAGGTCACGTCGAATTAAACACAAACGCCGTACTAACGGCGACGACAAAGAGGATACGGCAGTCAATGCCGGATTCCGAGGCTCCAAACACGGCCAACAGAAGAAGACATTTAAAAGAACAACTCCGGGCCCGTCCAATCTGGACAGAATACTCGACCGCTCATGCCAGATACATGGCACCCCCGAAAAGCCAGCTAATCACACCAATAGAGATTGTTGGGTGTTAAGGCAGGCTGACAAGTTAATTGCCGAACAAAATGACAAGGGGCTAAATAGCGACGACGAGGAAGAGACCCGGCCGCCGAACAACAAAGTACAGAAGGGTTTCCCCCCGCAAGTGCGGACGGTGAATATGATTTACGCGACCCATATACCCAAGAGGGAGAGGAAGCACGCACTACGGGACGTCTATGCGATGGAGCCAGTCGCCCCGAAGTTCAATCCATGGTCCTCCTGTCCGATCACTTTTGATCGGCGAGACCATCCGACCAGCATACGCCATGGCGGATTCGCGCGTGGTCCTAGACCCAATCGTCGATGGATTTCACCTCGCAAGAGTCCGATGGGCGGCGGCAGCTTGAACCTACTTTATCGAGACACGGTCGCAAAATGGGCATAGACCCATCCAGATCAAACCTACTAAGACAACCTTTAAAGGTGTCATCCAGTGTGAAGCCAACTATGCAGGCTCTGTCTGCTGAAGTGGTCTTCGGATCCCGGATAATTTCGGCGAAGAGTTAATCTTGATATAGTCCCGTTCCGAAGCGGCTATCATGCCTGCTCGGACGCACCACGTTGCAAAATTCAGCGCGTGCCGCATTATGCATACCTAAAGCTCAAGATGCCGGGCCCTCGTGGAGTCATTACGGTCAATGGGAATACGGGCGCTCCTCCGAGCGGAGGAACATCTGAAGCTCTCTGGCGGAAGTACAGAGCAGCCTTCTACGGCAACTCTCTAGTCCGGCAACTAAAAAGCCGGACACATTAAAGCGCGCCCGGAGCAACACTAACCAAGACCACCCGGCGCGATCGGAGCATGCGTAGCAATGCGGCCCCCACCCTCGCCCGCGTATGATCACAAGAATAACACTCCGCGTACATCATTACGCTTTGGAGATACCATGGGCGCAGGGGAGGGGCTTAACCTCAAGGATTGAAGAGTGCGGCTCGACCGCACCAGGGGCTCGTGCTAGCGCCCCCCTTGGTGTTATTTTTTATCTTTTCTTTTTATATATGCAGGACTCTACCAAATAGAAGCCCTGCCCAACGGCGAACTTGCCGAACTCACGATACAACAGTCAGGGATTAAAGAAGGCTGCGACGAACACTCAGGTGGTCTCCATTACGAGCATTAAATTCAATTACATACACCAAGTCTGCAGCTTATCCCTGGAGGGGGACATGTTAATTTAGTCCGAATCCCTTGCTTATCAAGACTATTTGTATCACCGCTTTATTAGCGGACCTTCGTCATAACGCAGCACTTCCCTTTTTGCAAGTTTATTACCTTTTCATGGCAATTGCGTTATCCTTTACAAATGTTCACTATATGACATATTGCACCCGTACACTTTGGTACGGCCGAATACACCAGGGGCTTTTGTTCCCCATATTACGGTGTGATTAAGTCCGAACACTTTCACAAGTGCGGCACCCCGAACTTATAGCATTATATGAATCAGCTCCGAATCATGTCTTGGGTCAATAGTTGGGTTTGCCCGGCTCCTATGTTTTGGTGCCTTACGTTCCGTTCCGTCGGCTAAGGTAGCACTAGGAGAACCACTGCGATTGCGCCCGGTTTAGCCGGTTAACGCCTCGATGAAAGCTAAAACGACGGCATGATAAGGCGAGAGACTGGTCGCTGTTCGAGAGGTCTTTTCGGTCCCTAAAGACTCATGCCGCTTGAGCGAAGTTCGGATGATGTCCGAAAGCGTGGATAGCGCCCAGTTCGGTCTTCGAATACCGGGGCTTCATAAAAATTTAAAATTATAGAATTCTATGGCTAAGTGAGAGTGTTCAAGCATTATAAGTCCGGACGCCTTGTTACGTCGTGTTGAGCGCCTCCTAGATGGACCCAAAGATGGGAACAAGAGCGCTCAAATTTATCACCGAACAACCCAGCACTTTTCGGGCTTGGGGCTGAAGCCAACGACTTGCCATCTCTCGATTTAACAAGCGGCCGCATGAAGGTAATATTTTAAATTAAACAAAGCGTTGCTCATAGCGCATATAAGCGAAGTTTTCGCGCACGTGATAAACACACAAATGAGTTCACTCAAGGATTAAATTAAGGGAACACTCATCCGCGATATCGCGGGCTCCCTTCAGGACAACTTTATAATATCGCTCCGGCGTACGGTGCTCCTTGCCCGGCGGCGGCGGATCCGTGAGAAGTTTCTCCGCATCCAGCTTGCCCCATTGCACCTTTATGCGGGCAAGGGCTCGACGAGCGCCTTCAATGCAGGCGGATCGCTTGATCACATCGAGCCTTGGGCATGCATCAACTAGCCGCCGCACTAGGCCAAAGTAGCTGCCAGGCATGGCCTGCCCAGGCCACAGCCGGACTGTGAGGCCCTTCATGGCCTCCTCAGCTACCTTCTGGAGTTCGACCAGCTGCTTCAGCTGGTCGCTTGGGGGCAACGGATGGCCGGCCTCAGCGTACTGAGACCAGAAGACCTTCTCCGTTGAGCTCCCCTCCTCGCCACGATAGAACGCAGCGGCATCAGATGCACTATGCGGCAGATCTGCAAATGCCCCTGGAGAGCTCCGAATTCGGGTAAGTATCCGGAAATTTACATTAACATGCTTGCTCTGCATGAAAAACGCCTTACCCGCTGCTATCTTCTTCATGTCCCCTATTTCCATATGGGCCCTCTGAGCCTCGGCCTTGGCGGACTCGGCCCTATCGAGAGCCGAGGCAAGCTCGGACTCTCGAGTCTTGGAGTCACGCTCCAAACTCTCATTCTTTTTCATGAGAGCCTGGAGCTCTTGCCGAACTTCCGCCACCAGCGCCGCTTGCTTTTCTCGCTCAGTCCGTTCCGTGGCCGCATTGCGTTCGGCCACGGACACGGCATCCTTCAGGGCTGCCACCTCGTTAGTGGCCCCTGCATCGCACATATTATCCTTGTTAATCTTGTTTGCAACCAAAACCCTTTTCCGTAAGGTGCATATTTAAAGTGGTGTTATTCACCTTCTTTCTCCTTGAGCTGCCTCTTGGCATGGCCGAGCTCTTGCTCCGACCGCTCAAGGTCCTTCTTCAGCGCCTCGACCTCCGCCGTTAATGCGGCAGAGGTCAACAGCGCAGCCTGCAAACCCATATTGACATATTTTAGAAACCCTGCGTACATATTGTTAAAGATCCTTAGTCCGGCTTTTCTTTCCGAACACCGACTAAGCATCGAAACTCTTGTCTATGCGGTATTATATTACTTAATTTTAACCTTCTTACCTCAAAGCTCGTTAGAAGGTTGTTGCGAGCTTCGGTCAGCCCGCCCTTGGCGGCTGGACCTTCTCAATCACCGCACTCATGAGAGTGCGGTGTTCTTCGATGGAGGCCTTTGGCGCCTCCGGCAGAAGTTGTCCGGTGCCTCCGTTGGGCGGAGGCCGCCCGGCGTCACGGTCTGCCCTCCTTCGAGGGGCTGCTTGCCGGACTCGGAACCGCTCAGTTTCGGGCGAGTCCGCACAAAGTCCGGGCTACGACGGCGCCTCGGAGCCTCCTCTGGCGCGTCCCCTCAGGATTCCGCCTCGTCGTCCTCGGCGCGTGGGGTAGAGGCGGGATGGAATTTACATCCGACGGCGCCAACGACCCGCTCATCGAGTCGGGAAAGTCGTCACCGGCCGGACTAAAGAAACAATGCGGCATTAGAAGGGCGCTGCGTGACATACTATAATGCGGCATATGAATGATCCGGATACTTACGATCTTGCCGGACGCCGGGCCCTTGAGGCCACTCTTCCTCGCCAACACCGATGTTGGCGAAACTATCGGCGGGATAGTTCTCCCCTCTTGGACCCTTCACCGCCCGATTGGGAGGCCTTCCTCTTCTTCTCTCCTCCTCCGGAGAGAGTACTCCTCCTCCTCCTCCTCGTCTTGGGAGGAGTCCTCGTCGTCGTCGGGCGCTTGATTGCGGAACTCTTTGAATCCTCGCGCCACCTTCTTGGCCTTCTTCTCGGCACCACGTCACGGTGCGGAACCAGCAACCTTGCTAAATGGGCATTCACTGGTTCTTCTGGCATGGGAGCCGGGCTGATAAGCAGCTCGGCCTTCTCCATCCATTCCTGTCAAAGGAAGAGGCAGATTAAAAACCTCGCTAGAGTCAATCTAATTACTACAAGTGTCCCGTAATGGGGTCGAATCACTTACCCCGTCAGACGGAGACTGCAAGCTGAATCCGCGGTCTTCGGTCGCGGATGCGGGCGCATCAGCGCTCTTGAACAGCACCCTCCAGGCACCTTTGTACGTTGTATCGAAGAGCCCGCTCAACGTCTGGTGCTGTTCTGGATTAAACTCCCACAGATTAAATGCCCTTTCTTGGCATGGGAGAATCCACGGAGGAGCATGACCTGGACCACGTCGACGAGCCGGAGCCCATTGCTCACCAGCTTCTTGATGCAGGTTTGAAGTCCGGTCACCTCCACCGGGTCGCCCCACTGCAAGCCCTTCTCTTTCCAGGAGGTGAGCTACGTGGGATTCCAGATCTAAATTCGGGGGCCGCCGCCCATGTAGGCTCGCGCGGCTCGGTGATATAGAACCACCCCGATTGCCACCCCTTGACGGAGTCCACGAAGGTCCCTTCTAGCCAAGGGACGTTGGGCAACTTGCCCAACATAGCGCCTCCGCATTCCGCTTGCGTCCCCTTCACAACCTTCGGCTTAACGTTGAAGGTCTTGAGCCACAGGCCGAAGTGGGGCCGGATGCAGAGAAAGGCCTCGCACACGATGATGAACGCCGAGATGTTGAGGATGAAATTCGGCGCCAGATCGTGGAAATCCAGGCCGTAGTAGAACATGATCCCCCGGACGAATGGATGGAGCGGGAAGCCCAGTCCGCGGAGGAAGTGGGGAAGGAAAACAACCCTCTCGTGAGGTCCTGGGGTTGGAACGAGCTGCCCTGCGTCGGGCAGCCGATGCGCGATGTTTCCGGAAAGGTATCCGGCGTCGCGCAGCTTGGTGATGTCCTCCTCCTTGGCGGTGGAGGCCATCCACTTGCCTCCCCCTCCGGACATGTTCGGAGAAGGGTCGAGGCGGAATGCGCGAGCTTGAGCATTGGAGCTTGGGTTCGCGGGGATGGATGAGCAAAGGAGGAAGAAGGCGTAGGTGAGAAGGTAAAACCTTATCCCTTATATATAGGCGGACAAAACTATGCGTCCCTCACCAGCCTGGTAAAACTCGCTCATCTCCCAAGCGCCACCATCAATGGCGCGGTTGGGTTACCCACGCACGTATTGATGAGAATCCCGGAAAAAGGGGAACACGATCTCTGCTTTGACAGAACATGCCAAGGAAACTGCTTCGCTAAACGTGCCGAAGTGGTACAGTAATTCAAACAAAGGCTTGGTGCCGGTGTGATGTCATGCCGCATAATACGTCAACAGATTGGATCGATGTATATGTTTTATTCTCTCTACGTTTGGAATGTGGAAATTATTTTGCAGAGCCGGATACTATCCTGGTGTTCATTATCTTCTCCGGATTATTCAAGGGAGGAACCCGCCTTGCAATGCCGAACATTATGCACGCCGGACTTATCGTCATTGAAGACTGGTTCAGGGCTCTTGAGGAGTCTGGACTAGGGGTGTCCGGATAGCGGACTATCAATATCCGCCGGACTCCCGGACTACGAAGATAGAAGATTGAAGACTCGGCTCGTGTCCGGAAGGTACTTTACTTGGCGTGGAAGGCAAGCTTGGCAATACGGATATGTAGATCTCCTACCATTGTAACCGACTCTGTAACCCTAGCCTCTCCGGTGTCTATATAAACCGGAGGGCTTTAGTCCGTAGGGACACAACATTACATCTCAACAATCATACCATAGGCTAGCTTCTAGGGTTTAGCCTCATTGATCTCGTGGTAGATCTACTCTTGTACTACCCATATCATCAATATTAATCAAGCAGGACGTAGGGTATTACCTCCATCGAGAGGGCCCGAACCTGGGTAAAAACATTGTGTCCCTCGTCTCCTGTTACCATCCGCCTAGACGCGCAGTTCGGGACCCCCTACCCGAGATCCGCCGGTTTTGACACCGACACCCAAGCTTGGGGATGCTATGTTTAATAAAGATGATATTTTTAGCATCCCAAGTTTTGATATGCAAAGTTGTTATGCTGAAAGCATGCCCCCTATCTATGATGATTATTGTGATGATACGTATGCTATAAAGAAGAAGTTTGGTTATGTGGAGAGTAGAAAATTTTATATGCTCATAGATCATGAAAAGAATGCTTTAGGTGCTGGTTATATTGTTGAATTCATTCATGATGCTACTGAAAATTATTATGAGGGAGGAACATATGCTTGTAGGAATTGCAATAATGTCAAGTTTCCTCTCTATGTGCTTTAATTCTTGAAGCTATGCTTGTTGTGCCATCCTATGCTAGTTGATTATTGTTCCCGTAAGTTGTTTGCTCACAAAATCCCTATGCATAGGAAGTGGGTTAGACTTAAATGTTCTAGTCATATGCTTCATGATGCTCCCGTTATGTTTCAATTCTTATCTTTTATGTGAGCATCATTGTCATCATCATGCCTAGCTAAAAGGCATTAAAGAAAAGCGCTTGTTTGGAGACAACCCAATATGTATCCTTACTGTTTTTGTGTGTCCACATGATTATTATACTGTATTAATCATGTTTTATAGCTTTTGTTTCAATAAAGTGCCAAGTAGAACCTTTGGGAAGACTTGGGTGAAGTTTATATGATCTTGCTGTGAAAAACAGAAACTTTAGCGCTCACGAGATTAGCTGCCATTTTTTATTGGAGAGTGATTTTAGGTTGATTCTTTTTGCAGATGATTAACAGAAAAATTACTCAGGTCCAGAAATTTATTTCATAATTTTTGGGGTTCCAGAAGTATACGTTTTATACATATTACTACAGACTGTTCTGTTTTTGACAGATTCTGTTTTCTATGTGTTGTTTGCTTATTTTGATGAATCCATGAGTAGTATAGGAGGGTATGAACCATAGATAAGTTGGAGTACAGTAGATGTTACACCAATATGAATTTAGAATGAGTTCATTACAGTACCTAAGTGGTGGTTTTATTTTCTTATACTAACGGAGCTTACGAGTTTTGTTTTGAGTTTTGTGTGGTTGAAGTTTTCAAGTTTTGGGTAACGATTCGATGGACAATGGAATAAGGAGTGGAAAGAGCCTAAGCTTGGGGATGCCCAAGGCACCCCAAGGTAATATTCAAGGACAACCAAGCAACTAAGCTTGGGGATGCCCGAAGGCATCCCTCTTTAAATCTTCGTTCATCGGTAACTTTACTTGGAGCTATATTTTTATTCGCCACATGATATGTGTTTTGCTTGGAGCGTCAATTTCTTTTGTCAGTTTTTGCTTGCTGTTAGTTAGAATTGTGTTTTGCCTCTTTAGTTTCAATAAAGAAGTCAAGGATAGCCTTTGCCATGCTTATTTTGCTAGTATACATGTTGCTGCTTGAAAAACAGAAAGTTTACCGCGGTTGCAAAAATTCCGTAGAAAAGTCAGAGCATGGTCTAACGTTGAATCTTTTTGCATATTGAGCTCTGATAAATTTATTACAGTGGTAATTTTAGTTCATAATTTTTGGAGTCAGCGAAGTATTGATACTCTTACATTCTTTACAGACTGTACTGTTTTGGCAGATTGCTGTTATGGTTGCATTGTTTGCGTATGTTTGCTTGTTTAATGATTCTATTTGGTGATAGGAGTATTAAATATGCATAGGAATTTAGCATGCAATGTTGAATAATAATTTTAGTGATTTGTTACAGTAGAAAATGATAAGGTTTTGCATTGGTTTATACTAACCTATCTCACGAGTTCTTGTTGAGTTTGTTGTGAATGAAGCTTTTGATAAAAAGAGAAACCATGATATGAGAGGAATTAAGGACACAAAAGCTCAAGCTTGGGGATGCCCAAGGCACCCCAAGATAATATTTCAAGAAGTCTCAAGCATCTAAGCTTGGGGATGCCCCGATAGGCATCCCACCTCTTTTCTTCAACAACTATCGGTTAGTATCGGTTGAGCCTAAGTTTTTGCTTCTTCACATGAGTTGTGCTATCCTTGCAATGTAGTTTTTTTAGCTTTGCTTGCTGTTTGAATAAAGTATCAAGATCTGAAATTATTAAATGAGAGAGAGTCTTCGCATAGTTGCATATTTATTTAGCTACTCATTGATCTTCACTTATATCTTTTTGGAGTAGATTTTCATTTACTCGTGTGCTTCACTTATTTCCTATGAGTAAATGGTTGAATAAGTTGAATGTCACAAATCTGAAATTATATATGTTTTATTTGCTTATCCCATGGGGAGTAATGACTTCACATCTAAGAAGTAGAGGTTGTAAATTTATCGACAGTTAGCAAGCATTGTATTAGTCATTTGAACAATTCATGAAAGAATATTGAAGGAAGAGAGATTTCACATATAAATATATTATCATAGACATCTTTCATAATTGGGAGCACTCATTAAGTATGACATGCTAAAGAGTTGATGTTGGACAAGGAAGACAATGTAATGGGTTATGTTTTCTCGCATCCCAGTTAAAGTATATTGTCATGGATTATTCAAACATGTTGAGCTTGCCTTTCCCCCTCATGCTAGCCAAAATTCCTAGCACCAAGTAGAAATACTACTTGTGCTTCCAAATATCCTTAAACCCAGTTTTGCCATGAGTGTCCACCATACCTACCTATATGCGGTATTTACCTGCCGTTCCAAGTAAATTTGCATGTGCCAAACTCTAAACCTTCAAATTATAATCTGTTTTGTATGCCCGAATTGCTCATGTAGCAACTAGGGGCTGTCAGTGTCTTCCATGCTAGGTGGGTTATTCTCAAGAGGAGTGGACTCTACTCCTCATTCACAAGAAAGTGGCGGTAACCGGGATGCCCAGTCCCATGATCCAAAAAGATCAAAGCAAATCAAAATAATTAAACAAAACTCCCCCAGGATTGTTGTTAGTTGGAGGCACTCGTTGTTTCGAGCAAGCCATGGATTGATGCTTGTTGGTGGTTGGGGAGTATAAATTTTTACCATTCTGTTTGGGAACCGCCTATAATGTATGTAGTATGGAAGATATTGGGAACTCTTGGTTGTTATGTTGACAATGAGATCATACCTCTCAAAATTATTTATCTTTATTTTAAAAATTGAGCTCTGGCACCTCTGCAAATCCCTGCTTCCCTCTGCGAAGGGCCTAGATTTTACTTTATGTAAGAGTCAAGGTGATCTTCACGTTTCCCTTTTTCATTTTATCCTTTGGCAAGCACTTCATGGTGGGGTGATCTTGATATATATATATCCAATTGGATGTACGTTAGCATGAACTATTATTGTTGACATCACCCAAAGGTGAATAAGTTTGGAGGCAACATTATAAGCCCCAATCTTTCTCTGTGTCTGATTAAAACTTCATAACCATAAGTATTGCGTGAGTGTTAGCAATTGTAGAAGACTATATGATAGTTGAGTATGTGGAATTTGCTATTCCTGAAAATAAGATGAATTGCAATTGTTTTGATGACTAAGAATGAAGTTTGCTAGTTTTCAAGAATGTTTATGGTCTTTGCCTTGATATGTGAATTGCTTGGCACTTTATCGTGAGAAGTTTTATGAGATGAACTACTGTTATGACATATAATCATGCTAGAAAAGGTGATTGAAATTATCATTGATCAAATTGTGCACCTCTAGCATTCACACTTCATAAATTCTTTCTTTATCATTTACCTACTTGAGGACGAGTAGGAATTAAGCTTGGGGATGCTGATACGTCTCCAATGTATCTATAATTTATGAAGCATTCATGCTATATTACTATGTGTTTTGAATGATTATGGGCTTTATTATACACTTTTATATTATTTTTGGGACTAACCTATTAACCGGAGGCCCAGCCCAGATTTGTTGTTTTATGCCTATTTCAGTGTTTCGAGGAAAAGGAATATCAGACGGAGTCAAAACGGAACGAAATCAAGCTGGAGAAGTTATTTTTGGAAGGAAACCCACGATGGACTTGGACCCCACGTCGAAGATACGGAGGTGCTCACGAGGGTGGGGGCATGCCTGCCCCCACAGGCGTGCCCCCCTGCCTCGTGGGGCCCCGTAGCTCCACCGACGCACCCCGCACCCATATATACCTCGTGCCTAAAACTTCCAGAACAAAAGATAGATCGGGAGTTCCGCCGCCGCAAGCCTCTGTAGCCACCAAAAACCAATCGGGACTCTATTCCGGCACCCTGCCGGAGGGGGATTCCATCACCGGAGGCCATCTTCATCATCCCGGCGCTATCCATGACGAGGAGGGAGTAGTTCACCCTCGGGGCTGAGGGTATGTACCAGTAGCTATGTGTTTGATCTCTCTCCCTCTCTCGTGTTCCATCTATGGCATGATCTTGATGTATCCCGAGCTTTGCTATTGTAGTTGGATCTTATGATGTTTCTCCCCCTCTACTCTCTTGTGATGAATTGAGTTTCCCCTTTTGAAGTTATCTTATTGGATTGAGTCTTTTTATGAACACTTGATGTATGTCTTGCGTGGGATAACCATGGTGACAATGGGTTATTCTATTGATCCACTTGATGTATGTTTTGGTGATCAACTTGCGGGTTTCGTGACACTTGGGAACCTATGCATTGGGGTTGGCACACGTTCTTGACTCTCCGGTAGAAACTTTGGGGCACTCTTTGAAGTACTTTTATGTTGGTTGGATGAATCTGAGAATGTGTGATGCATATCGTATAATCATGCCCACGGATACTTGAGGTGACAATGGAGTATCTAGGTGACATTAGGGTTTTGGTTGATTTGTATCTTAAGGTGTTATAATAGTACAAACTCTTTTATAGATTGATCCGAAAGAATAGCTTTGTGGTGGTTTCGTACCCAACCATAACTCTATGTTTGTTCTCCGCTATTAGTGGCTTTGGAGTGACTCTTTGTTGCATGTTGAGGGCTTGTCATATGTTCTATCTATGTTATTATTGTTGAGAGAACTTACACTAGTGAAAGTATGAACCCTAGGCCTTGTTTCCTATCATTGCAATACCATTTACGCTCACTTTTACCGCTCGCTACCTTGCTGTTTTTACTATTTCAGATTACAAAAACCTATATCTACTATCTATTTTGCACTTGTATCACCATCTCTTCGCCGAACTAGTGCACGTATACAATTTACCATTGTATTGGGTGTGTTGGGGACACAAGAGACTTTTTGTTATTTGGTTGCAAGGTTGTTTGAGAGAGACCATCTTCATCCTACGCCTCCTACAGATTGATAAACCTTAGGTCATCCACTTGAGGGAAATTTTCCACTGTCCTACAAACCTGTGCACTTGCAGGCCCAACAACGTCTACAAGAAGAAGGTTGTGTAGTAGACATCAGCCAACATCTCCATCAAAGACCTCAAGATGAAGCTGCGAGAGCTCGAGGTGACGCTGTCGGAGGCCAGAACCCGAGAGGGGATCCTGACCAAGGAGCTGGAGACGGAGAAGCAGCTGCTGATGAACGAGACCGCCAACCTCAAGGACCACAAGGCGGGCGAGAAACGCTGGCTCGAGCACCTTGCCGTCGTTGCAAACTTGGTCGCCGATCAGCTGGCCATTATGGGGATGCCGGATATGAGGTACGCCCCAAAAGCAAGCCTGAGCCCCAATGCCAACATGACCATATACTTTGAGAAGGTCGTCGGTGCCCTGGGGCAGCTTCACTCCAACCGGGCGGCTTCCCTGGCCGAGGAATCCCGGATACTCTGTCGGGGGGCCATGACCAGGGTGCTCACCAAGATTGCGCTCTGGCACCCAGACCTCGACTTTGAAGCTGTGTTGAAGAGCTTGCCGGAGGATGCTGACATCGCGGCGCTCAACAAGCGTATCCAGCCCATCCTCAGCCGCATCGACAAAATCAAGAGGTTGGAAGGCCAGCGCCGGGACTAGGTACCCCGTTCTCCATCGCCGCTGCAGGTTCATGACCAGGACAATGCTATCTTTAGTTAGAACCGCGGCAGCAATTTGTGTAATATAACTCTGCACTACTCCTGAAACTATGCATGTTATTCTCCTGTTTGATTTTTCTTTGTATGTCCACCCTACGTCAGCTGGGTAAGCTTGCCGGCACGTAAACCCAGGGCGGCGCTTTGAGGACGAGTCCTCACTAGCCTGCCAGGTGTGCTCGTTGCCGGGCAAAGCACCTTAGCGCCCTTGGCGCGGCCGCTCGACCTGTCGAGCTTGACTCGAGTCAGAACCGAGAGTGTTGCCGAGGACAAAAGGCTACCCTGCCGCTCTCGATGTGGCCATTTGAACTGTTGAGCAGACTCGAAACAGGACAAGGGCATTGCCGATCGCAGGAGGGCCCCTCTACGTATAGGCTCTTCATACATAGGCCGAACCGTCGAGGATAATAACCTTATATTTAAGGAGAAAGACTTAAAATTCAGCATGACTTAGCTCTCTTGTCGCCGCCTCGGCATCCTTCGTGCCAACGGGCAGCGCCGCCTTCTTAGCCGCCTTCTCTGCAGGAGCCGTGGCGATGAAGAACAGCTAGGTCGACTGCTAGGCCGGATTCTCACAATTGCACCCCCTACCTGGCGCGCCAAAGATGTCGGTGGAAACGACACCTATGGGATCACTGTAGTCCCTTCTACGATTGCGGGGCGCGGGGATCGTGAGAAGAGCGGGACTAGTAGACAACACAAAGGGGATTTACCCAGGTTCCAGCCGCAAAGATGCGCAAAACCCTACGATCCTGCTTTGGTGGATGTATTTAGTGTTCTTGAGCTCTTGAACTAGCTCTGGGTGCTGCTAGGTCCAAAAGAGCTGAATCCTTCTCCCGTGCGCCATGGGCCTCCTTTTATAGGCAAAAGGGGCTGCCACGGTGGCACACAGGAGGTGGAAAGTGCTATAGCATCGTGAGCTTATTGCTGGTATTACAGGACAAAGTGCATTTAATGCAAGGCTTAGGTGTCCCTTCGCTTTATCGGGGACGGGGGCAAGGCCCGTCCCGTCCATCGCCGCTCCTCCTTGCTTCGACATGCGCCCTGGCTAGCGGTGCATGCGGTGCCATGTAGGTGTTGGAAATATGCCCTAGAGGCAATAATAAAATGCTTATTATTATATTTCTTTGATCACGATAATTGTCTATTGTTCATGCTATAATTGTATTATCCGGAAATCGTAATACATGTGTGAATACATAGACCACAACAAGTCCCTAGGGAGCCTCTAGTTGACTAGCACGTTGATCAACAGATAGTCATGGTTTCCTGACTATGGACATTGGATGTTATTGATAACGGGATCACATCATTAGGAGAATGATGTGATGGACAAGACCCAATGCTAAGCGTAGCATAAAGATCGTGTAGTTCGTTTTGCTAGAGCTTTTCCAAATGTCAAGTATCATTTCCTTAGACCATGAGATTGTGCAACTCCCGGATACCATAGGAGTGCTTTGAGTGTTCCAAACGTCGCAATGTAACTGGGTGACTATAAAGGTGCACTACGGGTATCTCCGAAAGTGCCTGTTGGGTTGGCACGAATCGAGACTGGGATTTGTCACTCCGTATGACGGAGAGGTATCTCTGGGCCCACTCGGTAATGCATCATCATAATGAGCTCAATGTGACCAAGTGTCTGGTCATGGGATCATGCATTACGGTATGAGTAAAAGTGACTTGCCGGTAACGAGATTGAACGAGGTATTGGGATACCGACGATCGAGTCTCGGGCAAGTAACGTACCTATTGACAAAGGGAATTGTATACGGGATTGATTGAATCCTCGACATTATGGTTCATCCGATGAGATCATCGAGGAGCATGTGGGAGACAACATGGGTATCCGGATCCCGCTGTTGGTTATTGACCGGAGAGACGTCTCGGTCATGTCTGGATGTCTCCCGAACCCGTAGGGTCTACACACTTAAGGTTCGGTGACGCTAGGGTTGAAGAGATATTAGTATGCAGCAACCCGAAAGTTTTTCGGAGTCCCAGATGAGATCCCGGACGTCACGAGGAGTTCCGGAATGGTCCGGAGGTGAAGAATTATATATAGGAAGTGCAGTTTCGGCCATCGGGAATGTTTCGGGGGTCACCGGGACCACCGGAAGGGTCACGGGGGTCCACCGGGCGGGGCCACCTATCCCGGAGGGCCCCGTGGGCTGAAGTGGGGAGGGAAACCATCCCCTGGTGGGCTGGTGCGCCCCCCCCCCCTTGGCCCCCCCCTGCGCCTAGGGTTGGAAACCCTAGGGGTGGGGGCGCCTCCACTTGCCTTGGGGGGCAAGCCACCCCCTTGGCCGCCGCCCCCCTTGGAGATCCTATTTCCTAGGGCCGGCGCCCCCACAGGGGGCCTATATAAAGGAGGGGGAGGGAGGGCAGCCGCACCCAAGTCCCTGGCGCCTCCCTCTCCTCACGCACCACCTCTCCCTCTCGCAGAAGCTTAGCGAAGCCCTGCCGTGATCGCTGCTGCATCCACCACCACGCCTTCGTGCTGGTGGATCTTCATCAACCTCTCCTTCCCCCTTGCTGGATCAAGAAGGAGGAGAGATCTTCCCAACCATACGTGAGTTGAACGCGGAAGTGCCGTCCGTTCGGCGCTAGGATCTCCGGTGATTTGGATCACGACGAGTACGACTCCCTCAACCCTGTTCTCTTGAATGCTTCCGCACGCGATCTACAAGGGTATGTAGATGCACTCCTCTCTCTTGTTGCTAGATGACTCCATAGATTGATCTTGGTGAACGTAGGAAAATTTTTATTTTATGCAACGTTCCCCAATAGTGGTATCAGAGCTAGGTCTATGCGTAGTTACTATGCACGAGTAGAACACAAACTTGTTGTGGGCATAGATGTTGTCAATTTTCTTGCCACTACTAGTCTTATCTTGCTTTGGCGGCATCGTAGGATGAAGCGGCCTGGACCGACCTTACACGTATGCTTACGTGAGACAGGTTCCACCGACTGACATGCACTAGTTGCATAAGGTTGCTAGCGGGTGTCTGTCTCTCCCACTTTAGTTGGAGCGGATTCGATGAAAAGGGTCCTTATGAAGGGTAAATAGAAATTGGCATATCATGTTGTGGTTTTACGTAGGTAAGAAACGTTCTTGCTAGAAACCTATAGAAGCCACGTAAAAACTTGCAACAACAATTAGAGGACGTCTAACTTGTTTTTGCAGCAAGTGCTATGTGATGTGATATGGCCAAAGGATGTGATGAATGATATATGTGATGTATGAGATGATCATGTTCTTGTAATAAGAGTCACGACTTGCATGTCGATGAGTATGACAACCGGTAGGAGCCATAGGAGTTGTCTTTATTTTTTGTATGACCTGCGTGTCATTGAAGAACTCCATGTAAATTACTTTACTTTATTGCTAAAAGCGTTAGCCATAGAAGTAGAAGTAGTCGTTGGCGTGACAACTTCATGAAGAGACGATGATGGAGATCATGGTGTCATGCCAGTGACGAAGATGATCATGGTGCCCCGAAGATGGAGATCAAAGGAGCAATATGATATTGGCCATATCATGTCACTATTTGATTGCATGTGATGTTTATCATGTTTTACATCTTATTTGCTTAGAACAACGGTAGCTTAAATAAGATGATCCCTCGAAATAATTGCAAGAAAAGTGTTCCCCCTAACTGTGCACCATTGCGAAGGTTCGTTGTTTTGAAGCACCACGTGATGATCGGGTGTGATAGATCCAAACGTTCGAATACAACGGGTGTAAGCCAGATTTACACACGCAATACACTTAGGTTGACTTGAAGAGCCTAGCATGTACAGACATGGCCTCGGAACTCGGAAGACCGAAAGGTCGAGCATGAGTCATATAGAAGATACAATCAACATGAAGATGTTCACCGATGATGACTAGTCCGTCTCACGTGATGATCGGACATGGCCTAGTTGACTGGGATCATGTTACACTTAGATGACTAGAGGGATGTCTGTCTAAGTGGGAGTTCATTGAATAATTTGATTAGATGAACTTAATTATCATGAACTTAGTCTAAAAACCTTTGCAAAATGTCTTGTAGATCAAATGGCCAACGCTCATGTCCAACTCAACTTCAACGTGTTCCTAGAGAAAACCAAGCTGAAAGATGATGGCAGCAACTATACGGACTGGGTCCAGAACCTGAGGATCATCCTCATAGCTGCCAAGAAAGATTATGTCCTAGAAGCACCGCTAGGTGAAGCACCAATCCCGTGCTGATGATTACTCCCTCGTTCAGTGCGGCATGCTTTATAGCTTAGAACCGGGGCTCCAAAAGCGTTTTGAGCAACATGGAGCATATGAGATGTTCGAAGAGCTGAAAATGGTTTTCCAAGTTCATGCCCGGGTCGAGAGATATGAAGTCTCCGACAAGTTCTTCAGCTGTAAGATGGAGGAAAAAAGTTCTGTTAGTGAGCACATACTCAAGATGTCTGGGTTGCACAACCGCTTGACTCAGCTGGGAGTTAATCTCCCGGATGACGCAGTCATTGACAGAATCCTTCAGTCGCTCCCACCAAGCTACAAGAGCTTTGTGATGAACTTCAATATGCAGGGGATGGAAAAGAGCATTCCTGAGGTATATTCAATGCTGAAATCAGCAGATGTAGAGCTCAAAAAGGAACATCAAGTGTTGATGGTGAATAAAACTACTAAGTTCAAGAAAGGCAAGGGTAAGAAGAACTTCAAGAAGGACGGCAAGGGAGTTGCCGCGCCCGGTAAGCCAGATTGCGGGAAGAAGTCAAACAACGGACCCAAGCACGAGATCGAGTGCTTTTATTGCAAGGAAGTGGTCCTTTGAAGCGGAACTGCCCCAAGTACTTAGCGGACAAGAAGGCCGGCAAAACCAAAGGTATATGTGATATACATGTAATTGATGTGTACCTTACCAGTGCTCGTAGTAGCTCCTGGGTATTTGATACCGGTGCGGTTGGTCATATTTGTAACTCAAAGTAGGAGAGCTTATTTTCGTAGGTGGAGAGCTTCTTTTATTTTGGACGTTTCTCTTTCAGTTCATAGGATTAAACCTAAGTTCAAAGATGATCTAATTAGATGGATCTCTTTTTTGCCTCCTTGAGGTTAGCTTTTTTACCTTGCCTTTTCTCTTCTAGGGTCTCCCTGATCTTGTAATTACTGCACATATGTATTTTTGTTTGGGAGTAATAAAATTGCTGTGGGGCCTAAGCCCTACAGTTTCAGGTCAAAAAAATTCAAAGCAGGAGCTGCGGAATAAGCGGAGACTGGCGAAGGACGAGGTGACGGTGCGCGTCGGGAATGGTTCCAGGGTCGATGTGATCGCCGTCGGCACGCTACCTCTACATTTACCTACGGGATTAGTTTTAAACCTCAATAATTGTTATTTAGTGCCAGCTTTGAGCATGAACATTGTATCAGGATCTCGTTTAATTCGAGATGGCTACTCATTTAAATCCGAGAATAATGGTTGTTCTATTTATATGAGAGATATGTTTTATGGTCATGCCCCGCTGGTGAATGGTTTATTCTTAATGAATCTCGAGCGTAATGTTACACATATTCATAGTGTGAATACCAAAAGATGTAAAGTTGATAACGATAGTCCCACATACTTGTGGCACTGCCGCCTTGGTCACATTGGTGTCAAGCGCATGAAGAAGCTCCATGCTGATGGACTTTTAGAGTCTCTAGATTATGAATCGTTTGACACATGCGAACCATGCCTCATGGACAAAATGACCAAGACTCCGTTCTCCGGAACAATGGAGCGAGCAACCAACATATTGGAAATCATACATACTGATGTGTGCTGTCCAATGAGTGTTGAGGCTCGTGGAGGATATCGTTATATTCTCACTCTCACTGATGACTTGAGTAGATATGGGTATGTCTACTTGATGAAACACAAGTCTGGGACCTTTGAAAAGTTCAAGGAATTTCAGAATGAGGTAGAGAATCAGCGTGACCGAAGATAAAGTTCTTCTGATCGATCGTGGGGAGAATACTTAAGTCACGAATTTAAATGCGCACTTAAGGAAATGTGGAATCATTTCACAACTCACGCCGCTGGAACACCTCGGTAATGTGGTGTGTCCGAACATCGTAATCGCACTCTATTGGATATGGTGCGATCTATGATGTCACTTACCGATTTACCGCTATCATTTTGGGGATCGCTCTAGAGACAACTACATTCACTTTAAATAGGGCACCGTCTAAATCCGTTGAGACGACATCGTATGAATTATGGTTTGGGAAGAAACCTAAGCTGTCGTTTCTAAAAGTTTGGGGATGCGATGCTTATGTCAAGAAACTTCATCCTGAAAAGCTCGAACCCAAGTCAGAAAAATGTGTCTTCATAGGATACCCTAAGGAAACTATTGGGTATACCTTCTACTTAAGATCCGAGGGAAAGATCTTTGTTGCCAAGAACGGGTCTTTTCTGGAGAAAGAGTTTCTCTCGAAAGAATTAAGTGGGAGGAAAGTGGAACTTGATGAAGCACTACCTCTTGAACCGATAAGTAGCGCAGCTCAGGAAGATGTTCCTGTGGTGCCTGCACCAACAAGAGAGGAAACTAATGATGATGATCAAGGTACTTGGATCAAGTTACTCTTGAACCGTGGGTCCACGAGGACGCGTTCCACACCAGTGGTATGGCAACCTGTCACGAAATCATGTTGTTGAACAACGGTGAACCTTGAACTATGAAGAAGCAATGGCGGGCCTAGATTCCAACAAATGGCTTGAAGCCATGCAATCCAAGATAGGATCCATGAATGAAAACAAAGTATGGACTTTGACAGACTTGCCCGATGATCGGCGAGCGATAGAAAACAAATGGATCTTTAAGAAGAAGACGGACGCGGATGGCAATGTTACCATCTATAAAGCTCGACTTGTCGCTAAGGGTTATCGACAAGTTCAAGGGATTGACTACGATGAGACATTCTCTCCCGTAGCGAAGCTGAAGTCCGTCTGAATCATGTTAGCAATTGCTGCATACTACGATTATGAGATATGGCAAATGGACGTCAAAACGGAATTCCTTAACGGACATCTTAAGGAAGAACTGTATATGATGCAAGCGGAAGGTTTTGTCGACCCTAAGAATGCTAACAAGGTATGCAAGCTCCAGCGCTCCATCTCTGGGCTGGTGCAAGCATCTCGGAGTTGGAACATTTGCTTTAATGAAATGATCAAAACATTTGGGTTTATGCAGACTTATGGAGAAGCCTGCGTTTACAAGAAAGTGAGTGGGAGCTCTGTAGCATTTCTCATATTATATGTGGATGACATACTTTTGATGGGAAATGATATCGAACTTTTGGACGGCATTAAGGCCTACTTGAATAAGTGTTTTTCAATGAAGGACCTTGGAGAAGCTTCTTACATATTAGGCATCAAGATCTATAGAGATAGATCAAGACGCCTCATGGATCTTTCACAAAGCACATACCTTGATAAGATATTGAAGAAGTTCAATATGGATCAGTCCAAGAAGGGGTTCTTGCTTGTGTTTTAAGGTGTGAAATTGAGCTCGGCTCAATGTCCAACCACGGTAGAAGATAGAGAAAAGATGAGTGTCGTCCCCTATGCCTCAGCCATAGGGTCTGTCATGTATGCCAAGACCTGTACCAGACCTGATATAAACCTTGCCTAAGTTTGGTAGAAAGGTACCAAAGTAATCCTGGCATGGAACACTGGACAGCGGTCAAGAACATCCTTAAGTACCTGAAAAGGACTAAGGATATGTTTCTCATATATGGAGGTGATGAAGAGCTCGTCGTAAAGGGTTACGTCGATGCTAGCTTCGACACAGATCTGGATGACTCTAAGTCACAAACCGGATACGTGTATATTTTGAATGGTGGGCCAGTAAGCTGGTGCAGTTGCAAGCAGAGCGTCGTGGCGGGGTCTACATGTGAAGCGGAGTACATGGCAGCCTCGGAGGCAGCACATGAAGCTATCTGGGTGAAGGAGTTCATCACCGACCTAGGAGTCATACCCAATGCGTCGGGGCCGATCACACTCTTCGGTGACAACACTGGAGCTATTGCTCTTGCCAAGGAGCCTAGGTTTCACAAGAAGACCAGGCACATCAAGCGTCGCTTCAACTCCATTCTTGAAAATGTTCAAGATGGAGACATAGATATTTGTAAAGTGCATACGGACATGAATGTAGCAGATCCGTTGACTAAACCTCTCCCTAGAGCAAAACATGATCAACACCAGAACGCAATGGGTGTTCGATACATCACAATGTAACTAGATTATTGACTCTAGTGCAAGTGGGAGACTGTTGGAAATATGCCCTAGAGGCAATAATAAAATGGTTATTATTATATTTCTTTGATCATGATAATTTTTTATTGCTCATGCTATAATTGTATTATCCGGAAATCGTAATACATGTGTGAATACATAGACCACAACAAGTCCCTAGTGAGCCTCTAGTTGACTAGCTCGTTGATCAACAGATAGTCATGGTTTCCTCACTATGGACATTGGATGTCATTGATAATGGGATCACATCATTAGGAGAATGATGTGATGGACAAGACCCAATCCTAAGCATAGCACAAAGATCGTGTAGTTCGTTTCGCTAGAGCTTTTCCAAATGTAAAGTATCATTTCCTTAGACCATGAGATTGTGCAACTCTCGGATACCGTAGGAGTGCTTTGGGTGTGCCAAACATCACAACGTAACTGGGTGACTATAAAGGTGCACTCGGGTATCTCCGAAAGTGTCTGTTGGGTTGGCACGAATCGAGACTAGGATTTGTCACTCCGTATGACAGAGAGGTATCTCTAGGCCCACTCGGTAATGCATCATCATAATGAGCTCAATGTGACCAAGTGTCTAGTCACGGGATCATGCATTACGGTACGAGTAAAGTGACTTGCCAGTAATGAGATTAAACGAGGTATTGGGATACCGACGATCGAGTCTCGGGCAAGTAACGTACCGATTGACAAAGGCAATTGTATAAAGGATTGATTGAATCCTCGACATCATGGTTCATCCGATGAGATCATCGAGGAGCATGTGGGAGCCAACATGGGTATCCAGATCCCGCTGTTGGTTATTGACCGGAGAGGCGTCTCGGTCATGTTTGCATGTCTCCCGAACTCGTAGGGTCTACACACTTAAGGTTCGGTGACGCTAGGGTTGAAGAGATATTAGTATGCAGTAACCCGAAAGTTGTTCGGAGTCCCGGATGAGATCCCGGACGTCACGAGGAGTTCCGGAATGGTCCGGAGGTGAAGAATTATATATAGGAAGTGCAGTTTCGGCCATCGGGAAAGTTTCGGAGGTCACGGGGGTCCACCGGGTGGGGCCACCTATCCCGGAGGGCCCCGTGGGCTGAAGTGGGGAGGGGGAAAAGCCCCTGGTGGGTTGGTGTGCCCCCCTTGGGCCCCCCTGCGCCAAGGGTTGGAAACCCTAGGGGTGGGGGCGCCTCCACTTGCCTTGGGGAGCAAGCCACCCCCTTGGCCGCCGCCCCCCCTTGGAGATCCCATCTCCTAGGGCCGGTGCCCCCCCAGGGGGCCTATATAAAGGAGGGGGGAGGGAGGGCAGCCGCACCCAAGTCCCTGGCGCCTCCCTCTCCCCGCGCACCACCTCTACCTCTCGT
Source organism: Aegilops speltoides (assembly GCA_021437245.1). Taxonomy (NCBI): domain Eukaryota; kingdom Viridiplantae; phylum Streptophyta; class Magnoliopsida; order Poales; family Poaceae; genus Aegilops; species Aegilops speltoides. The sequence continues at coordinate 58,901,986 of CM038144.1, read as the reverse complement.
AGAAGCTTGGCGAAGCCCTGCCGTGATCGCTGCTGCATCCACCACCACACCGTCGTGCTACTGGATCTTCATCAACCTCTCCTTCCCCCTTGCTGGATCAAGAAGGTGGAGACATCTTCCCAACCGTACGTGTGTTGAACGCAGAGGTGCCGTCCGTTCGGCACTAGGATCTCCGGTGATTTGGATCACGACGAGTACGACTCCCTCAACCCCGTTCTCTTGAACACTTCCACATGCGATCTACAAGGGTATGTAGATGCACTCCTCTCTCTCGTTGCTAGATGACTCCATAGATTGATCTTGGTGAATGTAGGAAATTTTTTATTTTATGCAACGTTCCCCAACAGTAGGCAGGCAGGCAGCTGAGGTGGGGCGGTGGTGGAGCCTCCACGAAGGGCTGCATGTTGCCACGCAGGTGCCTGCCCAGCTGGTTGGGTCGGCATTTGCATCTGACAATGGCGAGACTTGGTGGCGTGGGCTGGCGGTGGCCTGTTGGCACGCTTGGCGAGGCCTTGCTTGGAGTGGCCCGACAAGGGTCTTGTCGTGGCGTCTGAGCGTCCCCGCAAGGATCTTGCCGGGGGTCTTGTGGGGTTTCTTCGGTGAGGATGGTTGCCTTCCTATCCTCATTTGATCTTGACTATTCTTTGTCTTCACAAAGATCTGCATGCCACCACGGAGGTGCCTCCGAGCCTGTCCCGGTAGCGTTTGTTTAGCGTTGGTGGGCTCAAAGGTGCTTCGCTTCGGCTGGTGAAGCGAGCTGCTTGACAAAGGGTCTTGCTTGGAAACACCGCTTATCCATCGATCTTTGTGGCCTTGGTCCTTCTCGTTGCTTTGTATGTCTTGTGCCTTCGGATTCTCTCCGGCTTCCCTTTCCTGCCCTGTTATGCGTGGCCGTGGCGGGTGGCTCTGACTGCCCGTACACAAGTAAAGGGGTCAAAAGGAGAGCCCCTACTTTTGTACACCGACATTATTCATTGAAAGTAATTGAGTCTCTGATGTACTTTATTATGCATGATTGTTATAGCCTTGTATTTATATCCAATGTATCCGTTTGGTTTGGTCAACTAGATTGATTTATATTCAGTGCGAGACGTGCTTTATAATGGGTTCAATCTTCTGGTGTCCTCACCTCATGACAAAAGGGGTAGCGAGGCACATATTTGTATTGTTGCCATTAAGGGTAAAACGAAGGGGTTCATTCACATTGCTTGAGTTTATTATGTCTACATTATGTCATCTTGCTTCATGCATTACTCTGTTTGTTATGAACTTAATATCATATATGCATTCTAGACAATGGTCGATTGGTGGAGTAACTATAATAGATGCAGAATTGTTTTGGTCTACTTGTCACAGACGTAATGCCTATGTACATGATCATTGCCATGAATAACATCATAACTATGTGTTTTTCTATCAATTTCCCAACAGTAATTTGTTTACCCACCGTATGCTATGTTTCAAGAGAGAAGTCTCTAGTGAAAACTATGACCCCCCCTGTCGTGGTTCTAAGTCCGACAGAAAAATAGGGGGTATGTATGAGGAGGCGAGGCCCTAGCTATGGCGAGGTTGTACACACGAGTTTTACGAGTTCAGGCCCCTCTCGGAGGAGGTAAAAGCCCTACGTCTCGGTGCCCTGAGGCAGTCAACTGGAATATGGGTGTGTGTGTGTTACAAGGGGTGCGAACCCTTGTCCCAGAGGAGGGGGGTGGCTTATATAGAGTACGCCAGGACCCCAGGCCACCTCCGTTACAGGGGTTCAATGTACATTAAGATAGGGTGTTACTGATAACACCAGCTATAAAGTGTATTTAACGACATTTAAGACTACGGAGTGAATGCATGACCGTTGCTGTCCTGAGTGACTCCTGGTCTCCTGTGGGTCGAGTGGTTTCTTGTATAGTCGAATGGCTTCGTATTGGTCGAGTGCAATTAGGAGGGAGGGGTATCCGAGTGAGATGACTGGTCGAGTGGATTGCACTTGACGACTTCAATTGATACTATCTGCTGTTCTTTGGATGTCTTTGCTTCTAGGGTAGTGACCTTGGGTGGGGCGTATAGGTGAGGCCTATGACCCTACCCTAGGTCTATGGCATCGTCATTAGCCCCCGAATGGATTAAGGACCGAGTGGAAAGAAGGTTGAAGTTGGTCCAGCCTTGACTCTCGTGCTTCTCAAGTACCCATGCTTGATTGGAGGCCCACGCTGAAACTTCGGCTTCATTTCAGTCACCTTGATCAATTGAAATTTTTTGAGTGGACTCATGCTGGCACTCATTGAGTGTTGCTTTGATGCAAAAAATTTGGCGCGGTTGGTTACTACGGATCCCAGATCTCACGGGATTCAAAAATTTGGGGAAGCGCGCGGGGCGGAGCACGTTATAGTAAGCGGGAGGACAGATAGGTGCGCCTCAATTTCCACGCCACCTTTTTCACCACGTACTCGGCGTGCGACCATTGCGGGATTTGATAGGATTGCTCGGGCCCACGCGTCAGCCACTCGGAAGTGGGTCCTTAAAAGGCATCGGGGCCGAGGCGCCTGCACTGTGCGCCCTCATTCCCCTTCTTCTTTCTGTGCTTCTCCACTTCATCTTCCTCCACCCTCAAAGCCGCCACCCGCCAGTGTGCAGCCTGCCACCATGGTGAAGGACAAGATGGCAGTGCTGGAGCGCGCGAAAAAGGCGACGAGGACGGTGAAAGGCAAGAAGACGAATCAGGGGTCGTCGTCGAGGTCTGCGCTGCCGCCGGGCTAGATCCAGGGCGATTGGATCCGACCTTCGCTCCGACCAGAGGATCTGGAAGAACTGGCCGCCTCTGGTTTGATCACTGCCGGGGCCACGAGGTTGCCGGAGGAGGAGACGGAGCCTCAGCCGCGGTCGGGTAAGTATGTACTTCTTGCTACCCATGTCGACCGTGGCTTCTCTCTTCCTCCACATCCTTTTTCCCAGGGATTCTTGAACTTTTTCGGTGCTCAGCTTCACCACTTCTCCCCCAACACTATCACGTATCTTGCTGCGTTCGTGTCCATGTGCGAGAACTTCTTTGGTTTTCGATCGCACTGGGGTCTCTTCAAGCACATTTTTACGATCCGTTCCCAGACTGTAAAGAAGGCGAATTCGAGTGATGAGAGGACATACGTGATCCAGATGTGCGGGGGTCTAGGGATCCAAATGAGGAAAAGGAGCACTTTACCTACTATGACACTTCCCGAGTTGGTCAGGAGCTGGCAGTCGACCTGGTTCTACTGCCAGGATATTGTGACACCCGGTTAGTCGACCGGTCTCCCCCCTTTCTCCCTAGATCGTGCCCAAAGCCTTCTTCGCTGACCGTGACCGCAGTGGAGAAAGTAGAGACGGACATGTTGGTCGAGAGGGTAGTCCAGTTGGTCCGTTAGGGTGTAACTGGCATGGACTTGTTGGAGGTGTTTCTTAGTCGACGCATCCAGCCGCTCCAAGCTCGTGACCACCCGATGTGGATGTGCTCGTGTGCCAACGACACCACTCGGGTTCACCCAGAGGAGGTTACAGATGAGACGGTGGCCCTGTGGTTGAAGGGCATTACCTGGAACAAGGATAACCCCATGGGAGCCAGGAGAGTCGATCCATTCAACACTTACAACCAGCCGGACAAGGTCTGATCCTTGCTATCGGGTGTACTTCAATCTGTCTTGTAATTGTTTCTGAATCCGACTGATGTTTGATTGACTTCTTGCCTTGTAGGTTTATACTGAGATGTACTCAATGCCCAATGGTGAACAAGCCCTGGAGCAAGACCAGGAGGGAGAGCACAGCGCAGAAGAGAGCGGTAACTGGAAATCCCCTAGTGACAATGATGAAGAGAGCGATGAGTCGGACGATGAAGAGGAAGTCGACTCACCACCTCACACAGAGCGTCGATCCAAGCAGCTCCAAGATCCGGTGGGCAGGCGTGGCAAGACTATGGCTCCAAGTACGCAAGCACATAAGTGCACTCGGACTTCGACTCCGGAGCCGACAGAGAAGGTCGCCAAGCAGCCCAAGGTCGCCCCTTCGAAACCTCGGAAGACCTTGCCCAAGATCAAGATGGATGTTTCTGTTGCTTCTGCATGAGTGTTCTACCTTTTGGTGTTTTCCCTACTGACTCATACTTCCGCTCTAACCGAATGGATTATGAAATTTTTAGTGCTGCAACTTCCATGACCTCCATGGATGTTGACAAGGCCCCGGGTGATGAGGAGGCTGATGATGCGGCTACTTCCAAAGCTGGTATGCTCTTGCCATCTTGAATTTGTTCTGCCGACTAGGTTGTCGGTCGATTGAACTCTTACGATTGCTTTTTGTTGCAGCTCCACGGGACGTCATTGAGCTTCCGGATGATGAGGAAGAAGTGCCTCTAAAATAGAGGAGAAGGAGGGGCAGGGCCTCAAGCGGGAGGACGGCCGAGGGTCAGGTGCCTCAGTCGACATCGGCACCAGAGACTGTGGTCCAGTGCTCCGGAGATCTAGCTCAGGCCAATGTTACCTTTGCCAATCCACTATTGACTGACCATCCTTCGGCGTCGACTGCTCAGGTCTCTGCTGCGCCCGCACAACTCCATGATTCAGATCCTGTGACCGCTCCGACTGTACTGCCATCATCGCTCTTCGCTGCATATCACACTCCAGACAACTTGCCGAGTGCCGCCAGGGAGGCATTTCTCCAGGCAAACCTCATGATGGAGCAGATGAAGGTGGTGCACGAGGCCAGTCAGGTTGCCAACAATGCCAACACCGCTCTGCAAGCCAATGCCAAGGTTAGTTGGTTTCCGACTGGTCTCTTGACTAGTGGTAGTTGTAACTGTTGCTTCATTGTCCATAGGGTGTCCTTGGATGAGCGTTTTGGAACCTTTTAGGTGCATCTATCATGGGTCTGCATTTCGCATCCAATCACCCAGTGGGTGTTCTGTCTTAGTGTTGAATAGTACTTCCACTTGAGTCGACTAGGCTGAGTTGAGTGTTTTTCTGAACCAGTGGGGGCACGCAGAGTGCACCCACTGGGTGTAGTCCCCGAGACCGCGGTCGACTGCTGGTAGTTGGTTGGGCTATGAGAATCTCGTCTTCTTTTTTTACTCATGCTAGGCAGACCATGTCGAGTAGAAAATCGGATCAGTGGGGGCACGCCAAGTGCACCCACTGGGTGTAGTCCCCGAGACTACTGTTGAATGTTTGATTCGGCAGTAGTCTTAGATTAATTTTCGTTGTGATTGACTTTTGTTTCCATCGACTAACATATCTTATTTGCTGACTGCGGAAATCTTGTGATCTTGGAGCTCAATTTGCTGAACTGGAGAAGAAGCAGATCAGCCTCAACTTTGATCTGGAGCTGGCCAAGAAGAATCTCAAGAAGGCCCAGGACGAAGCAGCTACCATGGGAGGTAACCATTCATCGACTGTCTTCCTTATGACTCACACTCTTTTTTAGTCCCTTGAACCGAGTGATTCCACTCGAACAGATGTGCGTAGTGAAAACCATCAACTCCAAGCTCGTCTAAAGAATGTTATTTCTTTAGAGAAAATGAAGCAGGCTCTAGAGAAGAAGGATCAAGACCTTACCGCAGCTCAGAAGGAGGCACGAGAGAAAACAGCACTTGTTGACAAGAAGCTGGCCTCATTCAACAAGTTGGAAGAGGAGAACTCCAAGTTGAAGACTGCCGTTACCGAAGCCAACCAGGAGGCTGCGCGGCTGAAGAAGGACAAGGAAAGCTTGACTGACGAAGTTGGGAGTCTCAAGGCCAAGAAGGGTGAACTGGAGGCTTATCTGGGACAGCTTGCCGAAAAGCTGGTCTTGAACTTGAAGGTATTTCCTTTTGTCTGATTGGTTTGTCGATGTCGACTGACATGTCTTGTTAAACCGTTGACTCACCGCTTTTCCGACTATGCAGAACTTTGTCAAGACTTTGAAGCAGAAACTGGACGGGTCAAGACAGGTCTTGACCCCATAAACTCTCCTGTCAAAGATGATGTTGCGATGAATGTGCTGCGATTGGAGTCTCGCCTAGACAGTGGTGTGTTATCTCGCTCGTCTGAAGGTGGCAATGTCGCGGATCGACGCTGAACTCTGGCCTCAGATGGAACTCCCACAAGATCTCGAGTCTCTGATGACTCGACTGAATCAAATCCCTAGTCAAGTGCAAGAATGGAAGAAGTCATCTAATCATTGTGGTGTCAATGTTGCTCTATCGTTGGTCCGAGTCCACTGCAAGGATGTCAGAGAAGACAAGCTGGTGGCTCTCAATGTTGCCAACACTAAGAAGCTCAGCTTCCAGTCCTTCATGGACTCCTTCCTTGACGCCACCACTTGCATCGCAGACTGCATCGACCTTGACAGCTTCGTCGAGCCAGCCAGTCCTCCTCCTGCCGAGTGAACAAACATTATGCTCTGCCTTTATTTTCCTCGGAATGTCGAGTGGTTATGTAACCGTTAAACTCTTTCAGGCTTGATGCCTAAGTACTTCTGCCTGTTGCGGTTCTGAGCTTTTGCGGGATTTATCTGAACTTGGTTTTCCTTGAATACGATGGCTTTGCCTTTATAGCTATTGAATGTCTTCCGATTCCGAGTGAAACTTGATCTTTTCACCTTTCATCGAGTGGCTCTGACGATGTGTCCAATCGACACCTCGTCGTCCTTGTGGATCGGGATGGAGCGTACATTGTACTTGTGATGCAGGTCTGACGATGTGTTCAATCGACACCTCGTCGTATTTGCGGATCGAGATGGAGCATACGTTGTAATTGTGACGCAGCTCTAACGTTGTGTTTAGTCGACACCTCGTCGTCCTTGCGGATCGAGATGGAGCGCACGTTGTACAGAAGATCTTCATGACTTAGGCGAGTACTGGGCCGCGGCTAAGCTTCCGAGTGGGAGGGTTGCTCTCCACTCAGAGCGTTTTTAACTTAGGCGAGTACGCGGTCGCAGCTAAGCCCCCGAGTGGGAGGATTGCTCTCCACTCGGAGTGTTTTTTAACTTAAGTGAGTACGGGGTCGCAGCTCAGCCCCCGAGTGGGAGGATTGCTCTCCATTCGGGGTGTTTTTTTAACATAGGCGAGTACAGGGTCGCAACTAAGCCCCCGAGTGGGAGGATTGCTCTCCACTTGGAGTGTTTTTTAACTTAGGCGAGTACGGGGTCGCAGCTAAGTCCCCGAGTGGGAGGATTGCTCTCCACTCGGAGTTTTTTTAATTTAGGCGAGTACGGGGTCATAGATAAGCTCCCGAGTGGGAGGATTGCTCTCCACTAGGAGTGTTTTTTAACTTAGGCGAGTACGGAGTCGTAGCTAAGCCTTCGAGTGGGAGGATTGCTCTCCACTCAGAGTGTTTTTTTAACTTAGGCGAGTACGGAGTCGCAGCTAAGCCTCCGAGTGGGATGATTGCTCTCCACTCAGAGTGTTTTTAACTTAGGCGAGTACGGGGTCGCAGCTAAGCCCCCGAGTGGGAGGATTGCTCTCCACTTGGAGTGTTTTTAACTTAGGCGAGTATGGGGTCACAGCTAAGCCTCCGAGTGGGAGGATTGCTCTCCACTCGAAGTGTTTTTAACTTAGGCGAGTATGGGGTCGCAGCTAAGCCCCCGAGTGGGAGGATTGCTCTCCACTCGTAGTGTTTTTAACTTAGGCGAGTACGGGGTCACATCTAAGCCCCCGAGTGGGAGGATTGCTCTCCACTCAGAGTGTTTTTAACTTAGGCGAGTATGGGGTCGTAGCTAAGCCTCCGAGTGGGAGGATTGCTCTCCACTCGAAGTGTTTTTAACTTAGGCGAGTACGGGGTCGCAGCTAAGCCCCTGAGATGGAGGATTGCTCTCCACTCGAAGTGTTTTTAACTTAGGAGAGTACGGGGTCGCAGCTAAGCCCCCTAGTGGGAGGATTGCTCTCCAGTCGGAGTGTTTTTAACTTAGGCGAGTATGGGGTTGTAACACCCCGGATGTATCTTTCCATATTTGTAACTCCAACTCTTGCCATTTTCGGATATGTGCTATGATATTCCCTCCGTGGTTGGGTTTTGTTTTCGTTTTGCATTTTGTCCATGTCATGCATCTCATATCATGTCATCGTGTGCATCTCATTTCCATACGTGTTCGTCTCATGCATCCGAACATATTCCCCGTTGTCCGTTTTGCAATCCGGCACTCCTATGTTCCCCGGCGTCCCCTCTTGTTCTTTTTCCGTGTGCGGGTGTTGAACATTCTCGGAATGGACCGAGCCTTGCCAAGTGGCCCTGGTATAGCACGGTAGACCACCTGTCAAGTTTGGGTCATTTGGAGTTCGTTTGGTACTCAACAGTTAACCGCACCCTCGCAAAGGCCTCTTTTGAGTTGCAGCCCAACAACCCTCCAAGACAGCCCAATAACCCATCTAACTCCCTCCATGCCCTCGATCGTTCGATCACGATCGTGTGGTAAAACTACACCTCATTTGGACTCTCCTAGCTCCTCTACCTCTATTTAAAGACCCTCCCCCAAAAATCCGGGCAAACCCTAGCTCCGCTCCTCTCCCATGTTGGACACGTCCGGACGCCTTGGACGCGTCGCCGCCACGCCATGACCACTCGGGGGCGCCACGTGGGCTCCTCCGCCGCCCGGCATGCGAGGCCCTTGCCCATAGCCCCGCCCCCAGCGCCGCCGCCGCCGCCGCGCCCAGCGCCCGCGCCGCCCCCCACTGCGCCGCCGCCATGCCATGCATCCGCCATGCCTTCTTGCCGCCGCCCTGCGCCGCCGCCCGGCCCGCCGCCGCCGCCAGCCCCAGCGGATCGGGCCACCCCGGCCGCCGTTCGGCCAACTCCTCCCTCCGGCCGCGCCTCCTCTCTCCCCGCCGGCGAACCTCGAAAGGCGCGCCAGATCCGATCCAGACGAGCCGGTTGACTTCTTTTTCCCCCCCCCGTTATTCGTCTAAGTCCCTAAACTGTCATAATTTCGTGCATTTTTCATAGCATCACATCTCCATAACCGTGGCTCCGTTTTGGGCGTATAATATGTCAAAATGTTCGTCTCGAAGAGTACATCATTTCATTCCATTGCATCATTTGCATTTGAGCTCATCTTGATGCCTGAAATGCTGTTGGAAGATAGCTTCAGATCGTTAGTTTCAGAATCTTATCAGTTCGAGCTCTTTTGTCATTTTTGCCATGAATTATGTGTGCACCCTATGAATTTGAGTCCTACATGTAAGTTGAACATTGCCATGCCATCTTTCCAGGGGTATTTTCCATGTATTTTTGTGAGCTATGTGTTGACTAGAACAAGCATGCAAAGTAGGGATGATGATGTTGCTGATTTCAGGAACTTAGTGATTTCACTAAGTATTGTCCTGCTGATAATTTTATGCCATATGTTCATGTTGTTTCAGAGAGATCTATGCCCTTTTTGAGCATGATCAGTAAGGGTGTTTTGGACATATGGATGTGCTCTATCCATACATGCCTTTGTTGGTATTTATGGAGTAGTCTAGCATGTCATTTTCGTGCTCTACGTTTGCTTGAAAATGTTTCCTGGCAGACTGTTTGCGTGAGATTCAATTTTCACGAGGTCGCTGTAGTTGATCCGTGTATGCTATGATGTTGTTCTTGCCATGTATAGCTCCTATGCCATGTCTTCTTGATGGGTGTATGCTTAGTTTATCATGAGGTGCTCTGTAGAGAGTGCATCGAGCTCACGAACATGCCATGTTGAATCTGTTTTTGCCATGTCCTGATATTTCACTAAGTCTGAAATCTGTAATAAAACTTGCAATGTTTATATGGGTGGCATGATATAGCAAGTGGTAGGTATCACAACATAGGCATAGCAAAAGAGCGAGCATCTAGCAAGCAAAGATAGAAGTGATATCGAAGGTATGGTCATCTTGCTCAGAAGGTTCTCGAGTTGTCGAAAATTTGGATCCTCGTAGGCGTTCTCAACAGGCTCCTCGTTCACGTGCTCGTCTCGGCTCTACCCAAAGCAAGAACACAAGCAACGGAACCACAATCAAACAAGGAACATATGCACAAGCAATATGATGCAATACATGACATGTTATGCGAGATGTGATATCTGATGCATATGTATGCTCGGAAGGAAAATGATGAACCGGGCATCAACTTGGCAAACCAAGTATGCCACTTGAAAGATGAGATGATTTCGGTTGAAATCGATATAAAGATCACCGGAATCGGATGCACGGTTTGCAAATGACAAGCAAAACAAGAATGACGCAAATCTACGTTTAACAGCCCGATGCTACTTAGCACGCAACACGAAACTATGCTACAGCACCCCAACATAAAAACAAAGCATATGGCAACGAACTACAGGAAATTCTTAACAAAAGAGGAACACTGAGCTACGGCTAAATCACATCATAACATGTCCAAACAAGCATGGAGAAAGTGCTCAAAATATCAGGTTCACAGACTTGGTGAAAATACTAACATGGCAGGAATTAACATCAGGAAGGCATGTTTAGAGCAAGCAAACAACATGCTACAGGAACTTATAATAGCAAAGCAAGGCATGACATGATTCTACTCAAAGCATATTTCAATAGTCCCTTACTGACCATAAGCCAAAAAGGACCATAAGAAATGATGGCACCCATGTAAACATTGCAAGTTTTATTACAGATTTCAGACTTAGTGAAATATCAGGACATGGCAAAAACAGATTCAACATGGCATGTTCGTGAGCTTGATGCACTCTCTACAGAGAACCTCATGATAAACTAAGCATACACCCATCAAGAAGACATGGCATAGGAGCTATACATGGCAAGAACAACATCATAGCATAAACGGATCAACTACAGCGACCTCGTGAAAATTGAATCTCACGCAAACAGTCTGCCAGGAAACATTTTCAAGCAAAAGTAGAGTACGAAAATGATATGCTAGACTACTCCATAAATACCAACAAAGGCATGGATGGATAGAGCACATCCATATGTCCAAAACACCCTTACTGATCATGCTCAAAAAGGGCATAGATCTCTCTGAAACAACATGAACATATGGCATAAAATTATCAGCAGGACAATACTTGGTGAAATCACTAAGTTCCTGAAATCAGCAACATCATCATCCCTACTTTGCATGCTTGTTCTAGTCAACACATAGCTCACAAAAATACATGCAAAATACCCCTGGAAAGATGGCATGGCAATGTTCAACTTACATGTAGGACTCAAATTCATAGGGTGCACACATAATTCATGGCAAAAATGACAAAAGAGCTCGAACTGATAAGATTCTGAAACTAACGATCTGAAGCTATCTTCCAACAGCATTTCGGGCATCAAGATGAGCTCAAATGCAAATGATGCAATGGAATGAAATGATGTACTATTCGAGGCGAACATTATGACATATTATACGCCCAAAACGGAGCCGCGGTTACGGAGATGTGATGCTATGAAAAATGCACGAAATTATGACAGTTTAGGGACTTAGACGAATAACGGGGGGGGAAAGAAGTCAACCGGCTCGTCTGGATCGGATCTGGCGCGCCTTTCGAGGTTCACCGGCGGGGAGAGAGGAGGCGCCAGAAGAGAGAGTTGGCAGACGGCGGTGGCCGGATCCGGCGGGACGGCAGGCGGGCCTTGGGCAGCCGCAGCGGCGGCGAGCGGCGGCCGGTGGCAAGCGCAGCGGCGAGGGCGTGCGGCGGCGGGCGGCGGTGTGGGCGGCGGGCGGCGGCGCAGCGGCGGCGCAGGGCAGGTGCAGCGGCGTGGCGCAGTGTGGCGGCGGGTGCTGCTGGCGTCAGCATGGGCATGGCAGGCGGGCGGGCGGGCCTCGCGCCGGGCGCCGGAGGAGCCACGTGGCGCCTCCAGTGGCTGCTTGACGGCGGCCGCGTCCGGCGCCGTCCGGACGTGTCCGGCACGGGGAGAGGAGCGGGGAGCTAGGGTTTGCCCGGATTTTTGGGGGAGGGGTCTTTAAATAGAGGTAGAGGGAGCTAGGAGAGTCCAAATGAGGTGTAGTTTTCGCCCACACGATCGTGATCGAACGACCGAGGGCATGGAGGGGAGTTAGATGGGTTATTGGGCTGTCTTGGAGGGTTGTTGGGCTGCAACTCAAAAGAGGCCTTTGCGAGGGTGCGGTTAACCGTTGGAGTACCAAACGAACTCCAAATGACCCGAAACTTGACAGGTGGTCTACGGTGCTATACCAGGGCCACTTGGCAAGGCTCGGTCCATTCGAGAATGTTCAACACCCGCTTTACGGAAAAAAACAAGAGGGGCGCTGGGAACATAGGAGTGCGGATTGCAAAAGCAGACAACGGGGAATATGTTCGGATGCATGAGACGAACACGTATGCAAATGAGATGCACACGATGACATGATATGAGATGCATGACATGGACAAAATGCAAAACGAAAACAAAACCCAACCACGGAGGGAATATCATAGCACATATCCGAAAATGGCAAGAGTTGGAGTTACAAATATGGAAAGATACATCCGGGGTGTTACAACACTCCACCACTACAAGAGGATCTCGTCCCGAGATCTAGGACTGAAAGAACTCCGGATATTTGGAACGGAGGTGATCCTCGCGCTCCCGGTGGCTTCTCGGTTGAATGGTGTGACCACTTCACTTTTAGGAATTTGATTGACTTGTTGCGAGTCTTGCGCTCGGTTTCTTCAAGAATAGCAATGGGGTGCTCATGATAAGAGAGATCTTCTTGGAGGTCAATTTCTTCAAAGTTGATGGTGCGCTCAGGAATCTTGAAGCACTTGCGGAGCTGTGACACGTGAAACACATCGTGCACGTTTGCAAAGTTGGGTGGAAGCTCAAGTTGATAGGCGAGATCGCCTCTTTTGCCAATGATCTTGAAAGGACCCACATATCTAGGGGCAAGCTTCCCTTTGATACCGAAGCGACGAGTGCCTTTCATTGGAGAGACGCGGAGGTAGACATCGTCTCCGATTTCAAAAGCCACATCACGGTGCTTGTCATCATAATAGCCCTTACAGCGCGATTAGCGGCTTTAAGATTCTCACGAATGACTTTGCACATTTCTTGACTTCGTGATCAAGTCGTTGCCAAGAAGTTGGCGTTCACATGTCTCGGACCAATTGAGAGAAGTGCGGCACTTTACGCCATATAAATTTCGAATGGGGCCTTGCCCGAACTTGCTTGAAGCTGTTGTTGTAGGAGAACTTCGGCATATGGGAGACACTCTTCCCACTTCATGCCAAAAGAAATGACACAAGCCCTGAGCATATCTTCAAGGATTTGATTGACTCGCTCGACTTGGCCACTAGTTTGAGGATGAAAAGTTGTCTTTGAAGCGAATGTTGGTGCCCATGGCCTTCGAAAAGAATCCCGAACTTAGAAGTGAAGATGCTTCCACGGTGCGAAGATATCAATTGTGGAATACCGTGCAAGGAGACAATTACGGAGGTGTATAGCTCTGCGGTGAGCTGCTGTGATAGATTCTTTGACAGAAGAAAATGAGCCACTTTAGTAAGCTTGTCAATGACAACGAAGATAGCATCATTTCCACGCTTGGACTTAGGAAAACCAGTCACGAAGTCCATCTCGATATGATCAAACTTCCATTCGGAATAGCAAGAGGTTGGAGGAGACCAGCTGGTCTTTGGTGTTACCTTTCACCCTTCTGCGGACATCACATTCATTCACGAATTGAGCAATTTCTCGCTTCATTCGAGTCCACCAATATGATTGCTTGAGGTCATGGTACATCTTCGTACTTCGGGATGAATGGATAGGAGGAATTGTGTGCCTCATTCATGATGACTTTTCTCGGATCGCCTTTAGGAACCTGTCGGTCCTCGAAGAAAAGAGTGCCTTTGTCATCAAGCGATAGCACTTGTATTTGGAAATGCCCTTGTCAATACCACGTTTCACCTTCTTCACCATGGTATCCGAAGTTGAGCCTCACGAATTTGATCTTCCAAAGTAGGAGAGACTATGAGGTTGGCAAGAAATCCTTGAGGAACAACTTGAAGATTCAGCTTGGAAAGCTTCACAAAGATCCGTTGGAAGGGCTTGAGAATTAAGCTGTTGCAATAAGCCTTTACTTAAGGCATCTGCAATCACATTCGCCTTGCCGGAGTATATTCAATACTTGGATTGTACTCTTGAATCATTTCGACCCATCGAGTTTGCACGAGGTTGAGGTTTGGTTGAGTGAAGATATACTTGAGACTCTTGTGATCGGTGAAAATGTCCACTTTCCTTCCCAACAAGAGATGTCTCCATGTTATCAATGCATGGACAACTGCCGCCAACTCAAGATCGTGAGTGGGGTAGTTCTTTTCGTTGGGCTTCAATCAAGCGAGAGGTATAGGCCACAACTTTCTTCTCTTGCATTAACACAGCAAGACCGAGACCTTGCAAGGAAGCATCACGAAAAACTTGAATGGCTTGGATTCATCGGGAGGAGTCAAGGCAGGAGCTGTAACTAGCTTCTCTTTGAGGGTGTTGAAAGCGACATCACACTCGAGCGTCCGACATACTTGACATGCTTCGGAGGAGGTTGGAAAGAGGTTTTGCAATCTTGGAGAAATTCTCAACGAATCTTGACAATAGCTTGCAAGACCGAGAAAATCATGAGTTGCTTGACATTTTGAGGAGGTTCCCAATTCACAATTGAAGACACCTTCTCGGGATTAACAGCGATGCCATTGGCTGAGATGATATGACCAAGATAAAGAACTTCATCAAGCCAGAACTCACATTTGGAAAACTTCGCATAGAATTGATGCTCTCTGAGCTTGTCGAGCACCAATCGCAAATGTTTGGCATGATCCTGCTTGTTCTTGGAGAAGACCAAAATATCATCGAGATACACCAAGATGAAATCATTGGTGTAGGGGTTGAAGATAAAATTCATCATGCGAGAGAAAGTTGGCGGAGCATTGACAAGGCCGAAAGACATGACAGTATATTCATAAGAACCAAAGCTTGTTCGAATCTTGTCTTGGGAATATCTTGTTCACGAATCGAATCGATGATAACCCATACGGAGGTCAAGCTTGGAGAATACTTTAGCACCTTTGAGTTGCTCGAATAGCTCATTGATGTTGGGAAGTGGATACTTGTTCTTGATTGTCTTCTTATTCAATGGACGGTAATCAACACAAAGTCGGTCCGTGCCATCCTTCTTACGGACAAAAGAACTCCACATCCCCATGGAGATGAACTCGGTGCGATCAAACCAGACGCTCTTGTTCATCGAGCTGCTTCTTCAATTCTTTCAGCTCCTTGGGTCCAAGCTTGTAAGGGCGGCTTGCAAACGGGTTCGATGCGGGCTCAAGATCAATAACGAATTCGGTGGCGATGAGGAGGCATACCGGAAGCTCTTACGGAAAGACATCTTGGTACTCACAAGCGACCGAATCGAGAGATAGCATCCAATTAGCCCTTCTCATTGAGAGAAAACAACCGAATGGTTTCATCACGGCGGCATAGATGATAACATCCTCGGAAGGGTGTGTCAATTGAATTTGCTGGCGGCACAATCAAAATTGAGCCTTGTCTTTGAAAAAGCCATCCATCCCAAGTATTAGATCAATATCGAGTCACCAAGAACAATTGGAGAAGGCAATCTATAGTCGCCCATCTTGATTGTGGTATCCGGAACCACCAAAGCTGGAGCTCAACCGTTTACGGAGAAATGAGAGGTGGCCTTGAGAGGATCTGCGATTATCTCTTGTTCTTTACGAGCCTACTCGGTTTGATCAATTCTATAATATGGCACTCAAGCTAGAAGGTGCTCAGCTCAAGTGTGAGGCTTCAAAGAAGAGAATCGGGGATGCAGATTCAGGTCTTCTTCTTCCTCTCAAGTGGCGACAAAGCAGCAAAAGTTCTACCTTCCTCCTCCTCCGTTCCGTCGGCCTTATCGTGAGAAGAACTCGGTGGTCGTGGATCTTCCCACCCACCCAACCCAAGCTACGAAACAAGTCTCAGCCTCAAGCTCCAAGGTCAAGTGCTCCTTATCACCGTCCGCTCTCGGAGGTGACTTGCAACAAGTGCCGGCAGAAAGGTCACTATGCGAACAAATGCCATAACCAAAGGCGCCTTCCTCCTCCTCCCCTGTGAGGTCTTCAAGCAATGCAAGTGGTCAAGCATAATCCCAAGTATGCAAAGGTGAATATGATGAATGCAGCTCAAGCGGAGGATTCTTGAGATGTGATCATGGGTAATCTTCACATTAATGATATTCCCGCAAAAGTCTTATTTGATCTTGGTGCATCGCATTGTTTCATGTCAACACCGTTCTTTACCAAGCATGATTTCTCTTCGGAATATTTGGATAAAACTCTAGCAATTGTTTCCCCGGGCAAGCACATGAGTTCTCGTTTGAGGGTTCCGAATGTTTCTATCAAGATGGGCGACTACAAATTCCTGTCTAAACCAATTGTCCTTGATGACTCTGATATTGATCTAATTCTTGGGATGGGCTGGCTTTCTCGGCACAAGGCTCGACTTGATTGTCTTTGTCGGGAAATTCAATTGACACACCCTTCCGAGGATGTTATCATCTATGCGCTCGTGATGAAACCATTCGGTTGTTTTCTCTCAATGAGAAGGGCGAATTGGATGCTATCTCTCAAATTCCAATCGTTTGTGAGTACCAAGATGTCTTTCGGAAGAGCTTCCGGTATGCCTCCTCATCGGCGGTCGAATTCGTTATTGATCTTGAGCACGCATTGAACCCGTTTGCAAGCGTCCTTACAAGCTTGGACCCAAGGAGCTGAAAGAATTGAAGAAGCAGCTCGATGAACAAGAGCGTCTGGGTTTGATCGGACCGAGTTCATCTCCATGGGGATGTGGAGTTCTTTTGTCGGAAGAAGGATGGCACGGACCGACTTTGTGTTGATTACCGTCCATTGAACAAGAAGACAATCAAGAACAAGTATCCACTTCCCAACATAAATGAGCTATTCGAGCAACTCAAAGGTGCTAAAGTATTCTCCAAGCTTGACCTCCGTATGGGTTATCATCGATTCGCATTCGTGAACAAGATATTCCCAAGACGGCATTCGAAACAAGCTTTGGTTCTTATGAATATCTTGTCATGTCTTTCGGCCTTGTCAATGCTCCTCCAACTTTCTCTCGCATGATGAACTTTATCTTCAACCCCAACACAAATGATTTCGTCTTGGTGTATCTCGATGATATTTTGGTCTTCTCCAAGAACAAGCGGGATCATGCCAAACATTTGCGATTGGTGCTCGACAAGCTCGAGAGAACATCAATTCTATGCGAAGTTTTCCAAATGTGAGTTACGGCTTGATGAAGTTCTTTATCTTGGTCATATCATCTCAGCCAAGGAATTGCTGTTAATCCCGAGAAGGTGTCTTCAATTGTGAATTGGGAACCTCCTCGGAATGTCAAGCAGCTCCATGATTTTCTCGGTCTTGCAAGCTATTGTCGAAGATTCGTTGAGAACTTCTCCAAGATTGCAAAGCCTCTTTCCAACCTCCTCGAAGCATGTCAAGTATGTCCGGGCCTTTGAGTGTGATGTCGCTTTCAACACCCTCAAAGAGAAGCTAGTTACAGCTCTGTCTTGACTCCTCTGATGAATCCAAGCCATTGAAGTTTTCGTGATGCTTCCTTGCAAGGTCTCGGTCTGTGTTAATGCAAGAGAAGAAGGTTGTGGCTTATACCTCTCGTCAGTTGAAGCCCAACGAAAAGAACTACCCCACTCACGATCTTGAGTTGGCGGCATTTGTCCATGCATTGATAACATGGAGACATCTCTTGTTGGGAAGGAAAGTGGACATTTTCACTGATCACAAGAGCCTCAAGTATATCTTCACTCAACCAAACCTCAACCTCGAGCAAACTCGATGGGTGAAATGATTCAAGAGTACAATCCAAGTATTGAATATACTCCTGGCAAGGCGAATGTGATTGCAGATGCCTTGAGCAAAAAGGCTTATTGCAACAGCCTAATTCTCAAGCCCTTCCAACGGATCTTTGTGAAGCTTTCCATAAGCTGAATCTTCAAGTTGTTCCTCAAGGATTTCTTGCCAACCTCATAGTCTCTCCTACTTTGGAAGATCAAATTCGTGAGGCTCAACTTCGGATACCATGGTGAAGAAGGTGAAACGTGGTATTGACAAGGGCATTTCCAAATACAAGTGCTATCGCTTGGATGACAAAGACACTCTTTTCTTCGAGGATCGTATTGTGGTTCCTAAAGGCGATCTGAGAAAAGTCATCATGAATGAGGCACACAATTCCTCCTATCCATTCATCACGGAAATACGAAGATGTACCATGACCTCAAGCGATCGTATTGGTGGACTCGAATGAAGCGAGAAATTGCTCAATTCGTGAATGAATGTGATGTCTGCGGAAGGGTGAAAGCGAACACCAAAGACCAGCTGGTCTCCTCCAACCTCTTGCTATTCGAATGGAAGTTTGATCATATCGAGATGGACTTCGTGACTGGTTTTCCTAAGTCCAAGCGTGGAAATGATGCTATCTTCGTTGTCATTGACAAGCTTACTAAAGTGGCTCATTTTCTTCCCGTCAAAGAATCTATCACAGCAGCTCACCGGCGAGCTATACACCTCCGAATTGTCTCCTTGCACGGTATTCCGCAATTGATCTCTTCAGACCGTGGAAGCATCTTCACTTCTAAGTTCGGGATTCTTTTGAGAAGGCCATGGGCACCAACATTCGTTTCAAAGACAGCTTTTCATCCTCAAACAAGTGGCCAAGTCGAGTGAGTCAATCAAATCCTTGAAGATATGCTCGGGGCTTGTGTCATTTCTTTGGCATGAAGTGGAAGAGTGTCTCCCATATGCCGAAGTTCTCCTACAACAACAGCTTCCAAGCGAGTTCGGGCAAGGCCCCATTCGAAATTCTTTATGGCGAAAGTGCCGTACTCTCTCAATTGGTCCGAGACAATTGAACGCCAACTTCTTGGCAACGACTTGATCACGTGGCAAGAAATGTGCAAAGTCATTCGTGAGAATCTTAAAGCCGCATAATCGCGCGGAAGGGCTATTATGATGACAAGCACCGTGATGTGGCTTTTGAAATCGGAGACCATGTCTACCTCTGCGTCTCTCAATGAAAGGTACTCATCGCCCGGTATCAAAGGAAGCTTGCCCCTAGATCGTGGGTCCTTTCAAGATCATTGGCAAAAGAGGCGATCTCGCCTATCAACTTGAGCTTCCATCCAACTTTGCAAACGTGCGATGTGTTTCACGTGTCACAGCTCCGCAAGTGCTTCAAGATTCCTGAGCGCACTATCAACTTTGAAGAAATTGACCTCCAAGAAGATCTCTCTTATCATGAGCACCCCGTTGCTATTCTTGAAGAAACCGAGCGCAAGACTCGCAACAAGTCAATCAAATTCCTGAAAGTAAAGTGGTCACACCATTCCGACCGAGAAGCCACCGGGCGCGAGGATCACCTCCGTTCCGAATATCCGGAGTTCTTTCAGTCCTAGATCTCGGGACGAGATCCTCTTGTAGTGGTGGAGTGTTGTAACACCCCGGATGTATCTTTCCATATTTGTAACTCCAACTCTTGCCATTTTCGGATATGTGCTATGATATTCCCTCCGTGGTTGGGTTTTGTTTTCGTTTTGCATTTTGTCCATGTCATGCATCTCATATCATGTCATCATGTGCATCTCATTTGCATACGTGTTCGTCTCATGATTCCGAGCATATTCCCCGTTGTCCGTTTTGCAATCCGACACTCCTATGTTCCCCGGCGTCCCCTCTGGTTCCTTTTCCGTGTGTGGGTGTTGAACATTCTCGGAATGGACCGAGCCTTGCCAAGTGGCCCTGGTATAGCACCGGTAGACCACCTGTCAAGTTTCGGGTCATTTGGAGTTCGTTTGGTACTCCAACGGTTAACCGCACCCTCGCAAAGGCCTCTTTTAAGTTGCAGCCCAACACCCCTCCAAAACAGCCCAATAACCCATCTAACTCCCCTCCATGCCCTCGGTCGTTCGATCACGATCGTGTGGGCGAAAACCACTCCTCATTTGGACACTCCTAGCTCCCTATGCATATATAAACGTCCCTCCCCTTCCATTTTCGGGTCCAAACCCTAAAAATTCATCCCGTCGCCACCGGACACGTCCGGCAGCCGCCGGACACGTCCGCCGCCGCCGCCCCGGCAGCGAACCGCATCGCCACGCCACGCGCGCCTTGCATGCCGCCAGCCGCCATGCCGCTTGCCCGCCCCCGCCCGCCCCGCCGCCCGCCCGCCGCCGGCCGCCACGCCGCCCCGCCGCCCGCCCTGCCTTCGCGCCCGCACCACACTTCCACATACGCCGGCTCAAACCGCCGCACGCCATGCCACATGCCACCGCCATGCGCCGCCATGCCGCCGCCATGCTTTCCTCATGCCCGGACTTCATGCCCCCGTCGCCGCCCGCCCTGCCTCCCCTCCTCCGGCGCCGCAACTCCGGCGAGCCCGACCTCGGATCCGGCCCGATCCGATCTGGATCCAATCCCCAGGGTTGACTTTCTTTCCCCCCAAAATTTCGTCTAAGTCCCTAAACTGTCATATTTTCGTGCATTTTTCATAGCATCACATCTCCGCAACCGTGGCTCCGTTTTGGGCGTATAATATGTCAAATTGTTCGTCTCGAAGAGTACATCATTTCATTCCATTGCATCATTTGCATTTGAGCTCATCTTGATGCCCGAAATGCTGTTGGAAGATAGCTTCAGATCGTTAGTTTCGGAATCTTATCAGTTCGAGCTCTTTTGTCATTTTTGCCATGAATTATGTGTGCACCCTATGAACTTGAGTCCTACATGTGAGTTGAACATTGCCATGCCATCTTTCCAGGGGTATTTTCCATGTATTTTTGTGAGCTATGTGTTGACTAGAACAAGCATGCAAAGTAGAGATGATGATGTTGCTGATTTCAGGAACTTAGTGATTTCACTAAGTCTTGTCCTGCTGATAATTTTATGCCATATGTTCATGTTGTTACAGAGAGATCTAAGCCCTTTTTGAGCATGGTCAGTAAGGGTGTTTTGAACATATGGATGTTCTCTATCCATCCATGCCTTTGTTGGCATTTATGGAGTAGTCTAGCATGTCATTTTCGTGCTCTACTTTTGCTTGAAATTGTTTCCTGGCAGACTGTTTGCATTAGATTCAATTTTCACGAGGTCGGTGTAGTTGATCCGTGTAAGCTATGATGATGTTCTTGCCATGTATAGCTCCTATGCCATGTCTTCTTGACGGGTGTATGCTTAGTTTATCATGAGGTGCTCTGTAGTGAGTGCATCGAGCTCACGAACATGCCATGTTGAATCTGTTTTGCCATGTCCTGATATTTCACTAAGTCTGAAATCTGTAATAAAACTTGCAATGTTTACATGGGTGTCATCATTTCTTAAGGTCCTTTTTGGCTTATGGTCAGTAAGGGACTATTGAAATATGCTTTGAGTAGAATCATGTCATGCCTTGCTTTGCTATTATAAGTTCCTGTAGCATGTTGTTTGCTTGCTCTAAACATGCCTTCCTGATGTTAATTCCTGCCATGTTAGTATTTTCACTAAGTCTGTGAACCTGATATTTTGAGCACTTTCTCCATGCTTGTTTGGACATGTTATGATGTGATTTAGCCGTAGCTCAGTGTTCCTCTATTGTTAAGCATCTCCTGTAGTTCGCTGCCATATGCTTTGTTTTTATGTTGGGGTGCTGTAGCATAGTTTCGTGTTGCGTGCTAAGTAGCATCGGGCTGTTAAACGCAGTTTTGCGTCATTCTTGTTTTGCTTGTCATTTGCAAACCGTGCATCCGATTCGGTGATCTTTATATCGATTTCAACGAAATCATCTCATCTTTCAGCGGCATACTTGGTTTGCCAAGTTGATGCCAGTTCATCATTTTCCTTCCGGAGCATACATATGCATAGCATGTCACATCTCGCATAACATGTCATGTATTGCATCATATTGCTTGTGCATATGTTCCTTGTTTGATTGTGGTTCCGTTGCTTGTGTTCTTGCTTTGGGTAGAGCCGGAGACGAGTACGTGAGCGAGGAGCCTGTTGAGAACGCCTCGAGGATCCGAGCCTTCGACAACTCGAGAACCTTACGAGCAAGATGACCATACCTTGAAATCACTTCTATCTTTGCTTGCTAGATGCTCGCTCTTTTGCTATGCCTATGCTGCGATACCTACCACTTGCTAAACCATGTCACCCATATTGCCATGTCAACCTCTAACCACCCATGTCCTAGCAAACCGTTGATTGGCTATGTTACCGCTTTGCTCAAATTTCTCTTATAGCGTTGTTAGTTGCGGTGAAGATGAAGTTTGTTCCTTGTTGGAACACGGATATTTTGTGATATCACAATATCTATTGTTTTAATTAATGCATCTATATACTTGGTAAAGGGTGGAAGGCTCGGCCTTATGCCCGTGTTTTGTTCCACTCTTGCCACCCTAGTTTCCGTCATACCGTGTTATGTTCCTTTATTTTGCGTTCCTTACGGTCGGGTGATTTATGGGACCCCTTGACAGTTCGCTTTGAATATAACTCCTCCAGCAAGGCCCAACCTTGGTTTTACCATTTGCCACCTACACCCTTTTTCCCTTGGGTTTTCGCGAGCCCGAGGGTCATCTTTATTTTAGCCCCCGGGCGGTGCTCCTTCGAGTGTTGGTCCGAACGGCAGATGCATGGGCCACCACGGACAACTCGAGGGCTGGTTTTACTCGTAGGTGACCCATCCGTTGTGCCACGAGAACGAGATATGTGCAGCTCCTATCGGGATTTGTCGGCACGGTCGGGTGGTCTTCTGGTTTAGTTTTACCATTGTCGAAATGTCTTGATGTACCGAGATACCGAGTCGATCGGAGTGTCTTGGGTGAAGGTTTATTCCTTCGATGACCGTGAGAGCTTGTGATGGGCTAAGTTGGGACACCCTGCAGGTATTATCTTTCAAAGCCGTGCCCGCGGTTATGAGGCGATGGGAATTTGTTAATGTCGGTTGTAGAAAACCCGAAGTTGACCTTAATTAAAATACACCAACCGTGTATGTAACCGTGATGGTCTCTTCTCGTGGTCCGGAAGTGAACACGATGTTGGAGTTATGTTTGACGAGGTTGTTTAGGATCACTTCTTGATCGCTACTAGTTTCACGACCGCGCCTTGCTTCTCTTCTCGCTCTCTTTTGCGATGTAGCCACCATATATGCTAGTAAACTTGCAGCAGCTCCTCCTTTTGACACCAGCCTTTCCCTTAAGCTTAAATAGTCTTGATCTCGCGGGTGTGAGATTCTTGAGTCCTGTGGCTCACAGATTCTACCAAAACAGATGCAGGTACGGTGATGCGGTAAATAGATGGATGGCGAATCGAGCTGAAGTGGGAATATGATGAGGCCCTTGGTCGATACTATGTTTCCTTTCCGGACGATTAGTAGTGGAGCCCAGTTAGGCGATCGGGATCTGCGTCGCATGTGGGGTTGTTCTTCTTTTATTTTGGTTCCGTGAGTCGACCTTGATTGTATCTGGATGATGTAATGCTTTATTCATGTAATTGTGTGAAGTGGCGTCGTAAGCCAACTATGTATCTTTTCCCTTATGTATTACATGGATTGTGCGAAGATTACCTCACTTGCGACATTGCTTTCAATGCGGTTATGCCTCTAAGTCGTGCTTCGACACGTGGGAGATATAGCCGCATCGAGGCGCCATGCCATGTTGAATCTGTTTTGCCATGTCCCGATATTTCACTAAGTCTGAAATCTGTAATAAAACTTGCAATGTTTACATGGGTGCCATCATTTCTTAAGGTCCTTTTGGCTTATGGTCGATGAGGGACTATTGAAATATGCTTTGAGTAGAATCATGTCATGCCTTGCTTTGCTATTATAAGTTCCTGTAGCATGTTGTTTGCTTGCTCTAAACATGCCTTCCTGATGTTAATTCCTGCCATGTTAGTATTTTCACCAAGTCTGTGAACCTGATATTTTGAGCACTTTCTCCATGCTTGTTTGGACATGTTATGATGTGATTTAGCCGTAGCTCAGTGTTCCTCTTTTGTTAAGCATCTCCTGTAGTTCGTTGCCATATGCTTTGTTTTTATGTTGGGGTGCTGTAGCATAGTTTCGTGTTGCATGCTAAGTAGCATCGGGCTGTTAAACGCAGATTTGCGTCATTCTTGTTTTGCTTGTCATTTGCAAACCGTGCATCCGATTCGGTGATCTTTATATCGATTTCAACGAAATCATCTCATCTTTCCAGTGGCATACTTGGTTTGCCAAGTTGATGCCAGTTCATCATTTTCCATCCGAGCATACATATGCATTGCATATCACATCTCGCATAACATGTCATGTATTGCATCATATTGCTTGTGCATATGTTCCTTGTTTGATTGTGGTTCCGTTGCTTGTGTTCTTGCTTTGGGTAGAGCCGGAGGCGAGTGCGTGAGCGAGGAGCCTGTTGAGAACGCCTCACGAGGATCCAACCTTCGACAACTCGAGAACCTTACGAGCAAGATGACCATACCTTCGATATCACTTCTATCTTTGCTTGCTAGATGCTCGCTCTTTTGCTATGCCTATGCTGCGATACCTACCACTTGCTATATCATGCCACCCATATTGCCATGTCAACCTCTAACCATCCATGTCCTAGCAAATCGTTGATTGGCTATGTTACCGCTTTGCTCGGCCCTCTTATAGCGTTGTTAGTTGCGGTGAAGATGAAGTTTGTTCCTTGTTGGAACACGGATATTTTGGGATATCACAATATCTATTGTTTTAATTAATGCATCTATATACTTGGTAAAGGGTGGAAGGCTCGGCCTTATGCCCGTGTTTTGTTCCACTCTTGCCACCCTAGTTTCCGTCATACCGTGTTACGTTCCTTGATTTTGCGTTCCTTACGGTCGGGTGATTTATGGGACCCCCTTGACGATTCGCTTTGAATAAAACTCCTCCAGCAAGGCCCAACCTTGGTTTTACCATTTGCCACCTACACCCTTTTTCCCTTGGGTTTTCGCGAGCCCGAGGGTCATCTTTATTTTAGCCCCCGGCGGTGCTCCTTCGAGTGTTGGTCCGAACCGGCAACTTCTTGGGGCCACCATGGGGAAACTTCGAGGCTGGTTTTACTCGTAGCTTGACTTATCCGGATGTGCCCCGAGAACGAGATATGTGCAGCTCCTATCGGGATTTGTCGGCACAATCGGGCGGCTTTGCTGGTTTAGTTTTACCATTGTCGAAATGTCTTGATGTACCGGATACCGAGTCCGATCGGTGTGTCTTGGGTGAAGGTTTATTCCTTCGATGACCGTGAGAGCTTGTGATGGGCTAAGTTGGGACACCCTGCAGGTATTATCTTTCAAAGCCGTGCCCGTGGTTATGAGGCGATGGGAATTTGTTAATGTCGGTTGTAGAAAACCGAAGTTGACCTTAATTAAAATACATCAACCGTGTATGTAACCGTGATGGTCTCTTCTCGTGGTCCGGAAGTGAACACGGTGTTGGAGTTATGCTTGACGTAAGTAGTCGGGATCACTTCTTGATCGCTAATAGTTTCACGACCGCGCCTTGCTTCTCTTCTCGCTCTTTTTGCGATGTAGCCACCATATATGCTAGTAAACTTGCAGCAGCTCCTCCTTTTGACACCAGCCTTCCCTTAAGCTTAAATAGTTTTGATCTCATGGTGTGAGATTGTTGAGTCCACGTGGCTCACAGATTCTACCAAAACAGATGCAGGTACCGGTGATGCCAGCGCAGATGGCGCCACTGAGCTGAAGTGGGAATATGATGAGGCCCTTGGTCGTTACTATGTTTCCTTTCCAGACGATTAGTAGTGGAGCCCAGTTGGGGCGATCGGGGATTTGAGTCGCATGTGGGGTTGTTCTTCTTTTATTTTGGTTCCGTAGTCGGACCTTGATTGTATCTGGATGATGTAATGCTTTATTCATGTAATTGTGTGAAGTGGCGACTGTGAGCCAACTATGTACCTTTTCCCTTATGTATTACATGGATTGTGCGAAGATTACCTCACTTGCGACATTGCTTTCAATGCGGTTATGCCTCTAAGTCGTGCTTCGACACGTGGGAGATATAGCCGCATCGAGGGCGTTACAGGGGTCGCAGCTAAGCCTCCGAGTGGGAGGATTGCTCTCCACTCAGTGTGTTTTTAACTTAGGCGAGTACGGGGTCGCAGCTAAGCCCCCGAGTGGGAGGATTGCTCTCCACTCGGAGTGTTTTTAACTTAGGCGAGTACGGGGTCGCAGCTAAGCCCTCGAGTGGGAGGATTGCTCTCCACTCGGAATGTTTTTAACTTAGGCAAATCAGGTTCGTGGCTAAGCCACCCACTAGGGGATTCGAACACAAATGATTACGGGAAATCAATCATTAAGATAATGTAAAAATCTTGTCTTTGGTAAGCAAACTGAAGTACTCTTATTACAACTCGTCGGGTCGAGTGATTTTAGGTATAGAAAGGACGAAGCAGCTCTGCGCTAAATGTGCGTGGCTCGTCTATATTCTTAGCTACGTTGTAGATGTGGTACGCTCCATTGTGAAGCAGCTTGGTGATGATGAAGGGGCCTTCCCAGGCCGGAGCAAGCTTGTGAGGTCGTTTCTGATCTACTCGGAGCACAAGGTCTCCTTCCTGGAACGCTCGACCTCTCACATTATGGGCGTGGAATCGATGCAGATCTTGCTGATAGATGGTCGACCGAATCAAAGCCATCTCATGTTCCTCTTCTAGGAGATCAACTGCGTCTTCGCGTGCCTGCTCTGCTTCAGCTTTTGAGAAGAGTTCCACCCGGGGAGCATTGTGCAGCAAGTCACTCGGAAGCACAGCCTCGGCGCAGTACACTAGGAAGAAAGGGGTTCGGTCAGTCGACCGATCCAGCGTTGTTCTCAGCCCCATAGGACGGATGGTAACTCAGTCACCCAAGCTCCAGCGGCGTGCTTAAGGTCGCGCATCAGTCAGGGTTTTAACCCTTGAAGTATCAAACCATTCACCCTTTCTGCTTGCCCATTCGACTGCGGATGTGCGACAAATGAGTGAAACCACTTCTGTCGGTCTTGAATGGTCCAACCATATCCAACCCCCAGACTGCAAACGGCTAGACGAGTGGAATAGTCTTCAAGGCAGACGCAGGCTTGTGAGATATGTTGGAGTAGAACTGGCAACCTGCGCACTTGTTGACTATATCTTTTGCCATCTCATTTGCTCGAGGCCAATAGAACCCCGCTCGGTATGCTTTGGCCATGATGGTCCGAGAGGATGCATGGTGACCACATGTCCCCGAGTGGATATCGTTTAGGATCATTCAACCTTCTTCCGGGGTGATGCAGCATTGAGCCACTCCTCTGACACTTTCTCTGTAAAGTTGTCCTTTTATCATGGTGAAAGCTTTCGATCGACGGACTATCTGGCAGGCCTCATCCTCATCCTCTGGGCGCTCCTGCCTGAGAATGTACGTGATGTACGGTACCGTCCAATCGGGCGTAATCACCAAGACTTCCATGATCAAGTCGATCACAGCTGGAACCTCAATCTCAGTCGGGTCGGTTGAACTTATTGGTTGCGGGGGCTCTTCCTTGAAGGGGTCTTCTTGTACTAACGGGGTGTGGAGATGCTCCAAGAACACATTGCTGGGGATAGGCTTCCGAGTGGAACCTGTATTCGTCAGATCATCAGCAGCTTGATTCTTGATTCATGGTATGTGGTGGAGCTCTAACCCCTCAAACTTCTTCTCTAGCTTTCTCACTACATTGCAATAACCGGTCATTGCTGGACTCCTAACATCCCATTCCTTCATTACTTGATTAACCTCTAAGTCTGAGTCGCCGTAGACCATCAAGCGTCGGACGCCGAGTGAAATGGCCATACGCAACCCATACAATAGCGCCTCATACTCAGCTTCATTGTTTGAAGAATCAAAGTGAATCTAGAGGACATAACTGAGCTAGTCACCTCTTGGGGACACTAAAACGACTCCTGCACCAGAGCCATTCAACATCTTGTACCATCAAAGAACATGGTCCAATGTTCCGACTGAATCTGAGTCAGCTGCTATTGTTCTATCCACTCTGCGAGGAAATCTGCAATTGCTTGAGACTTGATGGCCTTCTTTGCCTCAAACTTGATATCTAAAGGAAGGAGTTCAATCGCTCATTTTGCCACTCGACCAGTTGCATCTCTGTTATTCAGAATTTCTAACAATGGAGCATCGCTGACGACTGAAAGTGAGTGGTCAGAGAAATAGTGTGCAACCTTCTTCGTGGTCAGGTAAATCCCATAAACAAGCTTCTGATAATGAGGGTATCTCTGCTTGGACGGGGTCAAGACTTCTGAAATGTAATACACGGGGCGTTGAACTTTGAAGGCTTTGCCTTCTTCTTCCCACTCGACCGTGAGCACTGTGCTAACAACCTGTTCCGTGGCTGCGATGTAAAGCAGTAAAGGCTCCTTGCTGACTGGAGCAGCAAGCACTGGCTGGGTGGAAAGCAGGGCTTTGAGCTCTTCAAACGCTGATTCAGCTTCGTCATTCCACTCGAACTTGTCAGACTTCTTCATCAGACGGTAAAGAGCAGTGCCTTTTCACCGAGGCATGAGATGAATCGGCTCAATGCAGCCAAACAATCAGTAAGCTTCTGAACATCGTGCACACGCGCTGGGCGCTTCATTCGAAGGATTGTGCCAATCTTCTCTAGATTTGTGTCGATCCCTCGTTCGGAAATGAGAAAAACGAGTAACTTTCCGTCGGGGACTCCGAATGTGCATTTTGATGGATTAAGCTTGATATGATATCTTCTTAAACTGGAAAAGGTTTCAGCGAGGTCAGTCAGCAGGTCGGAACCTTTGCGTGACTTAACCACTATGTCATCCATGTATGCTTCCACATTCCGACTGATTTGAGTGAGCAGACACTTCTGAATCATGCGCATGAATGTGGCACCAGCATTCTTGAGGCCAAAGGGCATAGTAACATAGCAAAAACACCCAAACGGGGTGATGGAAGCTATTTTTATCTCATCGGGTCCATACAGTCGGATCTGATGGTACCCAGAATAAGCGTCCCGAAAGGACAGTCGCTCACATCCCGTAGTTGAGTCGACTATCTGGTCGATGCGGGGCAGAGGAAAATGATCTTTCAGG
Source organism: Aegilops speltoides (assembly GCA_021437245.1). Taxonomy (NCBI): domain Eukaryota; kingdom Viridiplantae; phylum Streptophyta; class Magnoliopsida; order Poales; family Poaceae; genus Aegilops; species Aegilops speltoides. Next base: position 58,872,920 of record CM038144.1, on the reverse strand, counting down.
CAGGCCCGATTGGTGTGCTTGAAGTCAATACACATTCGAAGTGATTTATCTTTCTTGGGGACCATAACGACATTGGCGAGCCACTCGAAGTGGCATATCTCGCGGATGAACTTGGCAGCCAGAAGCCGAGCCCCCTCCTCGCCAATCGCCTTTATTTTCTCCGTGGCGGACCAGCGGAGATGTTCCTTAACAGGTTTTGCCTTTGGGTCGACTCGCAAATGGTGCTCAGCCAGTCCCCTGGGTACACCTGGCATGTCAGATGGCTTCCATGCAAAGATGTCCCAGTTCTCACGGAGGAACTGGATGAGCGCTTCTTCCTATTTTCTGTCGAGTGTCGTTGAGATATGGGTCAGAGCAGCATTGGGGTCGGTCGGGTGAATGTGGACTGGCTTGGTCTTGCTGGCCGACTGAAATGCGGACTCCGAAGCAGGCCTCTTGGCACGCAGCAAATCACTCGGGTCTGTGGTCTTCTGGTACTCTTGAAACTCCACTGCTGCCATCTACTCATCTGCTATCTTCGCACGTCCTGAAGAGAATCCTCTGCTCTCTGCCGTTTAACGGCGATTGTTATCACGCCTTTGGGGCCAGGCATCTTCATCTTGAGGTACACATAACATGGTCGAGCCATGAAGCTAGCATAGGCAGGTCTGCCCAAAATGGCATGATAGGCACTTTCGAATTCCACAACCTCAAACGTCAACTTTTCCTAGCGGTAATTCTTCTCATCGCCGAAAACCACATCAAGAGTGATCTGATTGAGTGAGTCGGCTTTGTTTCCTGGGATGACTCTATGGAATCGCATGTTGCTCTCACTGAGCTTGGACATCGGAATGCCTATCCCTTTGAGGGCCTCAGCGTATAGGATATTCAGACCACTGCCACCATCCATCAAAACCTTGGTCAGTCGGGTGCCCCCAATGATTGGGTCGACCACCAACGCTTACTGCCCGGGGGTAGCAACGCGTGGTGGGTGGTCGGACTGGTCAAATGTAATAGGGGTTTTCAACCACTTCAAATATTTTGGTGTTGCTGGAGCAACCATGTTCACCTCTCTGTTAATAACTTTCAGTCGACTTTTGCTCTCGAGATCAGCAAAAATCACCAAGGTGGAATTAACATTGGGGTAACCACCATCATCATCTTTGTGTTCCTCCTTATCAGACTCTTTGTCCCTTTCACCGCGTTGGCTTTCTCGGAAGCTCTGGATTAGGAGTCGACATTGTCGAGTCGTATGCTTGGGGAGAATCAGGTTTCCCTCCTCATCCTTTTTGGTGTGTATATGACACGGCAAATCCATCACATCATTTCCTGCTTGATCCTTCACTTTCTTAGGGATCCAAGGCCCTTTGGGCTTCTCCTTGAACTTTCCTTGGTTCAACACTGCTGCCTCGGCAGGGCCTACTGCCCCAGCCTTTCGCTTCTGCTTCCGACTAGAATTTCCTCCTCAAGTGTCATGGGCGACTGGTCTATTCATTCCACTCCGGAGTCGGTCTTCTTATTCGCCATTAGCGTACTTGGTGGCAATCTCCATCATCCGAGCCAGAGACATATCTCCTGTCTAACCGAACTTCAGATTGAGCTCTCTGTAGCGAACGCCTTCTTTAAAGGCACAGACTGCTTGGTGATCTGATACATTCTCCACTGTGTGGTGGAGAGTGATCCATCTCTGGATATAGTCTCTCAAGGTCTCATTCGGTTTCTGCATGCAATGTTGCAATTCTGGCAAACCAGCAGGTCTCTTGCAGGTGTCCTCAAATGTTCTGGTAAACACTCGGGCCAACTCATCCCAACTCAAAATGCTCCCAGGGGCCAGCTGATTCAGCCAGGCCCTGGCAGAACCTTCAAGCATCAGAGGGAGGTGCTTCATGGCCACCTCATCGCTGCCGCCACCAATGTGCAGAGCCACTCGATAGTCTTCAAGCCAAGTGTCGGCTTGATTCTCCTGTGAACTTACTGACGCCAGTCGCCAATCTGAAGTTGTGAGCTCAGCGGCTCTGGTGGCTCTTCCGAAACACTCAGGGCCAGAAACATGGACCCTGCTTCCGCTGGGCCTGTCTCTATCCAGCCCCTCTCTGTATGCTCTGTTTCGGTCGACCAAACCCTGAACAAGGACTGACCTTGCGTTGAAACAAGGCTCTCTTGGGTCGATTGGAACTCTGCGGTCATTACCATACGGACGCCTGTCATCATACCGCCGGGGTGCGAATGACCCGTCCCTCGGAAGGGGTGAGGCGCTCGACGGTGGTTGTCGCGGGCGTACTCACGATCATAGTCTCCAACTCTCCATGAGCTCTTCCCAGGTGCCGATCTCGACGGTGATCACGATCTTCACGTCGCAAAGGCGACCCAGGGCTGTGTGCCGACTGAACAGTATCTACCGATCTGCTGTGGATCCTGTTCCGCGACTGAGACTCGGCGGAGTTCAGGTCTCCTGCTTCTCGGATCAGCGCTCTGATCTGTTCCAAACCCCTTCCAGCTTCTGAACGGGATGGCTGAATAGACTCAGTGTTATGCGCAGCGGCTGCAAGATTCTGAATCAGAGTGCAGAATACCTGAGTTTCCGGTGGAAACAACTGTCGTGGGCGTCGACTGGACTCAGGGATCAGTCAACGGGCTCGCTCGTCGAGAGAATGTCGGAGATTCTCCAAATGAGTGCGCTCAGCCAGCATGGCCACGCGCACTGCCTCCAAGGCCAGAGCCTCGGCGGTCTCCCCTATGATGGGGGTCTGGAGGGCCTCCACATTGCGGCGGTACAGCTCTTCCCTATGCTACGAGTTTAGAGGTTGGGGTTGATACTCCTCGTGGATGAATGACGGGCCATCGCCGCCACCATTGCCGCCGCTGTGATGGAAACCAGGTGGATGCGATGGGAGTGGACCATAAGGACTTCTGCCGCAGGGTCATAGCTCCCGCTCTTGGAAAATGTGTCTGCAAAGTCAGTCGACTGGACCACAGTGAAATACGTCGGGCTCGATTGCCGCGACTTGGAGGGTGGCCGTCTGACGAGCCACCGCGTGCTTCACCCACCACTGGAGCCGCGACCGACCAGATCGCTTGCGGCGGCGGCCAGCGGGGTGAGAAGGCACTGCGAGGACCGACCGATACGGGGTCG